>OY720426.1:34086751-34686751 GCA_963082815.1 Melanotus villosus | reverse complement strand
CAGATGCTGACATCGAATCAGACCATAATCCAGTCTGCGCAAACATCAGGTTGAAACTAGCCAAAGCCAAAAGAAAGAACATACAAAAGGCACCCGACCCTAAACTGCTTAAGGACAACGAAATCCAAACAAAATATAAATAGCAACTAAACAATAAATTCACACCCATCACTATCTCAGATGATATAGAAGAATCATGGAGTAGCACCAAAGAAGCATTTGAAAGTACAAACAATTCTCTCCTTCTCCACTCGCAATCGCAAAACAAAAATGAATGGATGACACAGGACATACTGCAACTAATGGAAAGACGTAGAAAATGCAAGATACGAAAGGACCAAAATGGCTATTTACATCTCCAACGAGAAATCCGTAGAGAGATAAGACTAGCAAAAGAAAGATGGCTAACAGAGAGATGTGTAGAAGCTGAAAACTTACAAAGACTTGGAGACACTTTCAATTTGCATAAGAAAGTAAAGGAAATTTCTGGAGTATATAAAAAAGACCTATAACTAGCATAAAAAATGCGCAAAATCAATTAATCACAGACCCCGACGAATTACTCGAAACCTGGGAAATATACACAGCAAGCCTTTTTGAAGATGACAGATCCCAAAACCCTCCAGACGTAACAAATGACACATTATCTAGACCAAGCATACTACAAAGTGAAGTTCTACATGCAATGAAGCTGTTGAAAAACAACAAAGCCCCTGGTCCAGATAAGATGTACTCGGAAACACTTTGTATGCTCAACGAAAGTAATATCAAAGAACTGACAAAACTTTTTAACAAAATTTATGACACTGGTCATATTCCTAAAGATTGGCTTTGCTCCACATTTATCACCCTACCCAAATCAGCTAACGCAAAAACATGTAAAGACTACCGGCTCATTAGTCTTAAGAGTAATTTTTTAAGCTCTTCCTGCTTCTTTGACATACGAGATTATACAGAAAGTGTGAGGAAGTTAGTGAAATTTGGTTTTAAAAATGGGTTTGGAACAAGGGAAGCTATTTTTAGTCTGCAGACACTGGTTCAAAACTGTCTCGATCAAAGGAAAGGCGTTTTTATACTCTTTATAGACTATAAAAAAGCATTTGATAATGTAAAACACGATCTTCTAATAAAATATCTCCAAGAGCTAGGGTCAGACGATAAAGATATTAGAATCATTGCCAACTTGCACTGGAACCAAACAGTAGAAATACGCCTACAAAATCTTAGTACCTACCACAGAAGAATTTGAAATAAAGAAGGGGGTAAGACAAGGTTGTATTCTCTCTCCTATGTTGTTCAACCTATACGTTGAAAAAGCCTTCATTGAAGCAACCTCACAGAGCGCTATAGGTAGGTATCAAAGTAAATGGAATTCCCGTTAACCACACCAGATACGCGGATAACACGGCAATATTAGCGGAAAGCGCTAACGACCTTCAACTCTTGCTTCATGCGGTAAATCAGGCTAGCAATCGACTGGGACTAAATCTCAACATAAATAAAACAAAGTATAATATATGATTATTAGTAGAAACAACATCCCCAACGTACATATACAGGGTGTTATTTAATGTAACGCAGATATTTCAGGGGGTGATAGTACTCAACAAAATAAGAAAAAAATGTTAATATACACATGATCAAAAACGCGCCATTTTCGATATACAGGGTGGCGAAGTTTTATTTTTTTTTTATAATTTGCGTTTTGAGATAATTATTTGAAATTTAGTATAGCTACTATCTTTTAGAATCTCTACAATAAAATGTCAAAATCATTAGTTGCAGTATACAGGGTGCCACAAAAAAAAACAAAAAAATGGTCGGTAACCCACAGAAATGTAACACCCTGTATACTGCAACTGATGATTTTGACATTTTATTGTAGAGATTCAAAAAGATAGTAGCTGAACTAAATTTTAAATAATTATCTCAAAACATTCGGGAGAAAAACGCAAAATACGAAAAAAAAATTGAAACTTCGCAACGCTTTGATGACAAAGTAAATACTTGCAGAAGAGTTTATTTATTAATCTAGGATGCCATGAGCTGCGTAAAATGGAATTCAGGGTGCTACGACACTCAAAACAAATTATTTTAGCACTTCAACTGTGGCAAGTCTGTCTTTTTTTTGTGCATTTCGTTTGTTTCACTTGTTTTAAAACCCAGTATCTAGATTTAAATGTCCAAAATACGTTTTTTTGAACGGAGAGTCTTATTCCGGATTAAATTTTCATATTAATCTCGCGTTATTGGTATCAAGAAAATCCTTGAAAAACGCCCCTTTTTAATAACTAGTGTCCCACCCTAGTGCCATTTGAAAAAATAGAGTTATTCTCGAAAAGGCATTTTTGCCAACTTTAGGCCATTCCAATACAGCAACTAAAATAGTTAAAGTTCTAAAACAATTTGTCTCGAGTGTTGGGGCACCTTAACTTTCATTTTGCGTAAGTCATGGCACTCTAGATTAACTTCTGCAAAAAATTACTTTGTCATCAAAATGTATCGAACTTGATACTAACATACGTAAAATTGCATGGAGATTCCAAAAATGTATAAATATATAGGATGTTCCTTTTAAAATAACAAAGTTTATGTCAATTCCGGCTAAACCGGAAGTGACAGAAACTTGTTTCCTATGTCAACAACTGCCGTTTAAAGAGTATATTATATATACCAAATTTCATTTAGATATTTTAAAAAATAAAAAATGTGTGGGGGTGCCCCAGGTTTCGTTGACACCCGGTATACATGGAGAGGAGATAGAACAAGTCGCAAAATTCACATATTTGGGATGTCAAATAAATGATAAGAAGATCCAGAAGCTGAAATAAAAAGTAGGGTTGAACAAGCAAGAACAGCCTTCCTCAGACTTTGAAGATTTCTCTCAAACAAAAACTCAACTTCCGATTACGATACAGAATGACTAAATGGTCCATCCTTATATACGGTGCTGAGGCATGGACGCTGAAAATAAAATCTAGAAACAGACTCGAAGTCTTTGAAATGTGGATGTTGCGGAGAATGCTTAAGATATCCTGGACAGATAGAGTCCGAAATGAAGAAGTACTTAGACGAGCTAGCCTCGAGGAGCGCGAGTTGTTTAGTAACATCAAGAGTCGAAAAATATCGTATCTTGGGCATATACATCGAGGCAAAAGATACAGCTTCCAACGTTTAATTCTACAAGGAAAAATTGAATGGAGAAGAGGAATAGGACGCAAAAGACTTTCATGGTTACGTAATATCAGAGAGTGGGCAGGAATACGTGATTTCCAAACACTACAGACGGCTGCCATAAACGGAGAAATATAGATAAAGGAATAACGGAAGACGCCTACGCAAGAATTTGTATGGCACTAGAAGAAGAAGAAGAAGATTAACTTTGACTCACAAATGGAGCCGACTGACATTTGCATGACATGTAGATAGGCGAAGGAGCAGTCAGTACTCTTCATTGATGAACCAAGATTGAGGTTGACACGTTGTGATGGTCGTCTTACAGTTTGGGTACGTGTAGGTGAACGCTATCGTAAAGGACTGGTTTAGGAGGTAGATAGGTTTGGAAGAGGATCTGTGATCGTGTCAGCTGGCATTTCTTTTAGTACTACCAAATTCTTCTTAGGGACTAGCTAACTCTTCGTTTGGATCTCAAACTGCCCGAGTCCTTATAAGATGAGCTGGATCGGAAGTCATCCAGTAGAGCTCATACACATTACAACATTTTACTTTAAAGTTTCAATTTTTGTAATTACCTATAGTTAAATATTGTATAGTTTTACAATGTTTGTTTATTGGTGATAGAAAGTACAACACGATAAGGCAATCAGCCTACTAAGTTTCGTTTCTGTAATACTACAAAAAATTGGAACTATATATTTTTCTTTGTGTTCTCCTAATTTATTGGTGCAGTATGTGGGCTTCTTTGCATGTGGATGATAAACTTTTGACCATTTACATAACACCCACGAGCAAAAAAATATGCCAAAAAACACATTTTTCCAATACATATTCACACCCCGAATTTAATCCCCATCACTAGAACCCGCTTTTTGTTATTTAAGAAAATAAAAATTTATTGAAAATCTTTGACGTTCGATAAGGCCTTATAACGAAGCACTTCTGGATAGAGATAAGTTTGGTTTTGGTCCCAGGAATATGTGGAAGCGTTTTGTACAGAACTTTGAGAGGCACCGTGTAGCATACAAATATTTGTTCTTTAAATTCAACAGGATTCTAATATAAACGACATTTGGAATCCTTCACCGCAGGTACGCCAGGTAATATCGTAAGAATGTCTAAAATGACGGTACATCACCCTAAGTGTCTTTGGAGGAACAACGACGCAGTTAAGTGGTGCATATTGTGAAGATATACCGGGTGTCTCAGGTAAGACGCACCATAGGGAAACACCAATGTATTTTTTCAGAAAGGATCCGCGGTGCCTTTGGAATATGTATGGATTCAGTGTTCAACGTATGTTATTGGATTTAGTTAACGCTAGAAAGAGATAGAAATACTGAAAGCATCTCTCATTGCGACAGGCGATTATTTCATTGTTTATTTTTTATATTTGTCAATTTTGGCAGCGACAAAACGTCAAATTGTTAAACTTGTCAGTTACTAAAGAATCTACATCTACACTGCAATGAAGCACAATTATAGATTCGTTATTATTATTAGATATATTATACTAAAACAATAAGTACCTAAGTATAATTTAAAAAATTTATTTATAATGCCATAATACTTTACATATTTACTAAAATCACTATTTACGTAAACGTATAATTGTTAAATTTTTCTTGCACTTGTACTTCACCCAATTATTCATTTTTCTCTATGTAATCAATTTCACACCTATCTACATGAACCATTAAAATTTGTAAGTTGCATTAATAACTTCTGACTAGACAAATTCTTATTTTCATTACATTTTTAAGTTCATTCGGTACCTGACTGATGATCATTTGCTTTCTTTTGATAGGATTCAATACTATTCCATGTTTATAGAATTTACTTACGTTTTCTTTACGTGTGCTGTTGTAATAAGGTGAATTCAATTTAAAATATGCAGAATGCGGAAACGGCGACTAATTGTAAACGAAAGTTTTAGGTGCTGTCAAAATTGACAGATATAAAAATAAACAATGAAATAATCGCCTGTCGCAATGGCAGACGCCTTCGGTATTTCTATCTCTTTCTAGCGTTAACTAAATCCAATAACATACGTTGAACACCGAATCCATACATATTCAAAAGGTATCGTGGATCCTTTCTGAAAAAATACATTGGTGTTTCCCTATGGTGCGTTTTACCTGAGACACCCGGTATATATGTACCTACACACTCTGCAAAAAGTGGGAAGATTTTCCTGGATATCGAAGTTCTGATACACGAATTTTTAAGCGCTACCTGTAATGGAAAAATAAATCCCTCAATCTCAGACTTAAAACCGATGGATTTCGAAAATGCTAAGGTAAGTTATCCAGAGAGATCTTTTTGCTTCACGTGATGAAAGAATTGGGAGTGTATTGGTTTTCTCGCATACTCTCTCGTCAGAGTTCTTCGTTCCTTACTTTACCGTCAGTTATTTGCCGATTTGCGGAAAACTCTTCTGGTGCGGGTTTTCTTTCTGGTTATTATTATGCGCAAGGATACTCATTTTTCCAAAAGATAAATACTGTTACTGCTGACTTTTTGACAAAATAGCATTCTAATGAAGATGTTAAACTGCGACGAAACGTAAAAATTGCGGTGATTTATTGTTCAAATATACAAAGATTTAACTCACATTGTATATGATTTATAAATAATTATTTGTCTTTGAAAAGGCTTACTTCAGTTGCATTGGCAACATCTTTAGTGAAAATCTTCAAGCTATGGAATACCTACTCCGTTTGAAAAGAAGAACCTTCTAATAGTTAGTACCGCAATATGAAAGTTTGTCAACTTAATGAATGGCTATGTCATTTAGAATTGTTTAGATGCAGCAAGAACTAATTATTAAGAATTTTAACTGTATTAAGTAGTAAGCAAGCACTTACATCGCCTTGAATCCTTCTTTAAGCTAGAGTAGGCAAGGTTTTTAATCACTGGTAGCTCAATATTGCAAGGTTTTTGATTTATAATGGGTGCCCTATTAAAATATAGCTTATTCCAAATGAGGAATATTTCGAACGATATCAACGGTTTCGTTAGTGAAGTTACTTTTTGAAACGTTTTACTAAGAAGCAACAATAGAAGTTGTGTGCTCAGATCACCCTCAAATTTGCTACTAAAATCGTAAAAGTACCTACAGTTGAATTGCCAGTTGCTAGCGTTTATTTTTATTACTGGGCATTAACAATTTTAGATATTCATTCTCAATTCACGGCAAATTAAGTTGATGCATGGAACTATCTTGTAGTTAGTGGGTTTCCAAAAAATCTGCCACTTAGAATATGTGGTTAGCTTGAGAAAATCAGAAAGATATACTTTAAGACCTCATAATCTTCACCAGAAAAAAAAGACTGGAAGCCCTTGTGAAACCAATAATATTTAGGTCAACTTTCTAGACTCTCAGGTACAGTAAAGTACCTGAGTCTATCTCTCTAGATACTGAGCTTATCTGGAATTAATTTGGCGAAGCTATTAAATCATGTTTATGCAACCCAACATTAGTTGTTGACTTTTGTTAATAACTCAGGTTAAGGTTAAAATGAGTAAGAAATAATACAAAGCGTTTTTAGATTTTAAGAGAGTTTCATGCCAACGGTCGTGCAGTGAGGTCACCTTATCTCAGTGAACCGTTAGCCTAGATTTATTCCTATCGTCAACCACAGAACGAATTATTGTTACAAGTAAGTGAACATTCTTCATTAGGGAAGTGCACAATAACATTAATTATGCCAACTCTACCGGGGTTGAGCTTACAAACAAACAAACAAACAAACTGAACCTACTAATAACACAGTAAAACGCAAAAGCGACCAGCTAGCACCACCTGAGAACGAGGCCCTGAAACTGTATTACCCTCTCTCAACACAAAATCAGCCAGAAAATGATATTTCATCCGCAAGCCAAAACTACGACAATAAACCAAGACAACACAAAATACCGCCAATTTACATACACAATGCTAATAATCACAAAGAAGTAATAGCAGACATCAAACAATTAACAGAAAATAGAGAATTTTCAACATCCTACAGCAATCAATATCTAAAAGTTAATCTCACATCCCAGGATGATTAGCGGAAGTTAACAAAATACTATACAAATAACATCTGTGGTTTTGAAAACTGAATATACAAAAAAGAACATTTATTTTGTGTGAAAAATATTTATACCTACTACTTTATATTTACATTCCTAATAAAATAATAAATGCTCAAGAAAAATAGTATAACAGGTCATTAGGCACTTTTCTTTGGTACTTTCGTTATCGTTCGGTGAAAAGTAACTGACAGGTACGATGTTACCAGTTACTTCGACCTGTGGGCAAATTTATCCGTCAGGTGGAGCAAAAATTTCCCAGGTAACAGCTAACCAACGATCGAAAGACTGAAATTACAGGTAAATCTGACCTTACCTGGCAATTAACGCTACCTGGAACTTTATCAGCACATTGAAAGACCGACCCTCAATCGTAACAGTTGAAGTAAGAAAAAACCGTTAACATTCCACAGTGCCATAAGTACCAGAGATATGTGCACACAAAAAACTATTGTGCATCCAAGCCACGCTGCGTAAAATGTAACGAAACCCACCAACCAAACCAATGCAAGAAAACACCCAGTGAACTCCCAAAATGGGTAAATTGCGGCGGTGATCACCCAGCCAATTACCGAGGATGCCCTCATCACATAGAACTTTAAAAACAGCGTGTGGCAACAAAAACCCCAAGAAACATACACCGGCAAGCATTCACGACACCAAACCTATCATACTGCACAACCTAACTCTAACTCCAACCAAAAAAACGAATCAATCTCACAACTCTCCTCCTTCAATACCGACGGAATCGTACAGATACTCAAACAACTAATTACACCTTTCATACCCCTCATCAAATCCTTTATAATAACACACATCCTCCCAAACATTCTCAGTGAATAACTTTCACCAAGCTTTCCATAAGCTCACAATCCTAAATTTGAACGCTAATGGTATAAAATCCCAAAGACCGATCTTCATTTCCTTTTTGGCAAGATACAACGTAGATATCGCGTGTATCACCGAGACTCACTTAACAGAAGGAGAGATATTTAGAATTAGCGGCTATGAAATTTATCGCCAGGACAGGCCAACTGGATCAGCATGGGGAGGGGTTGCCATCGCTACCAAAAGACAACTAAAACATACCACACCAATCGAGATACCGGTCAGCAACTTTGAAGCAATATCCATCATCAGCACTACTGATATAAACACTATTCAAATCACAATCGTTTACAAACAACCCAACAAGAGACTAATAGAAAACGATGTAAATAACCTCTTCAACACAATGGAACCAACTCTAGTTATAGGTGACTTAAATAGTAAGAATACTATTTGGGGATTTCGTGCAAATAATCCTAATGGTAAAAAACTCAACGATTTAGCAGCAAAGCACCAAATATAGATATCTGCCTCTAACGAGTATACGTACTATCTGTACAGAGACGACCAGCAACCCGACATAGGTACTGGATATTATGTTAACCAAAAACTTCCATATACATATCAACCTATCCAACAAGAAATAATACCCGAATTAAACTCAGACCATTTACCTGTGTTAATCACATTTTCTTCTATCCCATCCTATAGCCCATCAATTCCTAGGATGATAAAAGGACATATCAATTGGGACTAATTCCAGGAGAAACGAGACTCACAACTGCATAATCCAGTCCAGATTACAAGCACCCAAGATCAACCCTACAAGTCTCTGAAAATAAATAATTCAAATGTCCCACCTGCACCTACAGCACCGACGAAGAAAAGTGTAGCCTATTTGTTAATCATCTAGAACACACCTTCACACCGACCGTCTTTGATGAGAATAGACCCAGTCTTTGATGAGAATAGACCGCACACATATAGAACAACCGCATATGTGGAAACGCATTAACCAATTGCAGATGACTTTAATCAACCTACGACGCCGCAAGAACTGAAAGGATACATCCAATCGCTGCCACTAAAGAAAACCCCCGGTCCGGATTTATTCCTAACGTCGGCGTCGCTCTTAAAAACTTAAGCAAAAAAACAATAGTCTTTCTGGCCATACTCTTTAATTCATGCTTAAGAAGGAGCTACTTTCCTAACAAATGGAACCATGCTCACATACTCATGTTCTCTAAGCCAGGGAAAAACAAATCAGACTGCAGCTCCTACAAACCTGTAAGTCTACTCCCAACCCTATCCAAGGTACTTGAAAGAGTTGTCCTTACACGCCTTAACCAACCGCTGAACGAACAACATATACTACCAGCTGGCCACTCAGCAGTGCAACAATTGCAAAGATTCGTGGAAATAATCGAAAAGGGGTATGAAGCTAAACGCTACACAACTGCAGCATTCTTGGACATCACCTAGGCCTTTGTTAAGGTCTGGCTGGACGGACTCAAGTACGAACTGCCCCACTTGCCACTTTCTCATTACTTGACTGCTGTAATCTTCTCGTTTCTGGAGAACAGGTCCATAGCAGTTCGGATTAACAGTACTGTTTCATCTATAAAGCACGTACATGCGGGTGTGCCTCAAGGAAGTGTCCTTGGACCCATACTATATAACATCTGTATACATGACATGCCTAACCCACTACAAAGCCATCTGGCATTATTTGCCGCCGATACTGCGATACTCACCCGTGACGAAGATCTGCACATAGCCACCAATCATCTCCAAACGATTATTAATTCATAAAATAAGTGGTACAACAAATGGTGTATTTCACTAAATCCTGCGAAGTGTACAACCAAGGTTTTTACCTTAAAACGCATCGCGGATCGTTATAATATCCACATTAATGGAAAAATCATCCCATGGAATCCTAAAGAAGAGACCATTAAATATCTCGGTGGGTACCTAGATACCAGGCTAACTTGGAGCATCCATGTGAATAACAAGCTCAACCAAGGATACAGCAGACTAAAATTACTTTATCCCATGATCAACCGCAATACACCTCTACGCAACGAGTTCACAGTCCTAATCTATAAAACACTTCTTAGGCCGCTTGCCCTGAATGGAGCACAACCTCGAGAACAAACTTAAAAAAGCTACAAGTCTTCCAGAATAAGATCCTAAGAATTTCAATTAACGCTCCTTGGTTTGTCCGCAATTCGCAAATATACAGAGAACTAAGCGTAGACAACATACAGCAGTTCATCAAACGACTCACCAAAAAGTTAAGTAACATAAAAAACAATGCTATCCTTCAAGAACTGGGCCAAAAAAACATACATACTCGATTAAAGAGAAAATTACCTCAAGACTTAGCATCAAACTCGGACGATAGCAGCAGTGAGTGAACTACAAATTGTAACTCTAATATACCGTCCGATTTATAAAAAAGCCCCCAACTATATATATTCTTAAATGGCATTATGAAAGCTATATTTTCCCATTATAACTTTCTCAATATCAGTCAACTATTTTGAAGGGCGATATTCAACTTTCTTATTTTAAATGCAACACCCTGTATATTTTATTTTTTTTGATAGATTTTTAAATTATCGTTCTAGGGGTACCATATAAGTATACTTTTAATACATAGATGAACGATTTTTTAAATTTAATACCTAAGATCTAGTAGCGATGATTAAATACAAAACTAACATGATATTCGCTCATTTAACAGCACTATTATTAACCAAATTACTGAATAAAATGCATAAAACGAATTAACAATACCAAAACTTATATGGTACCCCTAGAACGATAATTTAAAAATCTATCAAAAAATATATACCGGGTGTCAACGAAACCTGGGGCACCCCCATAAATTTTTAATTTTTTAACATATCTAAATGAAATTTGGTATATGTAATATACTCTCTAAATGCCATTTGTTGACATAGGAAACAAGTTTCTGTCACTTCCGGTTTCGCCGGAATTGACATCAACTTTGTTATTTTAAATGGAACACCCCATATATTTATACATTTTTGGAATCTCCATTCAATTTTACGTATGGTAGAGTCAAGTTCGAAACATTTTGATGACAAAGTAAATACTCGCAGAAGAGTTTATTTATTAATCTAGGATTCCATGACCTGCGTAAAATGGAAGTCAGGGTGCTACAACACTCAAAACAAATTATTTTAGCACTTCAACTGTAGCAAGCCTGTCACGTTTTTGTGCATTTCATTTGTTTTACTTGTTTTGAAAACCAGTGTCTAGATTTAAATGTCCAAAATACGGTTTTTTTGAACGGAGAATGTTATTCCGAATTAAATTTTCATATTAATCCCGCGTTATTGGTATCAATAAAATCCTTGAAAAACGCTCGTTTTTAATATCTTAGTGTCCCACCCTAGTGCCATTTGAAAAAATAGAGTTATTCTCGAAAAAGCATTTTTGCCAACTTTAGGCCATTTTAATACCGCAACTAAAATAGTTAAAGTTCTAAAACAATTTGTCTCGAGTGTTGGGGCACCTTGACTATCATTTTGCGTAAGTCATGGCACTCTAGATTAATTTCTGCAAAAATTTACTTTGTCATCAAAATGTCTCGAACTTGATACTACCATACGTAAAATTGAATGGAGATTCCAAAAATGTATAAATATACAGGGTGTTCCATTTAAAATAACAAAGTTTATGTCAATTCCGGCTAAACCGGAAGTGACAGAAACTTGCTTCCTATGTCAGCAAATGCCATTTAAAGAGTATATTACGTATACCAAATTTCATTTAGATATCTTAAAAAATAAAGAATTTATGGGGGTGCCCCAGGTTTCGTTGACACCCGGTATATACAGGGTGTTGCATTTAAAATAAGAAAGTTGAATATCGCCTTCCAAAACAGTTGACTGATATTGAGAAAGTTATAATGGGAGAATATAGCTTTTTTCTACTCCCACCATGGAAAGTGAGATTTTCAGACTTCGTCTCCATAGATACGAGTATTGAAAATGAGTGTTTGCCGAACAAGTGAAATTAGCGTGCGGAAAATTTACTTTCCGCACGCACATGCATGATTTTCGGTGCGGCAAAGTATAATTTTGCCGCACCGAAATCAAAATGTCATAAATGACATTTGATGAATGTCAGATTTGATTTTGCAGAAAAATTTAAATTTTTTTATGGAAATGTGGTTGTAGAAAAAAAAGTGTGTAATACATGTGTTAAAAGCTTGTATTTGCCACTCTCATGTGACTGCAGCACTCACTACCGTTCGTGCTGCAAACTTCACATTCGTGTGGCAAACGCAAGCTTTCAACACTTGTATTACAAATTACTATTATAATGCCATTTAAGAATATATGTAGTTTATTGGGTGTAATATTAATAATAAAAGCACTATAAGCTGGGGCCTTTTTTATAAATCGTACGGTATAGTGTGTGAAACGGTAATATTGGTACAAACTTGCACCTAGTGTCAACGAAACATGCATCTCCAAAGACAATTCAATAAATAAAACATTGGGTAACTACAACCCATTCATGTATAACACTGTAAGGTGTTGAGCTGATTAACTGTATTTAAAAAAAAAAGATTTTAAGAACGGTAGATTTCACGATCCTTGGAGTCATTAAATGTAAACGAATTTCCATTTAAACTCGTTTTTAATCTTTATATTGATTCATTCCAGATCTTATACAAAATCAGCCTTGGCGATTTTATCCGCTAAAGGGTTTCAACGAATTGCCTGCACGCTGAAGACGAAAACTTTACCACATCAATGTCTTGGTATATTTGGTCTTTGCAACTGTCAATTCTTGCCAATAACAAAATTGAAATAAAAATAAAAAATAATGAATCAAAATTTAAAGCGTTTTGTGATTTTAATAAAGTGTTCCTGTGATTATTAACCTTCACTCATAATTTGAATTATTATTGATTCCGCAGTTGAGAACACAATCCACTTGTTTATCACAGGAGTTCCAAATTTATTGCTTTACTAATGGATTTCAATGAATTATGTTAAAGTTAGACGTTAGAAAATTTATTTTTGAATAATTTTTCTTAAAAATCACAAGCTTACTTATAGCAAAGAGCAGTATAAATACTGCTCTTTGCTAATACTGCTCTTTGCTTATAGTTAGTTATAACAGTTAGAACTCTTTGTATTTACGTTTGCGTCTTGTGGGTTATCGATTCTTGTTGGTTCCATAAAGTTAACAAAATTAATGAAGTACATATAATCTTCTTGGTTTTAGCCACATTTATTAACGCAATATGAGTTGAATTAAGTATTGAGAGTCACGTTAAAATTGCTTTGAATTTTTATAAATTTAACCAAATTCGGGATTAAGACCTACGTCCCTCTGACGGCAAAGGAAATTTTGAGGCAATTGAAAATAAAAAGAGATTAAATAGAATTTTCGTATAATTTCGATAAAACGTTCTACAACCTTTACGAATTCTTGTTGCTCTAAAACCTAAAGAACTTTACTTTTAAATATATGAATTCCATAACATTTGCAAGACATTTAATGGGACGCACTTTAAGAAAATTGATAAAAATGATATATAAATCGAAATAAAGTAGAAGTAATCGGTAATAGTAGAAAGAAGGTGAAATGGAATCTTAATACAAAAGACAATAGCGAACAAGGATTTAACGTTTTTAGCCTTCAGTACAAAGCGAAATTAAATTAAATTAAATTAATTACTTAAATCATATACAATCACAGCATTTTGAATTTTAAGTTCGCAATCAACGAAAAATGAAGCTGTCACTAAAAATCACTGAATTAGTAAAAGCTCTAAACGTTGTCCATTTTCGCAAAATGTGCTTTTGAGGCTTGCAAAGTGTACAAAAGGCTTCAACCTGTAAATGTTTTAAAAGAGCTACTTACACAAACGACAGACGAGAAAGATGATTACATCATAAAACCTTGCCAGAGAAAAATGCTCCACTTCTCTGCAAAATTGTTTTCTTACAGTTCGGCCTTCCTAAAGTTGGTCATTCAACCGGGTATATTTATGAGACATTGAGACAAGGGCCAGACAAGCACGGGTAAATCCTCGAAGTCCATGTGACAGCTGTTTCATTTATTCCTTGAACGATGGCTTAAGCACCATCTGTGCCACTGTAAGTGCCCATATACAGAAATTACCGAGTCTTAACTTTTACTGGCAAAACTTTTCCATACTTGCCTTCCATTTTCTGTAAATACGTCCGCGTACCAAATAAATTATTCCTAAAAACTTAAACTTTCAAAACAGACTGCATCTTCTTCTGCGGGGATGAATTAAATTTAAATATCAGATTTCATGTTTTATATTTCGTTTAATTCAAACCAATACATATCAAACAAAACGTTCTTTTTAGCGCATTTAATCGGTAAAGGAAAACACTAGAATAAATTCATTTTCAAGGGTTTTAGAAATCTAAAGGACCGCTAAGGCAATTTGCAGACCAATAATGTCAAACCATTAAAGTTAAGGTGCTCACTTTTTAAAACCTTCACAATTGTCTGGAAATTCATATTTTACCACGCTTCGGGCGAAAAGGGCGAACAGTACATAATTGCAAGAGGAAACTTGATCCCACGAGAAAAAATTACTCTACTCAACAACGGTAAAACCAGGACATTTTAAAGACAAATATGGTTGCATGTTATGTCAGTTAAAATTAACAACGTAATCTAAAGAAGTATTAAAGTAATTTACAAGAACGTACATGAAAATAACTGCGCAGATTTTAATAAACAACACGCAGTTGTAATAAAACGTTATCGTTCGAATTTCTGTGATTAGAGTGAAATTTCAGATGTCATGAATATTTCAGACAAATCTAATTTTAACTGAAAGTACGTCAATGATAGTTTGTGAAATTTATTGATTCTTTGACTGATTGTAGAGTTTGAAAGCCAACGGGTATTAAACGAGATTTTCTGAATTCGTTTTGTTATATTCGCTTAAACACCTGTTTTTGTTTTGGTTCTATATTAAATCTTGGCAGGTTTGTACATTTTTAAATGTCAGTAGCAGGGCAAATTTTAAAGACAGAAAACATAGAACCATCGTGATTGTATGAAATATTAATATTCATATTAATAATTCTTTAGCAAATACATAAATGCAAATAGGTGTTTAAAAGCAATTCTATAATAATTTTCAATAGTAATTTACGTGGGGTATCAAAGGAAACAGTTTTATGAAATATACAGCAGCATGCAAACATGCTGTTTTCCTAAGCACGTGGAGACAACTCACTGACATGTCCCTTGACTTGTTTTAACAGTAAAGAAAATCGTAAATTTGGCAAATTTTAAAAACCGATTAATTTCAAATTTGGTGTGCACAATCTCGTGCTTGTGACTATAAAACATCCTTGTGCCGTTGAATATTGCCGATACATGAAATAAAAGGTATGTTAAACATCCTTCTGTCAGAAGAAAAACGACTAAACAGCCAGTTAATTATTTGATCATAAAATTATGCAATAACTTGCCGATTATTTTCGTGAAATAACTTTCAAAAAAACTAAAAACCAACGATAAAGACATTGTCCCGTATTCTCAGCTCATGTTTAAAGTTGTCTCTAACTAAAGTCGTGTTTAGCGTGAACATAAAACGATATAGCTTTATATAATTTTATATGTGTATAACAGAGATACATGATATTTCCATGGAAATTAAACATGATGTTAAATTTAAACATGAGATGCGAACATCGACCATTATGCCTAAACAAGTGTTTTACGATATCGAAGAATTTTTTAACAGGTTTTATTTACTAAAATTGTACCTGAGAATTAGTGTGACTGAGACTTTTATTGCTTCTGTAATTATGCTGTAATATGATTATGATAATTATAGTAAGTAGTAATATCACCCATGTATGATAACACCATAACACGTAGCTACAAGAGGAAGACCAAACAGAACTCGGAACTAGAAAATAATGAGAGTGGCGAGTAAATGCAATTTATAGGATAGTCAGTGGGAACACAAACAACGGTGAAATCTAAGCGTCGGGCAACATCGACAGACGATGTAAAACCGATATTCACCAATCTTGCGTTAGGCCAGTTACCCAATCAGGGTACTATAAACTTTCAATATTAAATGTAGGATATCGATTTTGAGAAGCAAATTAAGGCTATGCACATGGAATGTAAGATCTATTACGAGAAAAATTGACCTAGTATTAACTACAGAAACCAAAGATAAACTATGAGTCTGGGTAACTATACTATCGTCGGCGGAAGTATCGATACTCATCAGTCAGAAATAAAAAGAAGAAATTAAGCCTTACGAATGGAATTCGGAAAGAATAATAACAAAATTTAAAATACAAAAAGGAAGCCTAACTATAATTTGCGTATATACCCCGGAAGAGGGGGAAAGAACTGAAACAGAAACGGTGCACAATAAATTACGATACTTGATCAATGCACACAATCGAAATGGTTATACAATATTAATAAGTGATCTAAATGCCAGAATAGGAAATCAACCATTAGAAACCAGTGGGGAACAAACCCTAAATAACAATGGCTTTGAGGAATTTTGGGGCTTACAGCAACATGAGGATACCAAATTCCTTCTTCAAACGTAAAGATATACATAAAATAATGTGGTCTGCGCGAGGGAATTCAAGCATAATAACTAGACTACTTGCTCGTCAATGAAAAGACAGGAAATATATTTACAGACATCCGAGTATATAGGAGTGAAGATACGACTAGAGTCGAAATGGTACAAGCGTAGGATAAATCAAGAACAATTGAAACAGAAATTCTGGAAGATACATTATTTATTACAAGAAGAATCAATTAAAGGACAAGCAATAGATCAGGAAAATAATTGAACCTAGCAGTAACGTAGAACAAGAATGGCAGAACATTAAAAACTTAATAAGAAAAGCAGATTGATCAAGGCGTAAAACGTAGCAAATGAAAAATAAATATATGGAACGAAGAAATAAGAGACGCAGTATATACAATTACAATTTAATATCTTCGACATAAAACAAATTTCGTCGTTACAGGTATTTATTATTCACTTATATTTATCCACTTCTGACTTTTAATTATCATTTATTAATTATAAATTATTTATATTTGTTCTACATCATTTAACTTTAACGCTTTAAATTTATTTAGAAAGTTGCGCGTGTATTAATTAATTCGCTTCCCAAAAACAAACTTTTTAACACTAAAACATTTTTTGTCTCTTTACATTAGTGATTTAAAATTTACAGAGCGATCTGAAACACGTCCGCCTCTGAACAAGACTATTTTGATACTACTTTCTCGTCTTTTGAAAATTGATGGGCCAATAATAATAATAATAATAATAATAATAATAATAATAATAATCACCTTTATTGCCACCACAAATTGTATATAATATATACCAATACATTAGAAACTTAATTACGAGGGCTGTTCTGTATATTGTTAGTATCAGGCCATGGATGCGAAGAAAAACAAAAACATTTGCATCAATCGAAATCTTATTCTTTTGACAGTTTCCAGTTCCAATTTTGCAAGGTTGAAGTTAAAGCATATAGAGATCCTAATTTTTGATTGTTATAATTCGTTTGATTATTACTAAGCATTATGGAAGTGCCGCGGAATGCTTTTCGGGCTATGATTTTCTACGATTATAAACGAGGCTTAACATACGACCAAAGTCACCAAAATTTAATGGCAGCTTTTGGCGACAATAGTCCATCATTATCTACAATTAGTTACTGGTTCCGTGAATTTAAACGTAGACGGAGTATGTTAGAAGATGAACCAAGACCTGGACGACCTGCAGCAGCTGTTTGTGCTGAAAACATTATTGCAACCGAAAAGCTGATTAAGGAAAACGGAATATCACTCATAGAGAGATTCGAGACGAACTAGGCATTGGATCATCTGCAGTAGATATCATTTTACATAAACATCTGGGTGTAAGAAAGCTGGCAAGTCGGTGGATTCCACATTTGTTAACCGACGAACAAAACCAAGCACGAGTGTACTGGTGCAGGTTTATGTTAGAAAAGTTCGATGGAGGTAGCAGGTATCGTTACGGGGGATGAATCGTGGATATATAATTATGATCCCGAGACAAAACAACAATCAACTGTTTGGGTGTTTGAAAAGGAGGAAATGCCAACAAAAGTTATTCGCGGTAAAAGTGCAAACAAAAAAATGATTGCCGTTTTCTTCAGATACAGTGGTCCAGTTGCAGTAATTCCTCTTGAAGATCGTAAAACTGTAACTGCTGATTGGTATACAGAAGTTTGCCTTCCTCAAGTCTTCGAGAAATTGTGTAGTGATCGCCCAAGATCTGGTTTGCGTGGAATTTTGTTACACCACGATAACGCAACTCCGCATACGGCCGCAAAAACTTTAAATTTTTTACACGAATCTGGAGTCCAACTGGTCACTCATCCACCATACAGTCCAGATCTTGCCCCTAACGATTTCTTTTTGCTTCCGCTCATGCGTGGTAAGAGATTTCCTGACGCCAATGCGGCTGTTGCTGAATTTCAGCGAATTCTTGACGACCTTCCAAAAAAAGAGTTTTCAGCGTGTTTCGAGAAGTGGTTTCAAAGAATGAAGAAGTGTATTATGTCTAAGGGGGAATACTTTGAAAAACAATAAAATTATTTTCTTTACAAATTCCGTAGTTTTCTTCTAACTAACAATTTACAGAACAGCCCTCATATCTATCTACTGTTGGATACTTTAACATTTATTTGGATGTTTTGTTATTTTTATATTTATTACTTATATTTGTTTCCTTAGATGATATTTCATTTGTGTAAACCATTTTTAATAGGATGTTTAGCTTGGCATTTTAAAACGTAAGATTTATGATTTCTTTGTGTAATGTTCGAGTAAGCGTTAAAACATACCCTTTCACACTAAAACATAATCCAGATGGGATGCCATCTAGTTCACCAACGATCTTTTGTTTCACGTGCCTGCTGTCAGGTTTTATCTAAGAAAAGGGGTTTATAAAAGCAGAAACATTTTATTTGAGGCAGAATCATTGACACACTCGAAGTGAGTAGTTGTTTTGTCCGTTCAATTTTAATGTTATTTTTGTTCAGTGTTTTTTTTTAATATAATAAACAAGTTTACAATTAATGTGCATTTATTTCCTCAACGTGGAACACAACACTACGTAGAATTAATACAATTAAGTAGTTGGTAACAACGGCGGAGTTCAGCAGTTAAAACTGCTGTTCTTCCACTCAACCGTAAGTTTTAATATAAATAAACTAAATATGCAATACATGAAAAATAAATGAAAATAATAAAAATAATAATGAATAATAATGAATGGTCTGACTAATGTAATTTAAAATAATGAGGTAAAACAACTTAAATATAACAAAATTGAGTTTCATTTAAAACAATTTCAGTTCAAACAATTGAAACAATTTCATTTCCAGAGACATGTTCATTCAGCCAGCACTCCAGTGTTTAATTTACAAGAACAGCAATAGTAATTTGTTAAAAAGGACTTATGTTTGATAACTTATAAATACTACTTTCCAATAGAAAGAATAAGAGATATTTTTCCCTGAATTTTTTTAAGAGGGAGGTGTTTGATCTTTAGAGGTAAGGAGTTATAGCATTTAGCTATGTTGTAACCAAAAGATCGCCTGAACATAGTTGTGCTGTGACAAGGTGGTGTAAGACTACCTTTGCTCCTTACATTAATATTGTGTACATCACTTCTGAATTTAATCCTATTATATAAATATGGAGGTGTTTTAAAATTAATGACTTTATAAAATAGTGTATACATAATATGTAATTTAGAAAGTGGAAGTAATATGTTCAGTAGGGAAAATTTAAATAATAGTAAATTATTTAATTTTACTTAAATAACCATACGAAAGTTAATGTAGAAAATTGACGCTGCCCCGAGGAACAGCCGCCGTAGCTTAAAGGTGAGAGCGTTGGTGCGTTTAACCTAAGGTCGGTGGTTCGATTCCCCGCGGTGCGGTGGTATCATTTTTCTACAAATTGAAATTTTCGTATGGTTATTCAAGTAAAATTAAATAATTTACTATTATTTAAATTTTCTCTACTGAACATATTACTTCCACTTTCTAAATTCAAAAAATTATTCAGTAAACAACCAAAAATAACATAATATGTAATCTTCTTCTATTAGAGATATTGAGCCAATTTACCTCATTTAATTTATGAGCAACACGATCCCTTTTCTGATGACCAAATATAAATCTTAAACAGTAATTTTGAATACGCTGCATTCTCATCGAGTCAGTGTTATCCAAACAAAGGCCGTAAACAGTATCACAAAAAGTGAAATGAGAAAGTACTAGAGACCCTAACAATATTATTTTTGTTTTTCTATTGAGTACATGGCTGTTGGAGTATATGTATTTTAGATTACAGAAAGCTTTCTGAATACATAAACGTACATGTTTTTCAAATCTTAAGTCTGAGTCTATATACAGTCCTAAATTTCGAGCAACATTTACAATGGGAAGTTTATTATTTGCTATTACAATATTCAAATGATTAATTTTATCAACTCGCGATTTATGCCTACCAAACAACATGACTTGTGATTTCGATAGATTAATTACGAGACAATGTCGTTCTGCCATCTCAACCAAATTCCGCAAGTCAGAATTGACCAAATTATTTGCGGCATCAATGTCTTTTGCATCAAAAGAATAATATAATTGGGTGTCATCAGCATAAAAGTAGTATAAGCATGAATCAATACTTGTATACAAATTTGAAGTGTAGATGGTATACAACAATGGTCCAAGTATTGATCCCTGAGGTACACCAGTATTAATTAACAACAAGACTATTTGATATTTGACGATTTATTTTAACTAATTGTGGTCGATTCTGCAAATAACTCCGAAACAAAGAAATAGCTTCCACTCCAAGACCAATAAAATGTAAGATTGCTAGTAACATGTCATGATTAAGCGTATCAAATGCCTTGGAGAAGTCCAGCAACACAAGTACAGTCAACTGATTTTTATCGGTAGCAATTAGAATATCATCAACAATATTTGTTAATGCAGTGGCACAACCAAAACCCTTTCGAAAACCAGATTGCACTGAAGGAAGTAACGCATTATCATTCAAAAAATTTCTGACTTGAATATCAATCACTCTTTCTAAAATTTTTGATAAGGTAAGTAATATACTAATGGGCCTGATGTCTTTATAGTTAGTCGGATTTTTTACTTTCGGCAAAGGTAAAATACAGGCCACCTTCCAATCTTTAGGAAACATATCTTGTTGAAGACAAGAGTTTACGATATGAGTTAAGTATTGTATTATGAGGGGACAACTTAATTTAATTAACTGGATGCCTATTTCATCAACTCCTATAGCTGTGGATTTTAAAGAATTTATTATTTTTGTTATTTCAACATCAGAAACTAATTTAAACGAAAACCTAGAATTTTGTTCAACTTTGCAATTATTTTCATAGTAAGTGATTAAATCTTTATCTGGATTTTTAGACAACTGTTTTACTGAATTTATAAAATAATCATTAATATTATTTACATTTTGTAAATTCAATCAGAAGCTTTGGTTTTGGAAAAGTGAATCAATTAAAAGATCGTTTTTGAAAAGAATAAATCTAAATTTCACCTTATTCTAACACTAATTACATATTTACAAACTACACAAAACTACCTTCAAAACAGTACCTAACATATAATTATTTATACTTAATTTAACTTTCATAAAATTAAACAATAACTTAATTGACTTGAAAAGTTTGAAATTATAACTATTTACAAAATTATTTTAAACTCAAATTTAAATCATCAGAAAATGTTCCTTATTTTTCAATTAACGCTTTTCCTTAATGACCTTTGACTCAAAAAATGTTTATATCTACCTTAAAAACTTTAAAACTTTATTTAAATATGAACTTTTAAAACTTATTTTTAATGATTATTTTCATAATATAGTCTTTTACACTTCAAAGTTTTGATACTTTTATAACTTATAAGCTCTATCAACTTTTAATAACACTTTTATCCGGTCAGCTATCTTTTATGAAACACAAATTCATTAAATAAAAACTTCTAACCTAACTTTTTAAATGCATAAATTAATTTACTTTACAATACAAAATTTTATAAATTAATCTGTTGTTACAGCCTGGAAATAGAAAAATTATACAACAAGAAATCAACCTATCTCAAACTTTCAACTTTATGAACCAAATTAAAGAAGATGTCGGCATTTCAAAACTGTGCCTTGACGATGAAAATTGTAAGATTCAATTTTCTACATTCTTCATGGATCATTCAATTCTACAGGACTTCAAACATTTAAAATTTATTAGAAAAATTTATTATTATTTTAACACGGTTTCTTGTGTAAATGAACCAAAATATTATATTTCGTATTATCCGTAAATTAAGGTAGTTAATGGAATGTCATTTCATGTGTTAATTTGTGTCATGTATATTGAATAAATGTTGTATAAATGTGAAATTGTGACTAAATAACACAACAATATACATACCTACGTACATATACATATTAGGGTGGCCCTTAATTATAGTTGAAACAAATTTTGATCGGGTCACCCTCCAAATCGATTCTAAAAAAATAAAAAGTAATTTTAAGATTTACCAGCCCTCTCAATTCCATCGTTAAAGGGTGCCCCAAGGAGCGTGCTTTTTCCCATTTAAATAACATAGGTTTTCAGCACACTTCTGGCTTTTATTTTGTTACAAAAGTACGTGTGCCTGAAAAAATCCGGCGAGTGCTGTGATTCATTGCCCACTGATGCCCCTTTCATGGAAAAATTATGCGAGCCAAGTATCATATCTTAAGCAAATAAATGGGGAGTGAAGAAAGGGGCAATTTTAAAATATTGTCGTTTTTCTCGGTTGCAATGATTTGTTAAGATATGACACCTGGCTCCCATGATTTTTTCCGTGAAAGAGGCATCAGTGAGCAATGAATCGCAGCACTCGCCGGATGGTACACATACTTTTGCAAAAAAATAAAAACCAGAAGTGTGCTGAAAACCTATGTTATTTAAATGGGAAAATGCAGGCTCCTTGGGGCACCCCTTAACGATGGAATTTAGAGGTCTGGCAAATCTTAAAATTACTTTTTATTTTTTTAGAATCGATTTGGGGGGTGACGCGGTTAAAATTTGTTTCAACCATAATTAAGGGCCACCCTAATACATATCAACCAAATTCTCATAGAACGGATAAACAGAACAGACTTCTATGATCAGGAATAAAACTTCATACACCGTGACGACACTATTTGCAGACGACCAACCACTAATTGCCAACAATGAGAATAGTTTACAACGGGCAACCCACGAACTTCAGAAAATATGCACATAATATAATTTAGAAATATCACACAACAAGATAACAGTAATGGATTTTGAAGGAAATGCCATAGTCAGATCCAAGATAGTAAGTAATAGAATGAAAGCCGATAGAACAAGTCACAAAATTTAAATTTTTGGATTAACAAACAACATATCAAGGAGAAGTAGATATACAACGTAAAATAGCAAAGATGAATATGATGAACGGAACGATAAAAATAACATTGCAAAGGAAAGTGACAAAAGATACTACGATCAAATTTCTTAAGACGATGTCAATACCAGAAGCTATATAAATGGAAGTGAAACATGGACATTAACTAACAAAGACAAAACGATAATACAGAGTGCAGAAATGCACTTTCTAAGATATGTTGAAGAATATACAAGACAAGACAAGAAAAGGAACACCGAAATAAGGGCATAACTAAAGATAGAACCTCTAAACCATATGCTTTCACATAGACAAAAATGAAAGAAACACGTAGATCAGATGGAGGAAACAAAGTTACTCAAGAAGTTAATGCACTATCGCCCAAGGGGGAGAAGGAACATAGGAAGACCGACGACAGGTGGAAAGATCAAACCAATAGACCAATAGCCATGAATTCTGCATTTAGTTGTAATAGGCTAAGTCCTAAGCAGCATTTTATGAGAAATTTAATACACTTTAGCCTGCATTATTCTACGTAAAAAGTTTCTCAAAAAGTATTTGGCACATATTTTTCTAATTCTAAAAATAAATGAACTACGTGGAATAATAGAAAAGACGATTTTTGTGTTTTTCGCTGATAAACTTTTAACCACACTTCGTATATTAAATTTGTTTAAACCATTGAATTCCTCCCAAAAAGCTACTACGTTGCTTATTTCTCTATCTTTATAAATAAAAAAGTTATCCATATAACGTTCAACAAATAGAGCATCCTGTATAATGACGTAAATGGTAGTATGGGGTAAATCAGTTATTGTTATTAATGCCCCTTTTGACAGTGTGTAATTAGACACATTGTGCGTGCCTTGAACTGCTTAGCTAATGTGATCACTACAAGTCTTACATCATATGTTGAGAAAGTGTTAAAATAATCATATTGCAGTGAGCATGCCAATTATCACACTACCGATAGTACGTACTTCAAGCCGGACGTGCTTAGTAGCTTATACTACAGTCTAGTAATATAACCAGTCGTCTCACTTAGTGTCGGTACCTTTGATGTTCATGTCTCCGAAATGTGCAGTGCGCATTCGGCTGATCATGAATATTTTGGCGCGATTTTTGAATGAACGAATAACAAGCACCGCTCAAACACCTACAAGCACGTGGTTTACGGCTAACAACTGCAAACGTGTGCAAAATCCAGCGAGTGAGACGACTGGTTATATTACTAGACTGTGCTTATTTACCATAGAAAAAAAGCGACAATGGTGCAAGCGTCCGTGACTTTAAGGTTGCATATCCATCGAGTCAATGATTAGCGAATGACCGATGAATACTCTAGTTTGTTGCAGAGTAAACTGGATTATAATAGAGTTATTTAGTAACACTATATTAATCAACGCTGCATATCTGGAATCAACGCGACAGTCGTCCAAGACTTCAAACACCCATTGTAGTTCAAGAGTGTCGAGCGCCTTACTGATTTTTGTGAACAAGTGCAAAAGGTTAGAAATCCTCATCAAGTTTTCATTTTAAGTAATTAATTAATAATTTCAAAGTTGCACGAATGTCATTGGTTTAGGCGTCACAGTATTTACACATTTTTATTTATCGTCTTGCGGAAAATGAGTGCTACAGAAACTAATTTTTTATTTGCGGATTTCAGTAGGCATCAGTGGCGTGCGGTCCATGGAAGCGGTGGAAGCACCGCTTCCCTTGCTTTCACAACGCAAAACAATATGATTTATTAATTTTTTTTTTGTTTCAGCGGTAGGTTAAAATTATTTATTTAATTTTCGCTTTGTATAATATAATGCGAATAGTCATTGTTAAAATTAACGCAGTTAGTCTCCCGGCAGCAGGACTTCATACACGGTTACTTCAGTGAGCTTTGTTCGTAGCTTCGTCACTTTACGGTAACCGTCGAGCATTGTTTTTATATGCCCGAAAGCGGCAATTACATCGCTTGCCCCACGTGCCGTACATCTGCGTAGTGATTGGAGAGAGTAAACGCCCTTGTATATTTCGTCTACGTATTTTTGTTTCTGGATTTGCGCTCTATTTGTCGCATCCGCATCTTTAGGTGTGTTTGTTTGGTCTGCAGCAAGCGCATGTGACGTTATAGTGCAAGTTGTGGACAGCTGTTTTCGACCTGAAATGAACGCATTTCGACATATTTCTTTTAAAATCGATGTATTTCTGAATTAATTGACAAAGTCAAAATTTTGCATTAATATAGACAAATGGCATCTTATTGTTATTAACAATAACGCACACCACTGAAAACAAAACGACAACTTTGAAGGTTTAACAAAATCGAATAATTTAATTTTTTTATTTAGTAGAAAATCTCGCATTATCTTAAACAGATTTTAATTATCTTGAGATATGAAAATTTTACAAGTTTGTACGCAAACCTGTCGTAATTTTTAGTTCCCCGTTTTTCTTCTTTTCTAATTCATGACAAAATTTTCAATTACGTTCATATCAATTGACCGCGCGGAAAATTTTAAGTAACTGACAAATTTTGAAATTATGTAGGCTAAACCATTTATTTTTGTGTAACAAGTACACTAACATTTGAAAATGGAATGGACAGATGAAACTGTATTAGAATTTTTAAAAGTGTACAGAATTGAAACTAGCCTTTGGGATCAAAATAGCCCCAATCATAAAAATCGAAACAAGGTTACTGACTTTTTTTATGTAATTGTAAATAATGGTAACTCATTAAAAAATACCCGGCAGCTGCAATACTACTAGGCCTGCTTCTGAAGACGAATCCATGATGAATAAAGCGAATAGGAATATTTTCCATATTTCAAATATTACCAAATACGAATATTCGGCTAATATCAGGTATGCGTGAAGGGTGTGTTCGACAAATGTTCGTAAACATATATTTGTACACGAATATTCGTCAACTTTAACGAATACCTACAGCGTACAGTTTCCTCAGTTCATGCAAACGAACGCAATTTGTTGGAGTAAGCAAACGAACAGACCTTTTATAATTTTCAGTAGTGTTTGTGCTATGCCTCTGCTAGTTATGATGGAACAAACACAAACAGATAAACCATCCTGCTCGAATAGCCAATATATAACAGTGTTTGTGTATTGTGCAAAATATTAGAAAAGGGATTTGCTGGCTTCGGTTTCCAAAAAAAACGGGATTTATTTCTACAGGTAGGCATATGCCATCCATAAAGTTAGAAACTAAAGTTGAACAGTCTGCTAAGTAATTCATTAGACACTTTAAAATTGACTTTTATAATAAAGTTAAATGGCTGACGGGATGCAACACACTACGAAAATTATTTTGTTGGCCTTGTTTAATTTTCAACATGAGTGAAAAAACTCCATGGAACTCGAGTGGGATTTCGGACCTAAACAACTTTCACAAATATGTGTACTTATTAGTAGGAAACCAGAAGCGCTTCCCCAAACCCACCGCACGCCACTGGTAGGCATTGTCTTTATTTTATTCAAGCAGTTGTTATGGTAGTACACATTAAACGTGTTCAGTAACTGCATTATTAAAGTAAACACAACAAAGAGTTGCTAGCTGTTCATTTGAAGCACCTAACTGGTACTTCATCTTGCTAATTTCTAACTGTCAAATGCAGGAAATAGTTGACTAAAACGGCAGCTCTACGGTAATTTGATAATTTGCAATGATACCCACAACCAGTCATGGGGGGTTATGAAAATGTTATTAATAACTGTTTATGTATAAAATGAGGCTCGCATTTATTTTTAATCTTTTAAAGCTTGCTTCTATCAAACGCGAAGAAGGATTATTTGGACAGATAAACGGCTTTTGCTTAAAATAAGCAAAACCATTGTTATCTTTTTTATAAAACTTTTCAATTTTATAATTTTATTTGACACGCAGCATGAAAGAAATATTAAGTAAAATACGACATTTGAACAGAATATGATCAAAAAAAATTTTTTCGTCTCCTGAAAATGTGCAAGGAAACGTGTGCTCAACAAAATCCTTTTTGCTGGAAATATTCCGACGGCAGATGACGACCCAAAAAGTTTCATTAAAATATTTCAGGCATGTTCCTGAGGCAAGTAAAAACCATCGACTCCTTTTTTACAAGCTTCATTAATAAACCAACCAAACAGAAAAACACTTTTGACTTCGAAAAATTGGTGTCTTAATGTTTTGACAACCGAATTGAAGTTTTAAGTATCTTCGTGAGTTTCTGTGATTGTTCGTTGTAATCCCTCGGGAAATTTCCCTGAATGAGTCGAAATTTCCTACTCTCTCTACGTTTATTAGACCATCTGAATACCTTGGTACCTAATACATTTTTAAATCGTCATACTTTGTACGTTAATGCATATTTCATGGCACCAAACGTCCACCGTTGTACCACTTTAACTCGGTTTTAGGACAGACATCCTTTATAGATAGTAACCTTCACTTCGGTCCTTCTATATTTTGGAACGTAGAGCTTTCGTCGTTAGATTTTATGTAGGTTACAAGCAATTCGCCCCATTTGTTTTCTACATAGGTTTATTGGGTTGATTTCGTGTTTTAGCTTTTACTGTCTTTGAAGTTGTGTACGAGAATGTTAATAACCTCTACTAAATGCCCTGCGGTATAATCAGGAGTTGTTTGTGTGCGCATCTGGTTCAGATGTGCCTACTTAGATTTTAGATGCCTATTCTGGCTTTGAACACTTCTTTCAATAATCTAAGACCTATCTGTAGGTTAAAAACAAGTCGATCTGATTTAAATTTTATTTTTTTAGGTCAAAGAAAGCCATGAATTCTGCACCGTACCATTAATGACAAATAGATATTAATTAAGTTTTGTTGCTAGGTTTGTGTGAACGTTCAATCCTGAAAGTAGTTATGTGTTTTGCACAAATCCACTTCAAATTAAATAAGTTCAAAGGAAACATCCGCTACAAAATCTGTCAGTAGTTTTTTAAGGTTAACTTTATAGTTTATTAAAGACAAGATAAACAAGGCCCTTTCATTACTAAAGAACAAAAAGCAATAGCTTCTAACCGCCTTAGTTAAAGTCCTTTTAAACTAAAACTTACAAAATTAGATTTAAAAAATTAAACTTCAGATCACACAATTTTGAAACTAAAATATACGTAGGTACTACCAAAGCTAATCACTGAAAATTTTACAAAAAATCACTTAGGGGGGGGGCAGTACTAACTGAGACAAGTCTTATAACTTTTGAATTTTTCGCATTTATTTACTGCCACTTTATGTGCCGTGTAGTGTGTCATAAGGTGTTCTTGTGTGCTGGAAGTAGGGGTTCCATTACCGGTAAACGGTTAACCGGTTTTACCGGCCAATTTGATTACCGAAATTACCGGTAAATTTTGACAACAAATACCGGTAATTTCGGCAATTTTAATTCTCAGAAAGAACTGGATCTGAATATATAACAAGGTGTTTTGCCGAGTCTGGTCTGTTACATTAAGAATTGATTATTGGTTTGTTAATGTATTAAATGTATTTCGTATTTGTTATTGTTAATTATCTCTTTGAGAGAATTTATTACAACTTAATGTTGTTGTTAATTATTACCTCTTTGAATGAATTTTGCTTTGTTTATTAAGAAATAGTGTACACATACAGGGTGTTAGGTAATGCTGAGGCCAAACTTTCGGGATGGGTTTGTAACGATAAAAGAAAAAAAAATCTTATACCATTTTTTTTAGTTGCATTTTTTTCCCTTTAATTATTTTGTGGTTATTAATAAAGTTTTATTGTTATTTGATATATTAGACTCTTATTTATTCGTAAAAATTTTGTTCCTGTACCTTTAACCCAGTGATTCTCAATCACTGTGCCGCGGCACATTAGTGTGCCGCGAAACGTTTCTAACTGTTCCGCCAAATTTTGTAGGATTAATGTAATTAAATAAGCTACTAAAGTGATTTTTCTAAGGATGAAATTTGGTGTGCCAAATTAGCATATCTATCAGATATATTTAATTTACTTAATGATCTTAACTCAAGTATGCAGGGACGAAATGAAAATATTTTAACTCCCACCGACAAATTACTAGGGTTTCAAAAAAAAAAAAAAAAACTGTTGCTTTGGAGCAACAAAGCAAAAGAAGGAAAGTTAGAAACATTTGAATCTATTCCAAAACATTTTTATATGAAAATTCAGCCAACAGATATTGAGCATTTGACTTTGTTGGAACAAAATTTTAAAAAATATTTTTCAATTTTACATAATATATAGAGAAATTTGATTGGGTAAGAAATCCATTTTTAATAAGCGATACGTCAATTTTCGAATTGACACTGAATGAAGAGGAAAATCTATTTCTATCTCGAGCGACAGAAATTTGAAAATAAAATAATTATTCTGAAATATCACTAAATTCTTGTTGGATTTCTCTTCAAGAAGATTTTCCAACCATATCAAGAAAATCATTAATGATCTTATTGCAGTTTTCAACATCCTATTTGTGCGAATTGGGATTTTCTGCATTAACTAATATAAAATCTAAAAAAAGATTAAGACTTGGAAATGTTGAACATGACATGAGAGTTGCTTTATCCTTTTTGTGTCCAAATATAAAAGAAATTATTCAGAAGCATCAAGCACATATTTCTCATTGACATAAATGCCGCTTGTATTATTACGCATATATTATTGAATTTATGATACTTTTGTCAGGGCCGGCGTAAACTTTTGCGAGGCCGGGTTCAAAAATTGCGCGGGGCCAAAAAAACACTTCTAAATAATTTTTTTTAAATAAACGTTTATTTGCAATCTGTTGGTTATAACAATAAGCAAATCAGATTAAAATAGGATAGTAAATTACAGTGGAGTGTACATGAGGAGCAAATGGCCAGTGGCATTCCTCCTATCTAAATAAATTAATTATTATAAACACATTACATAGGATCATAGAATATTATTAAATAATTTTTCTGGCCCTTTTCGTTGCCTATATAAAGCGCGGGACCGTCCAAATCGCGGGGCCGGGTTCCGGGGAACGCGCTGAACCCGCCTCGCGCAGACAATGCGTTTTTGTTTATTATTTCATAATAACTTATTATTTTATATTGGTTTTATACTTTTATAGTATGTTTGTGCATAGACCTATTTTTGTATACCTATTAATTACTAAAATTAAAATTAATAATGTGTACCTAGCATTAGCCTTAGTTACAATATTTTAGTGTGCCGTCAAACTTAAAAATATTTAAAAGTGTTCCGCGAGAAAAAAAAAAAGATTGAGAAACACTGCTTTAACCCATTGTTTTTGTTTTTCCCCAGAATAAAAAGTAAAATTAAAGCATGCTTTTTCTCAGAAACTATGTATATTAGAAAAAAATTGTATAATACTTTTTTGCTCCATTTGTCATTATAAAGCTATTCCCAAAGTTTGGCAGAAGCATTACCCAACACCCTGTATATGTTTATTGTTTTTTTGTTAATGTATTAAACTTTTATTAAAACTTAATAGGTTATTGTTAATTATCCCTTTGCACATACTATAAAAATATTGCTTGCTAGGTAGTAGCACTATCACACGAAATTTTCAATTAGAAAAAATTACCGGTAATTTACCGGTTAACCGGTTTTTACTTAAAATATTTACCGTTTACCGGTAAAATAATATCTCGGTAACCAAAGGTAGTTTCACACTAGCTTTCTAAAATTCTAGTTGAGGTACAAAGTGAGACAAGAAGAATGGTACTAAGTGAGACTGTCTCAGACAGCAGCCAACCAGCAGAAAAGAAAAAGAAGATGTCTAAATCAAAACCAGTGACTGATTCTGAAACAAGTGAAGATGAAAACATTGAGTATGACTTCCATAAACATTCATTAGTGTTGTTTAACAATTATTATCTGTAACCTAGATTATATAAGTAGGTACCTAGCTTCAATAGTTATTTAAGTTCATAATATTTTGAAAGACCTATTAAATCTATAAAAATTATTTTCCAGTTGGTAAATGCATTTTATTTCCATTTTTAGTGGTGTTTAACTTGCAACAAACGTATCTCTCACTTAGTACCAGTCTGGTACTAGGTGATACACTTTTTGTGATTCATAAAAAAAATTATTTTCGTCTTAATTAACAATGATTTCGTTGATCGATTAATGCATATTGATTACCTTAAGGTGTATCTTTATACTGACGGAAGCAGAAGAACATAAATTTTAAAATGTCTGAAAAATTAAAAAAAAAAAACAAATTTTTGTCTCACCTAGTACTACCCTCCCTTAAATTTGAATTCTGACTTTTAAAAGACAAAAATAAATAAACTGTGTAGATAACTCTAACATTTATCGCAAAAGAATACCTGACGATCAACATAAATATTCTTAAAATGGCCAATTGTACAAATACAGTAATTAAATTGTACGTAGGCGTTAACACCAAACAACTTAACGACACTTTTTAAAGACCTTAATTAGTGATACGAAGAGGGTTAATTAACCGATTAAAGGTTCATTCACACATCACAGGGACGGGAAAGGGACGTGCTCCGTCAGGGCCGTGAAAAAAATATTATTGCATAGATTTTGGGCGGGCGCGTTCACACTCGTCCGTGACAGTGCTGTCGCCGTGCTTTCAGTGTCGGTGCCGGGAACGGGACGTGCGTGTCATATCGTTGCCACCGATATTTTCTGTAAAACCACGGATGCTCCGGACACACGTGTTCAAAATGAAAGACGAAATTTTAATAGAATTAGTTCGTAAACATAGTGTTTTATATGATTTATCACATCCAAATAAATGTTTATGAAATAAAAATGTATTTTTTGTATTAAGCACATGTACCTCAAACAAATTGCTAGCCTTTCCCGTGTTGATATAGCCTTTCTCCAGTAAGTATCTTTTTTCTTTAAATGACTGTCTAGTTTATGAAGAAGCATGTTAAAACAGTTTTCTGACATCCTGAAATATTCAAAAAACTTTCTGTCGTCGTTAATTAGTTCCTTATAGAGTGTGTGAAACTCCCCTTCAGTTTCTCTTTTCTGCCACCCATCATGAATCCATTTACGTTTTCTTACTTGCGTTTGCTCTTCCTCTTCATCTAATGCAACTGCAATCATTGCTAATTCCGCAGTATTAAACAAAGCCATCCCACCTGTATGTATGTATACAGGGTGACATTGAAAAAACTACAATGCATAGTACCACGCGATAGAGGACCATAAAATAATAAAAAAGTTCTTATACGCTAATGTCCGATCGCCTTTTGTTTTCAAGATACAGGATGTTAAAAGTTTGTTAGAAAATTAATTTTTTTTTTTAAACTACAATGCATAGTACCACGCGATAGAGGACCATAAAATAATAAAAAAAGTTCTTATACGCTAATGTCCGATCGCCTTTTGTTTTCAAGATACAAGATGTTAAAAGTTTAAATTTTCTAACAAACTTTTAACATCCTGTATCTTGAAAACAAAAGGCGGTCGGACATTAGCGTATAAGAACTTTTTTTATTATTTTATGGTCCTCTATCGCGTGGTACTATGCATTGTAGTTTTAAAAAAAATATTAAATTTTCTAACAAACTTTTAACATCCTGTATCTTGAAAAGAAAAGGCGATCGGACATTAGCGTATAAGAACTTTTTTATTATTTTATGGTCCTCTATCGCGTGGTACTATGCATTGTAGTTTTTTCAATGTCACCCTGTATACATACATACAGGTGGGATGGCTTTGTTTAATACTGAGGAATTAGCAATGATTGCAGTTGCATTAGATGAAGAGGAAGAGCAAACGCAAGTAAGAAAACGTAAATGGATTCATGATGCGTGGCAGAAAAGAGAAACTGAAGGGGAGTTTCACACACTCTATAAGGAACTAATTAACGACGACAGAAAGTTTTTTGAATATTTCAGGATGTCAGAAAACTGTTTTAACATGCTTCTTCATAAACTAGACAGTCATTTAAAGAAAAAAGATACTTACTGGAGAAAGGCTATATCAACACGGGAAAGGCTAGCAATTTGTTTGAGGTACATGTGCTTAATACAAAAAATACATTTTTATTTCATAAACATTTATTTGGATGTGATAAATCATATAAAACACTATGTTTACGAACTAATTCTATTAAAATTTCGTCTTTCATTTTGAACACGTGTGTCCGGAGCATCCGTGGTTTTACAGAAAATATCGGTGGCAACGATATGACACGCACGTCCCGTTCCCGGCACCGACACTGAAAGCACGGCGACAGCACTGTCACGGACGAGTGTGAACGCGCCCGCCCAAAATCTATGCAATAATATTTTTTTCACGGCCCTGACGGAGCACGTCCCTTTCCCGTCCCTGTGATGTGTGAATGAACCTTAAAGTCGGGAAACCTCCAAAATAAAATAAACGAAAGTTGATGGGAAAGAAAGTAGGAGGGTGGTTTACGGTACGTGAAATAAAATGCTCTAAAGAGGAAGCTCGACTGATAAATAAGAATAAACACGTTAACTTTGCATACAAATTGATTTTCGTCTACACTGACAACGTAATATGTCACCGGGAACGTCAGTGATTGACGTTTGGTGAATATATTGATACGTTGAGGAAATTCACTCAGAAAATTTTGCTTTATTTTTATGTAGGTTATAAGCCAATTTTTTTGTCATTTTTGGAAGGGAAAGCTTTTGCTTTTGTTGCTCATAAGTTGGCTACAGCGTTCCTTCTCTCATTAACTTCAATGGCGTGCATATTTTTTTTTTGTTTCCAGCATGCATTCCAACTATTTGAATATATTGACTTTTCCACTGTGTGTACGTCTACATACATTTGCGACAAAACCAAAATTTTGCTCCTGTCGGTGGTTATTCTCAGATTTAGTGCATCGTTCTATACCTCTGGGTTGTAAGCCTTCTCGATCACCAACGAAAATTGTGACGTCATTCAAAAAAGCACACTCGGTTATAGTCCCTCGATACATCTTTTATGACTCGTAATTGTTTTGTTAACTGATGGGTTTTTTTCATGACTTGTTCCAAAACAAAAATAAATAGAATCAGGCTTAGTACATTACCTTGTCTGAGTTTTTACTCACTCTTAAATTCGTGGGCTCATACCATATATCCTAACATAATTTCGTTCTACTACTTTATACAAACCTTGTATAACATCTAGAAGTTTCTTTCTTACGTTTCGTCATTTCGTTATGATCCTAATTTTGTTTCTTGAAATACGGTTAAACGCTTTTTTTGTCATGTGATAATTATGGCAACGTCGAAGTCAGTGTGGCACATTCAAACCGGGTTTCGGTCGAATTGATTTGAGTGCACAGATGTTAATATTTACAGCCCAAAATTTTGTTAGAATAAAATATGGGTTCTATCTCACATCAAAGGATACCAAAGTTACCTAACATAATTCCTTAACCCGTAAAATAGAATACAAAACACAAAATTACAAATGTGTGGTATATTACTCGTAATATTAATATTTGAAAATATGCAATTCTATCAAAAATATCTGAAAATAAAAAGGTAAAAATAAACCATAAGCAAGAGTACAAAATGACTTGGTTCATACCAGCTACGCACAGAGGTAATCAAACAGTCTATGTGTTAATTATTAGGGGAGATGCTGTTTAAGTAAATGATATAAAGATCGTTCAGTTGTACCAATTCTAGTTTGTAATAAAGTAAATAATTAGGAAAGAAAACAGAAGAAAAACAACTATGCATGAAAAGCATACAACAGAAAAACTCCGATGAAATCATAAAACGAAAATATCAAAAAAAAGAAACAAAGTAAATGACACAACCGCCCACAATTGAAATAAACGATATATGGACAGAAGTTAAAGATATGCCATTGGAGGCAACAGAAAGCAATTAGATATAGAAAATGAAAGTTTACGCAAGAATGGTACGACTGAGGCCATGAAGAGGCAATAAAAAAACAAAATAAATGCTAGAATTAAATGGTTGCAGACGTACAAGGAAGATGATAGGTAGGTGTAGGAAAGAATAAGAAAGCAAACTGGGTGAATAAGAAAATGACTGAAATAGAAGGAAACAAAACGAAAAGTATGAAATTATTCTGTCAGCAAATTAGATTACATACATTCAGACAGTATTAAGACAAGAGGGATAAAAAATTAAAAAGGAATTGTGCCGTACGAAGAACATGAACTAAAGAAAACATTAGTTGATACGAGATTCGAAACTCTAAAACTATGTATAAAGACAAAAAAGAGTATGAAAAATTTAAAATAAGAGAATAATTATTAGAAGAAGAACACACAAGTAGGATACAAAGAACTCCTCCAACATAGACTAACTGCCCAAGAACAACATGAAATAGAAACAAATACCAAACGGAATATGAACTAAAGAGGGAAAATACTAAAAATAACTTTACAAGAAGTAATTAAACAGGAACAACAGGGAACCAAATGGTGAAACGAAATTAAGAAAAAAACATGGAAAATTTACATAGAATGATACAAGCAAATGAGAAATGAGGCAAAACAAACCAAATTAAAAACATGGGAAAACTTCGGAGAAACAATAGAACAATCGTTTAGAGAACATCAGAGGAGGTTCTGGAGTCTGGAGTAGTAAAAGGATTAAGAAAAAGTAAATGACAATAAGTAATAGGCATAAGAAATAAAGAGAACAAAACAGAAGCAGAAATCGAATAAATACTAGAAGCTTGCAAAAAATAATATGAAATACTAGAAAGATGAATAAGAGAAGAGGTCGAAGGACAATTAGAGGAAGAATAAGCAGCCTAGAGACGGGGAAGATAAGCACAAGATCACATTTTTACCCTGCGCTTGATAATAGAAAAACAGTAGGAAGGGATAAAAACTTATGTCGGGAGATTTAAAATCGGCGTTTAATACTGTACCGACACACCATACATGACATACAGCAAATGAACTAAACGGAAACAAAAAACTAAGGAAAGCAATAGCCAACTAGAAACTAAAGGATTGGAAATAAATGGAAATAAAAGCACAGTCATGACTCATGAACATAAGAAAAAGACAAGGAGGCCAAGAAGAAGACTTAAGAACACGACTAAATGAATTAACACTAGAACAAGTCAAAACTTACGAATACTTGGGAGCAAACGACGGGACGATGGATAAAGAAATAGTAAATGGAATAAACAACATAAACAAAATTAATCATACTATAGTGGGACAAGAGAAACCAGTAAACAAGTAAAATTACATCTTTATAAACAGTCTATATTCCAACACTTATATCGTATATGGAGCTGAAAGTTGGACCATGACTGACAAACACAAGTCAAAAATAACAGCAACGAAGATGCGATACCTGAGAAAGATACAGAGAAAGACAAGGCGAGATAGAATCAAGAATCGGGTAACAAGAGAACCTCTGATATACAAAATAGAAAACTCAACTGAAATGGCTGGGACATGTTCAATGTATGACAAACAACAAATTACCGAAAGCAATATAGTACGAGGCAAGACTGGAAGGCAGGAGACCAAGCGGAAGGGCGAGGAAGGCCTGGGATGACAACCTAACCGAGATAGTGTCAAGATGGAGAAAAATACTAAGAGAAGTGAAAGGGATGGCAAGAGAAAACAAGACCTACAAGAAGTGGATCGAGGCCCAAATTCCGGATCTATAATTAGTAATTACATAAGGGGAAACGATAAAGAAGAAAAATGTTGTAAAAGAGGATAGCATTTGTCAAGGCCTACACGGTCAAAAGTTCTGCTAAGGTGGCAAAAGGCTTCATTTTCTAGTAAAAAAGAAATAGTGCAGTGCTCGGTGATGCATAGCGCTGAGAAGGAAAATCATGTTCATGGTACGATGAAGAAGATAATTCTATACAGGGTGTCAATGCTCGTATGTTTCAAACTTGATATTAGCTTACGTAAAATGAAATGGAGGCTCCAAAAATGTAAAATAACAAAGTTGAGGTTAATTCCGGCGAAACCGGAAATGACAGAAACTTCTGCTCTGGGTGCAGTTTTAAGATTATACCATGAGATCGAAAAAAAGATGATTCTGAGCAGGCCTTGACTAGTACAACACGATTGGCAAGACTGATTTCAAAATGTGGCAGTAGGTTAGAGGTTAATAAATGTCAAATAAATTAAAACACAAAACAGTATTTATTTAGGGAACAAACTGAAAACTAAGATGAATACATGTTAGAGTAGGTGTTCAAAATGTGATCCTTCACTAGTATTACAACGATAAACTTAAATAATTTTGGAAACAAGATTGCAAAACTGACTTACATTTGAAATGTCACTGTCACATTATAATTCATAGGCATTCTAGAACCAGTGTAGCCAATCGTGTTGTACTAGTCAAGGCCTGCTCAGAATCATTTTTTTTCGATCTCATGGTATTAAGTATATTTATATCTCAAAACATAATTTAAAATTAGGGGTAGCGCAGGTTTGATTGACACCCTGTAGACAAAATAATCACTTTTTACTGATGCTACAGAAATTTTAGAGATAAGTCTGTATCGTTTTCTTAATCTGAAAGATTTGCTTTCTCATCGTGTTCGGCTGAAGCTTCGAGAGAAACAGAAAAATATAAAAAGGGCGAATCTGCTTAAGAGTAACAGTCCAAATTCAACCTACATCGATGTTACGATGAAATAGATAGTCAGATAAATGCTCTACCATGCAAGTAATTATTGGTTCATAATATACTTAATTCTGTTATACAATTACCAAAAGTTATAGTCCACTAAAGATTTCTAATTTGTTTGGATGAATGTAGATTTGTCTGAAATTTACCACATAATTTTATACGAAAGCTTTGCTCCATTATAAACATAAAGGCATTATAATCGTTGTCAGGACTGTCTTGATTTAAAAAGTAGGCTCTGGGCTCCTGGTAGTCCTAGTTAGGAATCTTGGGTTCGAATCTCACACAGTGGTAATCTCACACAGTGGTAACGATTTTTACAAAGAATTCTCCACTCCTAGAGGTCGGTACTTGAGCGAGCAAAGCCATTTAATCGGTTGGTTACAATTAACGATTCTGTCTGTGGAATGGTCGACTTCAGACAGTAACAAGCTCACAAACTCTAATAAAAGATTCTATTTTTTGTCTATGGTTTTGGAATTTGAAAGAATAAATATTTGTTTAGTTTAATAATCCTGAAAAAATCTTTTATACGTTCGTATAATTGTTGTTTAATAACCTAATTTGTTGCAAAATCAATAGTGGAGTGCCGTTAGGTTTATACCTAGGAACCCATTTCCTATGAATAAATTTTTGGTAGACCTATTGCAATGTGTTCTCAACACTAAGTACTAAAATGTTTATATTTGGATTTTTTCGTTTTGAATTTTTTTTTATTTTTGCAATTTTCGAAAAATGATGATAATTTTAAAACGGTTGAAGATATCGAATTCAAAATTGGTATAACTAGGTTTTCGAGAATGGGAAATTCGAATTTGGTATTAGTTTGAAGATGCTTCCTAGAGGGCGCTTGCTACGTGCTTCGTGTTGAATTGATTCACCCATACTTTTTTACGCGTACAGTTAGTAGTATTTATACTTTATACTACAAAAGAGTCAACATTTTTACGTAAAAAAGGAACTCTTGGTCGATCTCGATATCTCACGCCGTTCCCCAGATTTTCGCATTTAAATGTTTCATTCACGGAGTACAATAGTAGGTTCCATTGCACATTCTGTCGATGGCTGAAAAATATTGAATTCACAAAGTGTGCCTTGAATGTTGATACATTAATAGTTCAAACGGCTATTAATATGGAATCAAAAAATGTTGTAGTTTTAGAGGACATAGATGTCTTGGTTTTATTAACAGCTCTAACAGCAAATGATCCAGAAATCTATTTTCGAAAACCAGCAAAGGGTAAAGTTGTACAAAAAGTTTTTTCTTCCAACAGCTTACCTTAAGTTACCTATGTGTAAAAAGCATATTTTGTTTTTACATGTTTTCACAGGATGTGACACTACGAGCCCCTCGTCATAATAGTTCGTCCTAGGTACATTTTAATATCGAAGTTTTATAAAATAATTAAATAGTTGTAATTAATATTAAAATATACGACAAAATCTATATTGAATATAGTAAAGTGATTTTTCTTTATTACATTTATCAACATTGAAACAATATTTAACTTTTAACTAAAAATTAACTTAAATTTGAAAATTAATTGTTGCCGTCATAATAGTTCGTCCTACACGTTTTTGGTTGATCTTCGTCGCCTATATATTTTTTCTGAGATATAAAACAATTGCAAAATATCACAAACTGTCTGTCGCTTTACTTTTAGTTGAATTACGTTAAAACCAGCAAGAAAATTTAAAAAAGCGAATTGAATATGGCGCGTGGAAAGCCGTTAAGCGCGGATGTTCGGCAACTTATCAAAAAATATATTGAAGAGGGAAAATCTGGCTGTAACATTGCCAAGGCATTAAAAATTCCTTATTCTAAAATAAAATATCTGGTCAAAAATTATTTAGCACGTGGCGCAACGAAATGTTTAAAAAAACAGGTCGTCCGTCTTTAGTTTCTTTACGAGAACGAAGGATCTTAAAGCGGATTATTAAGAAAAATAGACGGGGATGTGTATCTGAAATATCTACAATATGGAATAAGGAATTGAAAAAAGAACGTTCTGTCTCCACCTGCAGTAGTCACCTAAAAAAATGGGGTGCAGCTTTGCAAGGTAGGCAGCAATAGCAAATGAAATTTTGAAAACTTTACGATTAATTTTATAAAATCAATTCTCAGGTGAAAGAGAAGCCCATGCTGACTCCCAAACAGAAAAAAAACGGGTAAAATGGTGTAAAGACCATCAAAATTGGACCCTTGAGCAATGAGAATCTGTAATTTGGAGTGACGAATCTCGTTTTGAAGTTTGTGGTGGAGATAGTCGCAAACGTGTTATAAGATTGCCAAGTGAAGCATACCATAACGATTGTTTGGTGCGAAAAGTAAAATTTCCCGCTTCACTAATGGTTTGGGGCTGCATGTCAGATCAAGGGGTTGGTAATTTACTTTTTGTTGATGGTACTGTTAACGCAGTAAAATATCAAGAAATTCTTGAAAATGAACTCCTACCGTCAATTCCTCGTCTTAAAACTAACGACGGAGATTACATTTTCCAGCAGCATGGGGCTGCTTGCCATACTGCAAAGGTAATTACAAGTTAGTTGAGAGATCAGCATAATCCTTTAATGGAGTGGCCATCTAGCAGCCCCGATCTGTGTCACCAATAGAAAATTTGTGGGGGAAAATGAAGCGGGAATTGCACAACCATCCTGTACGAACAAAAGAACAATTACGTGAGAAAATCACTGAAATATGGTATAATATAACTCCGGCGATATGTAAAGATCTCGTACAAACCATACCAAAAAGAATTCGCGCTGTTATTTCACGAAAAGGTGACTGCACTCAGTGGTAAACCTATAGGACGAACTATTATGACGGCAACAATGAATTTTTATATTTAAATTAATTTATAATTAAGACATAAAATGTGTTTGTATGTTGATGAATTTAATAAAGAATAATCACTTTACTATATTCAATATAGATTTTGTCATATATTCAACGTTAATTACAAGTATTTTAATTTTTTGTAAAACTTCGATTTTAAAGCATATCTAGGACGAACTATTATGACGAGGGGCTCGTACATCAGCTTTTTACAATAATAAAGGTAAAAATAAGTTTGCTGCAATGTTTGAAAAAAGGAAAGACCTTCAGGATGCTGCTGAAGTAGTTACAAATATCAATGAAGATTTTAATAATATTTGTGAAGCTGGAGTGAAATGCGTTCTTGCACTGTATGGCGCGCCCAAAAAAACAACAGATTTAAATACATTAAGATACATTTCTTTCATGAATGCTACAACTAAAAATAGCTGTATACGATTAGCATCATTAGTGCCTACATCTGATGCAGTCTTTGAACATTTGAAGAGAGTATACTTACAAATACAATTATGGTTGGGAAATGATATTTCACCATTACAATGGGGATGGAAATAAGATCGCGAGATGTTGAGGCCAATAACAATGAATCAGTCACCAGCCCCTGAAAATCTACTCAAAATGATTTTCTGTACATGTAAGACAGGTGGATGCGGAGCTGCTTGTGGATGCAGGAAGCATGGTCTAACTTGTACTGCAGCTTGTTCAGAATGCAATGGTGATAGTTGTCTCAACCCTTCTCCTATTATACAAATAGATGAAATTGAAAATGAGGATATGTAAAATAAATAGTGTATTTTGTTGAAGTTGAACAAATTTATTTCTATCGAAAAATCGATTTTTTTGATCAATTTTACCCAATTCCAAGCTTCTTAACCGCCATTCTGTGTCCTACATTTTTAATTTGTAATTTTTTGACGTTATACTTGTAATCACAAACCTCAAAAAATATTATTATACAATTTCCTTTCCTATAAAATGAAAATTATTCAATCTATGGTAGATTGAGTAATTGTTTCAGACATTTTTTGGAATATTTTAATAAACTTTCAATTAAAAAGAAAACGTCAATTTCTAATCTATTAGGTCTTAGAAACACAATGGAAAAAGTCTCATTTAAATTCATTCATAGGAACCGGGTTCCCAGATTTTTCAATTTTCGTGTATAACGGCACTGCACTACAATGTCCATGTTTATTTAGTCAAAAGGGAGACAGTTTTCGAGTAGTTATTGTATTAATATAGTTTCATTAATAAACTTAGTAAATGTAAAGTATTAATGGTGCTTTAAAAGATAAATTCTTTTGTTAAATAAGAGATACGTTGCCAAAACAAACGACAAATACCTTTATTTTCCTTCATTTCAAAATAAAAAAAGTATTTTGATTTTTTGATGAGTTCGGAAATTTTACACGAAAGTAATTTTTGTATAGTGTAAAAACATTTGTGTTAACCAGCAGAATGTTTTTATTTGGTTTATTTTCAACCGTGTTGTTAAATAATAATAGTTTGCTGCAAAACAATCTATTGGTAGGATTTGTTTTTCCTTCATCCGCTCTATTTTCTTTTTTATTGTTATTCTCTGAGAAAAAAGACGAAGGTTTTCGTTTCGGGTGTTTTCCTCGTTGCTAGTAATTTTTTAAAGGAAACAAATATTATTCCTTTGTTGAGCAATAAGAAGTTCTTCTTAATTTAAAGGTTTCATCTGAGTCATGCCTGCGTTGCTTAATAAGACAAAAATTAATAGAAGAATTAGTTCAGTATCTAACTAAATGGAAGAAAAAAGTTACAACCAGCCATTTCGAACGTTGGAAAAACAAAACGAAAGAAAATAACAGGAACTTAATGCAAATTTTAGCAATTTAACTGTTCTATTAAGTAGCGAAAACGTCTATGTATTTTTACATTGTTAAATACGAGTCTCGTCAAACTGCGCTGTTAAAAGACCTCTAAACGAGAGCTCATTATCCCAAGCAATTATTTTTTTAAAAGTCCAATTTGGGGTCAGGTGGATTTACTAGAATACATTTAATTCAATTTTAAAGAAGCAAAGCTTCACTTTACTTACATGGAAGTTACACGCTTCTTGGCAAGCAAGCGACTGTGAAAACGCGCTTTGGAAATTCTTGATGTTTATAGATGTTCACGTCTTACCTATAACAAAAGAGACTTTATTAAGTGAAGATACTGAATAGTAGTACGTTAAATATTTATATCCAGAGTAGTTTGCATAGAGGCACAGGGGATTTTATTAAATTTAGATTAGATACAGGAATGAAATGGGACTGCAGTTGAAGCTGTAGTAGCAAAGTTAATCGCCTGTGGTTGTATTCAGAATATCAAAGCTCCAGGCATGTTTAATTTACGAACGTAGGTTTGCATATGCCTGTAAATAATACGCCTTACAAGAACTGAGCAAAGGTTAACTGAGCTGAAAAGTTTAGTTTCAAATTTCTCTCACATATTTTCAGATGTTTTAATGCAAATTCTTGTATTACGATCAGAAAAATTTCTCTACAAGTGAAGCTTCATTTTGCTATTCAAAAAGCGAACCGAGAATTCAGCGTTTTAACGTTACACATAAGTGACGAAAATGATAATGAACAAGATATGCATCGCGTTCCAGCATCAGCTCCACAATGAAAAGCCCGGAATACATTCAGAGGGTAATAAACGTAAGAATTCAGAACCAACGTGGATCAACTCAGCGAGGCGTTTCATCACATTTTAAGTAAACGTGCTGCTATAATTTTATATAATAGGAACTTCTGCTTTTAACGTGTTTTCTACAGTTCTTCGTGGATTAGACAGCACCATGTTTGTTGAATATACCTAGTTAGGTTTACAAAATGAAAGGATTGAAACGTAATTTCTAAAGTAAAAATCAATTTTAAACTTTGAACTGGTAGTTTAATTGAAAATGAGATTATAAGAAAAAAAACAGATTGTATTAGTTTCGATGTTGGTTTAAATTCCTTGAAATTCAATTTCACCAGAAAAAATCCAAAATTTAGGGAAACCAAAGCTTAACCGAGTTTATTTAAGACGTAAAAATTGAATATTCCGCCAGCAAAAAAGTGAATCGCTATAACACTGCAATTTATCAAACTGTTAGGCTTTGTTAACGATGAAACTTTTCTGTGATGTGTCCTCCCAACACTTATTTATAAGCATCTTGGCCTAACTTAATTTTGGCTACCTAATAATATAACTATGTACCTAATTCCAACCAGGATTTGAACTTATGTCCTGCTTATCATAAAGTAGTCACCTGGGCTGCTAATAAACCATCGAAAAAATCTCATTTTTTAAACAGATCATTTGAAGTTGCCCAACCACAACCGAAATTTAAATTTATGTCCTGCTGAATACGAAGCAGCAGCCACGTAACTAGCATTATTTATGAAGGTGGGCCATATCTTTTTTTAGGAATTGTTCGGTGGGCCAACCCCTTACAATTAAAACAACGAAAAAAACTTACCTAATTTAGAACTATTCTTCTATTATTATGCATCACATCAAATTCGTCAACCACTTTTGAAATATTTAAAGTTTTAGCATTGGACCGTTCAATATTTATTAACGCTAGATGATTTAATCGTTCATTTGTCATTCTATTCCTAATATAGGTTTTTAAACGTTTAAAGGTTTCAAAGTATCATCTGCAGTTTTAATTTTTTTGAAAGATGAAAAATAGTCTTTTATATTGCGTTTACCACTCATGATCAAGTTCTAACCGTAAAAATCGAAAAAATATTTTCACAAACGTTTTAGGGCACTACACAATAAGTTGGGTCATGTAACACACACGTACAACTAACTATTCGAACAGGAAAATCAGGAAGGGATACCGTCTTCGTATTTTAACAAAAGTTTTTTTCTTAAGAAATAATATCAATCACTCGTATTTATGTAAGAAACGTCCATATGGTCACGAACAAATTTTAAGTAATGGCTTGCTGGAACCCTTTATTGAAGGTTGTAAATGTTGAAATTCGTGTAATCTATTGAGTATTGAGTTAAATAATGCATTATGATAAGCAAGGAAGCTTTGTTGTATCAGTGTTTATTCAAACTTGATGTTTATGGGACGAGTTTAATAAATGTGACTGCGTGTGATTTTTAACTATCGGGATCATATTTCAGTTGAGAAGTTTGGGATTTGTTTGGTATAATAAATTATACTATGTCTACAAAATAATTCCAGTTAGTACTAAAATGATCATAAAAGTCTATGCAAGACTTAAAAACACACATTGTTTGTTTAGTCCCAACACCAAAACCATTTCAAGAAACTTTATGTATTTGTGATCATATATTACTGTTGCTTGTTGACGATTTTTTAAAGATATGTTTCAGATGTGAGGATAATTAGAGCCAAGAATATCAAAACAGCTGAGGCCCTGACTGTTTTTTGTTCTAGAGTTTAAAGATTTTTTAAATAATTCCTCTTCGTTACATTTATTTTCTAATTAAACAAGACATAAAATTTCCGTTGCGGTTGGGTGGGCCCAAGGGTGGGCCTAGAAATTTTTAGGTGGGCCTGGCCCACCCAGGCCCACCCCTAGTTACGTGGCTGCGAAGCAGGCACTCAAGCCACCAAATTATTAGAAAATTCACTTAAACTTAACCAAATTTATCTAAGAAGTTGGTATTTTTATATTCTTAAGTTTGTCCAGATTTGATTCTAAGTTTATCCTATCGCGAAGCAACCACTCAAACTGTTATACCATCAAAAAACTTATTTCACTCAACAACACCGCATAAAGATAATTCATAAAAATTTAGATCACTTAAAGGTGAAAGAAACACCGCTTTTTGATTTTTGCTAAATCTGTTTGTTGTAAAAAAACTTTCAGCCACATAAATTTAGATAATAATACGACACTTCAATTAATTTTTTTTATTAAATAATAATAATTTTAATGTAGTTTAATTAGTACAAATTAATTTAAATAACGTAGTTTAAAAAGTTCTGTTAAATTTCAACACGAGCAGGAAAAAATCCAGTGCTGTTTTAGAATCTAAAACAGCTTTTTTAACTTAGAGTTAAATTCCTTCACGTTTTCATCTTTTTCGCATTTTCCGGGTCGACGGAATCTCATACGAGCATAATACATTGCTATTATCTACCCTAGAATATGTTTTAAGCTCCCCAGTCCACTCTGTTTTATTTTCCAATTTTGTACACAACGTTCTGGGGTATCGCACAAATACATTCAAAAATTTTAATACAGATACAGATTATTAAATTTATATTAGACGTATGTATTTGCATTTCGAAATATGAAAGCTGAACGATTTAAATATCTATTTTTAGGGTAGGGCGATTCAAAGGGAATTTTTAATAAATTTTAAAGATGGAAAACTGCTTCAAAACATGTTAGAAGGAAAGGCGAAGTTCAACTAAAGCTACCATCAAAATCTATAATATTCGCATTTGCTCATATTTAATGATCAAACTATAAATAGGGCCGTACCAATTAAAATTAGGGGTTATATTTTGGGGTTGTTGCCAGGGTGAACACCTATACTAATGAATATAAGATATAATAAGCGTACTACTCATCACAAAAAGTGTTAGGTCAAGGACGGCCATGAATTACTAATCCCATAAACAATTATAGACTTACGTTGATGTACAGAGTTTTCGCTTATAGTTTACAACGGAGTTTATTCGTTAAAACAATTAAAAGTGGAATAAATGAATGACAAACTACTTTAATGGCTAAACCTCGATAAAGAAACGTAAACAGCCAAACCAACATCCAACATAAGCCCAAAACGACATTATGACAGCTGAATTTAATGATGTGGAGGAGTTTTTGTAGATTTAGAACCACAGAACAACAACAAAGCTGTGTATGATATAGAATTTATTCAACGCTGCATCACTATACAATGTGTCAACTGCCTTCGTCTAGGACTAAGACATACCAAAAGATACTGCCTCATAATCAGAGATGCGTAAAATGTGGAGGTTTTCATAGAAAGAAACAGTGCAATATTTCCGAAAGAGCACTACTCAAATGCGCAATCACCCTTCCAGTTAGAGAGGCTGTGAGGCTTACAATAAACTGCAGCAAGACAAATTTCCTGCGTTACGACCTAAAACCACGCGAAACACCTTACCACAAAGTGCCACCAACAAAATTTCCGAAAATCTATCATATGCATCTGCCACTCATGGAGCTACCAACAGCAGGTGAAAGTCTTATCCAAATAACAATATTTAATCAAATGAAAGGTTCGATAAGTTAGAGAAACTGATGAAAAAAATGGGTGAAAAATAGACACAATGATGTTCATTATCACACACTTTTTGCTAAACTAAAATAATGAGTACAAATCCAAAATTAGCAATGTGGAACGCTAATATTCTGGTAAAGCATGGCTCCGAAATTTGAGCTTTCGTATGATTATACAGCAATCGAAATTATTTTCATACTTAAAGCTACACAATTTATCACATAAAACATCTTAACGGCACAGCTCATGTTTGATCTGCGATTATCATTAGGAACTCCATTAAATATCACGAATCTCCAAAGTATCAAGCACACAAAATCCTAGCTACAAACATATGTATAATCCATTCAGAAAACTCCCATGACGTTTACGCTGTCAAATGAAAATTTGGGAGTGTACTTTATGTACAGAACCTATCAACTTTTTTAGTGAATGTACTTAACGTCAAACTGAAATGAAAGGTTATGATAAATCATTTGTCATTTTCGTAAAATTAAGTAGAACAAGGTAAAAATGGGTTTATTAATAATACAAGTATGATAATAAACTTCGTTGGTGCTTCTGTTCATCCATTTCTCTAAAGATTATGAATTGTAAAACGTAACTTGAATAATAAATAATTTAAGTGTCAAAGTGAAAATAAAAAAAAACAAAAGCATTAAATTTAAATTTAAAGGTGCGCCAATCTCAAATCTAAAAGTTTTTAATAGCCTAATAGGGATTTTCATATTAACCAACACATGGTGACTTTTATGTCACAGGAGTTTTCTGAATGGATTATATACGTTCAAGACAAATATGGTTCTCTCCTAATTTCAGCAATCTATTGTTTCCCAGAACATAGGATCGACGAAAATGAATTTATTTTCCCAACCTTTTGAAACTCTTCGCAATAGATTTTTCACAGGGGTGACTACAATTTTAAACATAGGACATGGGCTCTAGACTAAACTTGACCAGGGGTAGATAATTGATCAAATGTTTGGATAAAAACAACCTAATTATTCTATCCACTTTTAACCCAACACATTGCCCCCACAATGCTAATGAGATTCCCGATACAATTGATTTTTGCGTGATAAAAGGTATTCCTCCAAACCATATGCCAATTAAAGAGAGTCTTGGTTTCTCCTCTAACCACTTTCTCAACATCATGCAGATAAGCACAAATATAATGCATAAGCACAAGCCAGCATCTTTGACTAGCAAAAAAACCACCAATTGGGAACAATTTAAAAACATCTTAGAGGAAAATGTAGATCTCACTTAAAACACCAAACCAAATTGATAATACTGTTGAATTATTTATCCAAATGATTCAACCTCTGAATCAAATACGATCAAAAACGCCCAAAACTGTTCAAACGTAGTCACAGAAGACATTTTCAAGAAGAAAAAAATTAGGAAAATCTGGATGACAACTAAGGCCCCTGAACACAAGACTAAATTCTACAATATTATTAAATTAAGAAATTGAAGCCATTCAGAATTATCTAGACGGTTTGACATCTACACAGGCTACTGAGTGCTAGATTAAGACTGAAAATTACCAAATCAACAGGGAAGCCTCTGTGAGCAATATTAGATGACTATTCATTGTGGAAGATGACAGCGAAAATAAAGAAGATACAGGAAAATATGCCACCTATAAGGCCGAGCGATGGATCATGGGCTAAGATCGACAAACAGAGGGCCAATGTATTTGTCAAGCACTTGGAAAAAGTATTCCAACGCTTTCCCTCCGAAATATCTCAAGAAAAGGAAGGTATTATAACCGCAACATTAAAACATCCTCACCAAATGGCAGTGCCCATCAAAGCTTTAAATTAAGCGAAGTTAAGAGTATGATCAAAATAAACCACAATTCAAAGAAAGCACCCGGTTATGACCATCACTGGGGTAGTAATTAAGGAACTTCCAGAAAAAGCTTTAATAAATAGCTCTAACTAACAGGTCATTTTCCAGCCCAATGGCAAGTTGCCCAAACAATTCTTGTACCAAAACCTGGAAAGCCTATAGAACTGGTAGTATCCTACAGACCTATTAGCCTATTACCCACGTTAATTCAAACTTTTCGAAAAATTGTTTCTTAAAACACCAAAACCTCAGGCAGAAAAACTCATACCGGAGCATTAATTCGAGTTCAGAAAATAGCATGTAACTATAGAGCAGGGTCACTGAGCGGCAGAACAAATCAACAACACCTTTCAAAATAAAAAAATCTATTCAGCTGGCTTTCTAGACATCACGCAGGCGTTCGACAAGGTTTGGCACGCAGAACTTTGTAAATTGAAAACTCAGCTACCTGCGCCATTTCACCAGGTACTGAAATCATACAAATTAATACTTCATGATTAAAGATTCAATCTGACGTATCTCAAGGATGCCTGCTTGGCCTTGTCTTGATACAATATATACTGCAGATATTTCGCAAACATCAAATACCTACACTCATTCACTGCCACGTTCGCCGACGACACGCTCGTCTTAGAAATAAGTGACGTCGTCCAATTTTCCTCTGAAAAGCTACAAGACGCCCATAATGGTATAAGATTGGCTCATGACCTGGAGACTTAGGGCAAGCGAGACTAAATGTCAACATATTATATTTACTCCCGGAAGGGGTACATGTCAAAGTGTCTCTATTAATGGACGACAACTCCCCTAGTCTAAAACAGCAAAGTACCTTGGAATCTTCTTGGATAGACGTCTCAACTGGAAAGAACACATACAAATAAGCAACTGAAGCTGAAACTTTCTAAACTATAGGTATATTGGCTAATTGGAAGCAAATCTAAATTATCGCTAAACAACAAATTAACAAAGTACAAATTATTTTAAAACCGGTGTATACTTACGGTATACAACTATAAGGTGCCGCAAGTGCTTAAAATATAAAGAAACTACAGCAGTTTCAGTCAAAAACTCTAAGAACGATTACAGAGGCTCCATGGTTTGTCAGCAATAATTATGCTCTTTATAATGACCTACATGTTCCTACTGCGATGCAAGAAGCTAAGCGCACGAGCGTCAAATACAGGGTGATTCAAAAGGTATGGTCCAAACTTCAGGGTGTGATTGGTGATGTTAAAATAAGTAAAAAATGCCAATAAACGCATGTCCGATTCACAATTGTTTTCTAATTATAACAACATTTACGATAATTTATTATTAATAAAGAATGTATACAATTATAAGAAAAATTAGAAAGTATCACAGCAAACGTTCAAAATGTCCACTTTGTACTTGTATACAAAGTTGGCAACGCCGACGCAGAGAACCTCGAACATTCCTCTGTTAAGGATGTCTTCGAATATTTTCAACAGCTTCATTTATTCTATTAACTAAATGGTCCCCGTTCTGAATTTACGTTGCATAAACTTTTTCTTTTAATGCACCCACAAGGAAAAATCTGGTGGAGTAATGTCAGGCGAACGAGCCGGCCATATTACTGGACCGCCTCTTCCAAACCAGCGCTGTAGAAAGCGATTATTTAGCCGAACCACATGGATCTTCGCATATCAAAATGCAGATCTTCTAATAATTCTGGCAAGGCATTATCTAAGAAGTCTAAATACATGGCAGCATTAAACCGATGTGGTAATACATATGGTCCAATAACATGATCGCCTATAATACCGGCCCAAAAGTTAACACTGAAGCGTTCTTGAAAAGCAGTAAAATCCCTGTAACTAGATAACTGTTGGAAATAAGACATGGGTTTATTGGCATTTTTTGCTTATTTTAACATCACCAATCACACCCTTAAGTTTGGACCATACCTTTTGAATCACCCTGTATATAACACGTCACACGTCCACACCATCCTGACAGCAAAACTACATATCGTTTAAAACGACGCAATCCCTTGGACATTGTAAATGTACATTAAATCAATTGTTAATGTTTATTTTAATCTCATAACACTAATATTTAGTAGGAGTAGGTTTACAATAGTTATTTATGTAATAATGATAATAATGACGATCATTATGGTACTAGCCGTGAATATTATCGAGGCGAGGCGTTAGCCGAGCCCGATAACATGGCGTGTATTATAATGATACTTTATGATCCGAATTACATACCAAATCTTATATGCTGGCATCAATATATATTTTTTTAAACATTTAAAATAGGATTTTTGAAACGACAGGTGCATTCAGTTATTATTATAAAAAATAGTAAGCAAGCCGCGCTTTATTTACTGTCAAGTAGAAAGCGTTGTTAAAATTAATTTGCAATTTCACAAGTTGCAAATTGAATTTGTAGTAAAATTTAAGAAAATGAGTGATTCTGATGATTATACAATTCATAATATAATTAACCAATCAGCATCAAGCATTTTGCTTGGTTACTACGTATTGATAAGTGAATATACCCTTGACGACGTGGTATAATCACTTTGGTATATCCGCTGGTCCTAAACAATGTAAAACTCGAACCTACTATGACTATTTTTTCAATTTTTTCCGTAGCAACCATATTTACATTGTTTGTCAACAAACGTCACTTGCACATAAAATTCAGTTTTGTTATTTATTCATTATATAATCTAATTGTATACCACTCGAGCAGTCGCAAATAATCAAATACTTTGCCTCCTTGCTCGACGTATTGTCGCAAAACACCACTCGTCGCTAACGCGACTCGTGGTGTTTCTTGACAATACGTCTCGTAACTCGTCAAAGTATTTTCGATTATTTTCTATGCTCTCGTGATATAAATAGTGACTATACCACTCACATTTTGCTTAACCAATCAGATTGATCGATTTCCTTAGCAACAGCCAATAAAAACGATTTTCAAGTGAAAAAATCACACGTGCGTTTTAATAAGTGAAAAAACCACGCGTGGTTTTTTCACTTAGGTATTTTAAATAAGTGAAAACAATTCATAAATAGTAATTAACTGTTCGTGATATAGTCTTAACGAATACAACGCGTGATCCGATTTTCCTATGATAAATTTGGATCGGATAATTAATTCGTGCTAGTTAATTTTGGAAAATTTCACTCGCCCTGACGGGCTCGTGAAATTGTCAAATTAACTAGCACTCATAAACTATCCGATCCAAATTTATCGGTAAAACGGCATCACTTGTTATATTACTGTTGAAAGTTTACCTTCGGATTTGAAGGAAATTGCAGAAAATGTCGTGGACTGAATTTCATTATGGTACTGAGCAGCGCCGTATCTAGGCAATTTTGGGCCCTGGGCAAACTTGATTAATTGCGCCCCCCGTCACCCCAGATCTTAATAATTATTTCTTATCCAAAAATTTTTTATTAATAAGGATTGTAGGATTATCTGGAAAAAACATGTACGAAAAAATATTTATTTCATAAAAACATTTCATAAGAAAATATATTCATCATCATCATCATCATCAATTGACATCGAGCAGATCCCCGTGGCTCAATCCTGGATTACGCCAGGTCCACCCCATGCCAATAGGGTGTGAAGGGATTTTTTATGATGGGTGGGGATTGGGAGCACTGTATAACGTTAACATGCCTGTGACGCCTGCCGCAGAACACCGCTTCTACAGTGCAAGGCAGTTAGTAGATCACATATTCAATGAAAGTTGAATATATGACCGAGATGGTTAAACAATTTTTTTCCATCTTATATACTACACTATTTCTAGTATTACCGCTAGTTTACTAGACTTATGGCATGAAACTCCTTAACGCAGGCATGCCTGCCCTGTTACATGTTACTTTATTCTAGCCAATTTTATTATTATTATAACCTACGTATTCCTTGTTCCCTTTTTCTATTTTCATTATTATTGTGGTATACATAAGTTCTTTCACATTTCTTCTGCATTATTCTTCGATATTTATATCTTCTTCCTCTATTTCTATTTCCTCATTGTCAGATTCTTCTCTTGAGTCATATATGCGATTCATTTCCCTCTTCATCCTAGTTTTGTTTCTTGCCCACTCCGCCCAAGTTTGTTGTGGTATACCCGATCGCTCTGTGTTTTGTTCCAGTGCTGTTTTCCACGTGTGACCTGTAATTCTTCTGTTCCCAAATCTTCTATGTAGGCGTTGATTTGCATGGCTGGCTGAAGGCGTGATCCAAATGATCGTATTTGGGAGCCAAGACTTTGATATTTTCTTCCGGTTGCAGTTGCATTTCTACTTGGTTTTCCCTCACATATAAGTTTCCGCTTCTGTTATAGTTTACGCTGATTCCTTGTATTTATGCTTACTTGCTAATTATCAACCTTGCCTTTGATCTATGTATATGTACACTTTGCATGCGCCTATTGCCTATTACATAATCTTTGTAGTACTAGGTGTTATTATTATTCGGTTTTTATTTGATTTCCATTTCCTATTTATGCACTACTATGTATTATACATATGTTTTAGAATTTATGATCGGTGTGCTCTCACGCGTGTGGTGTGTGGTTTTCGACAACCCTTCCTGTTTACCACACTTGAACTATCAATTTTAGTTTATTTATTTATTCGCCCGTTTTATTATTATTACACTTATTATTATAATTACCGGAGCGGCGGAGCCTTGTTATTACCCGGTGGCTATACGATTTATTTTTCCAGAAAAATTCGCTTTCTATCAATCAAGCGTTGAGAGCGGTCTCCAAAACGCGTGTGTTCACCCCGGCAGCTCCAACTCGACTCATTTCATAAAAAAATATATATTCTATAAAATATAGTAATTTACGTTACAAGTCCGGGAAGTAACTTATTAAAGTACGAGTTTAAATGTTTATGGACGAGGCGACGAAGGAACCACGTCAAGAATTTCTAAACGAGAACAGAGACATAAAAAAATAATTCTAAATATTTATAACATGGAACAGCGAACCGCAATGTCAGCGAACAACGCCGGTAAACCCGAAACCTTTACTTTGTACTCAGTTTGAGTCTTTTAGTAGTAGAGGAAAGAGTCTGAATTTGCGCCCCATCTGAGTTTGCGCCCTGGGCAGGTGCCCCTATGGCCCTGCCCTAGATACGGCACTGGTACTGAGTACCATAATGGATTCATTATGGTCCTTGACATCAGTGATTAAGTAATATAAGTAATATGTAATATAAATATAAGTAATTACAAACCTGTAATTTAGTTCTGGGGTGTAACCCCATTCTTAATATTTAATGTTAGTTTGGTTAATTCTATGTTCAATCAACCATGTATAACATCCTGTATGTTGAGCTGGTTTATTCTTAATTAAAAAAAAAAAAAAAAAAATATGGTCCTTGGACTATAATGAACTGCCTTACGTCACTAAAATACAATGACTTAACATGTCATTGATACGCCAGCATATAATAGTATTTTTTATTATACCTGCATCATAATCTTTGTATTTCAAACTCATAAGCGTGCGAAAAAGGCCGTGTTTTAAAGTTGCCTAGGTAACAACAACGTTTTATAACAAATTTACATAACAACCAAACAACAACTGCTAATCATCTCTATGCAACGTGATGGGATCCACACGTCACCTTGTAAAATGAATCTAAATTTTTCAATTTATTACTCTAATTTTTACAATGTAATGCAGTGCAGGTAGGTATAATAAAAAATAGCGTATAATACACGTGTATAGAGCCTTTAAAGCACTTGCGCCGCTAAGAACACTCGGCGTTGCCTCGTGTTCTTAAACCCGTCAGGCTTTCTTATACACTTATACCATGAGATCGAAAAAAAAAAATGATTCTGAGCAGGCCTTGACTAGTACAACACGATTGGCTACACTGGTTCTAGAATGCCTATGAATTATAATGTGACAGTGACATTTCAAATGTAAGTCAGTTTTGCAATCTTGTTTCCAGAATTATTTAAGTTTATCGTTGTAATACTAGTGAAGGATCACATTTTGAACACCTACTCTAACATGTATTCCTCTTAGTTTTCAGTTTGTTCCCTAAATAAATACTGTTTTGTGTTTTAATTTATTTGACATTTATTAACCTCTAACCTACTGCCACATTTTGAAATCAGTCTTGCCAATCGTGTTGTACTAGTCAAGGCCTGCTCAGAATCATCTTTTTTTCGATCTCATGGTATTATAATATACTAGTATGTATCTAGGGCGTAAAGTAAGTCTTTAAGGTATGAGTAAGTTGTTACTTGCGAGTACCTTAAAGACACTTTTCGCCTGAGGTACATACATAATTTTATGTCATACTGGTTTGTAAAGTTGTTAAATTATTAAAAGAAGTATACATTGGAGAAACTGGTCGCTCAGTGCACACACGTATCTGTGAACACAAACGTTGCTTGAAATCGGGTCTTTTTTCACATTCAGCCGTTGCTGAACATCATCACGACACTGGTCATAAAATATTGTTTAAAAAATCTTCGATCATTGCCAATGCCCTGGCCAATCGTCGTCACAGTCGGATACGCTTGGCCGGGTACGGCCGGTATAAAGTCGCTGTTCCCTCTGTTTCTCTTCAGAAGGGTTTCGCCTCTGACTTGGTTGACAAGTTGAGTTACCGTTACCTTTCTGCCTCTTGCTAAAAGAGTTTCGCCTCTGGCGTGGTTGACACGTTGAGTTAGCGTGCTCCCTTTCCTCCTGAAGAAACCCCTTATAAAAGTGGGCGAAACGTTGAGTCATTTGTCTCAAAATGACACGGTCCCAGTCCGGAAGACGTTTTGTTAATACTGACACTGACCGTGGTAGTCTTCGAATTCATTATAATCACCTCTACGGGGGGGATATTTGTCGCAAAACTTCCCTTTCTCCAAACTTCGCCATAAACTCGCAAAACTTCTCTACACCCTAGCTTTTCTTTGTCGTTGTCGCGATCATAATTCCCAATTTCTTAAAAATCAAACATCACATATCGACATACTCATCCCAGAATATTTGCTTTGCCGGGAACGCATAAAACAAACAAGGCGGGATGTCGACCTTACGTCACGAGAACTCTTGAGCCTTCATCTAGAACTTTCAAATATTCTTAGTAATGATGATTGGTCTTTACTTGATAGGATCACCCACGTCCAAGCTCAAACCACCTCTGAGCTTACCACTGCTGTCCACCTTCGTAAGTTTGATTCCCTTAGACCCAAAAACAGTTCTTCTTCTTCCAATGCACGTTCAAAAACCATTGTAAATCTCTCTTCTTACACTTTAACTTCAGCCGAGTCCTCAATATTATCCAAAGGTCTCAATTTTTCTGTAGCTCCCTCCAAAATCCCCATCGCAGACATTATTAGTTCAGTTGAGTCATCGCTTCGTACAGTCCCTAAAAGTAGTGCTGACAATATTCGTTTCGAAACAACCAAGTGTCTTCGTTCTGCGAAACCTCCTTGCAATATCTCCAGGAACGGAAGCGTTTCACTCAAAAGTCTTAGATCCAATTCTGACATTGCAATATTACCCGCAGACAAGGGTAATGCCACAGTCGTCCTAGATAAAACTCAATATGTGGCAAAAGTAGATGATCTTTTCCAGGACAATGCTTACACCCCCATCTTTCCTGACCCCACTTCTAAAATCGAACGCGAAGTTGCTACACTCATCAAATCATCTGACCTCCCTCAGGATATGCAACGCCGCCTAATCCCTCGCGAATCTAAACCGCCAAGGTTGTATGGTCTTCCTAAAATTCGCAAACAGCAGGTTCCTCTCCGTCTCATTGTTAATACTATAAATTCTCCCACGTACAACCTGGCCAAATATCTAGCCGATATTCTTAAGGCATATACAGGGAAATCTTCTTCACATATTTTAAACCCTTCCCATTTTGTAAACCTTATCGACAATCTCACCATAGACCCTAATGACCTGCTTGTCAGTTTTGACGTTACGTCTCTCTTCACTAAAGTCCCCATTCCTGACTCAGTAGCTATCATCGAACAGTTACTAGTTCAAGACGGCAAACCTGCAAGTTTAGCCATTCTCGTTGTAGAGTGCCTTTCCTCCACATATTTTCTGTTTAACAACCGATTCTATAAGCAAGTAACAGGCGCTGCTATGGGTTCTCCCCTCTCTCCGGTGGTTGCAAACATCTTTATGGAATCCTTTGACATAAGACCCAAGGTCTGGTTCCGTTATGTAGATGACACGTTTATTATCTGGCCCCATGGAAGACATAACCTTGCTTCCTTCCTAGAACATCATCAGCACCCTGATATTAAGTTCACAATGGAAATAGAATCGAATGCTTCTCTCCCATTCCTCGAGGTCTTGGTTACCCGTAAACCGAGTGGTTATCTTGCACACTCTGTTTATCGGAAACCCATACACACGGACAGGTATCTTCACGCCAACTCACATCATCATCCGGCATAAAAGCTCTCCGTGATCAATTCCCTCGTTCATCGTGCTATCACAGTGTCCCAACCCGACAGTCTTCATGACGAGTTAGCCCATATCCAAGAAAATCTCATCAAGAATGGGTATAACAAAAGCTACACCCCGCAAACCCTAAAAATCCTCAAAATACCTGTACACCCCAGGCTACAGCGTTCTTACCCTACATTCGCCAAGTTACACGGATCGCATAGGTAGGATTCTCAAAAAACATAACATCAAAACCATCTTCAAACCCCCTCCAAAAGTGTCACAGATACTCCCTTCAGTAAAAGATAAGCCTCAACCCCTGTCATCAAGAGGCATCTATAGCATCCCCTGTTCTTGTGGTTTAGTGTACATTGGAGAAACTGGTCGCTCCGTGCGCACACGTATCTGTGAACACAAACGTTGCTTGAAATCAGGTCTTTTTTCACATTCAGCCGTTGCTGAACATCATCACGACACTGGTCATAAAATATTGTTTGAAAAATCTTCGATCATTGCCAATGCCCATTATTTTTTCAACAGGAAAATCCGTGAGGCCATTGAAATCATCAACACCCCTAATAACTTGAATCGTGACACTGGTTATTATCTATCCGATATTTGGAAGTCCGCCATCATTACTGGTTCCGCCCGCCTCCACCCCTGACCAATCGTCGTCACAGTCGGATACGCTTGGCCGGGTAAGCCCGGTATAAAGTCGCTGCTCATTCTGTTTCTTTTCAGAAGGGTTTCGCCTCTGGCTTGGTTGACAAGTTGAGTTACAGTTACCTTTCTGCCTCTTGCTAAAAGAGTTTCGCCTTTGGCGTGGTTGACACGTTGAGTTACCGTGCTCTTTTAGTGCTCTCTTTCCTCCTGAAGAAACTCCTTATAAAAGTGGGCGAAACGTTGAGTCTTTTGTCTCAAAATGACACGGTCCCAATCCGGAAGACGTTTTGTTAATACCGACACTGACTGTGGAAGTCTTCGAATTCATTATTAAAAGAAATCTCCTGCAATTTGTAGCAGTATTAGTTTTAAGTAAGTAATCTAAGACGCAACTGTTCGGATCTCCTAGCAACTAACATTTATAGAACAAAAGGTGACACTTTAAAGTCCTAGGACTTTAAAATGATACTTTAAAGTTCTAGGACTTTAAAGTTTCACTTTTTGTTCTATAAATCGTTCGAAAAACGTTGCGTTTGAAACCAGTATGACATAAAATATTGTATAGGAGAGAGTTGTCCAAAGGGGGTTTAGGCTTGCCAAACAGAATTTAATAATGAAACAAATATGGTATATCATTACCATTCTAAAATGGGTCTTCGACTATCATAAAATAAAGTATTTGGTTAGGGGGAAAAACAGTTTTTTGAAAATATGAAAATATTCCGTTTTGGACGAGAATGGGGTGGGTGTCCATAGAAAACTATGTAAAATTGAATGTCACAAAATTTTTGTTTATTTAAAAAAAAAAGGATAATGTTACTTCAAGTTAAATAATAGAAAATTCAAATTAAAAAAATGTAATTGTTCTACTCGTATTTAGTATTAGTAGCTAACTGAATTAGGCACAAAAATCACAAATAAATGTGTTATCTTCCTCTTCAGCTTTAGAACATGCTTCATGCGTCCATCCATGACAGCCACTGCACTAAATCCAAACCTCTTTAGCTTTTGAGTACAAATATAGTTCATTACAAAACATGCAAGCCTCATCGGTATCCTGTTGTTAGTCAGATGACGACATAACTGGTTCTTGAAGTTTTATTTTCTTTGCTTTTCGACCTTTAGGTTTCATCACAAGCATATATTTCTTATGTATCTTAAACAAATTTCTCTTTGTTTTATTATTTTTTTCTTTTCTTTTCTGTTCTTCAGCTTCTAATTCTGATTTGTATAGGAATGAGGTAAGTATTACAGTTTTACCTCTTCTCTTCACATCTTTTTTCTCTGAATCCTTTCTTCTTCTTGGGGAGAAAGCGTTATTAGTTTTAGCAAAATACCGCATGCAGATGTTTGTGGCAGGGGGTCCACAGTTGGAGTTGTATTTGTTCCAACCTCCGACGTTTCCTGCTGCAAACGTATGCCATTAACCGATCTTTCCGTGGTCTCCGAAGGTGCATACAGATGGTCAGGGAATATATCTCGGTTGAAAGAATATATCCCGGATTTTAGAAACCTCTTGATTGCGGTTTGCATAGTAGCTGCTCTTGTAAAAGCAGCGTTAAACAGTTTTCCTATCTGATAAACTGTCACACAGCGTCCAGGGTGACCTATCAGCCATTTTCTGACCTTCTGTTCATAGAAGGCACTCAGTGGTGCCATGAAAGACACATCGAGTGGCTGCAGCCGATGTGTTGTATGTAAAGGAAAGCACAACAAGGTGAGGTGCTTTTCCCGTGCAAGATTAATAGGCTCTAAGCTTTTTGCATGGGAATTATGGCCATTAAGAATTAACAGCACCGGCTTTTCAGGTGTGGAATGAGAAAATTCAACGAATCTTTTAAACCAAACAATGAAGATTTCCGTATTAATCCAGTCACTCTCATGGTATACCGCAAATGAGCTGGGTGGGGCGTCGTCCAACAATATGGGATTTTCCCTCTTTCTATGGAATACTAACATTGCGGGCATGAAATTTTCTTTCATGCGATTTTAAACTGCCCACTTGTTTTTTACCACGAAGAGCTAGTGCTTTAGAGAGCTTATTGGATACTGTCAAGATGCTCGTCTCATCTACATTGTAAATATAGTTGGACGAGAATTTATATTTCCCATAAAGAGATTATAACAAATCAAAAAACTTTTGAAGTGCTACACGGTTAAAGTCTTTTGCACCTGCCATTGATGTTTATTCAAGATCACGTAAAGTTAGTCTAGGATGCCTACTAAGAAAACCATATAGCCAATCCTTCCCTTCTTTTCCATGTTAAATGCATGGGAAGTATTGTTTCTCTCAGCCAGCTCAAATGCGAGTGTTCTTAGATCTGTCAGGGTACGGCTAAATAGTCATTCTTCTAGAGATAATATATGCTCCACCAATTCATTTTCTTGGGCTTCTGAAAAACAGTTTTGTATCGTCTTAACTTTTTTTCAGCAGCTTTTTCAGGAAATAACCCCTTTTTTCGAGCCTCCTTTACTTTTCTTTCCCGAGTAGTTTGAGGAACGTTGTAGGCTTTACATGCTCTCCTGTATCCTATTTCCTCCTCTAAAACTGCATGGATTGCTCCAACCATGCTCGTCTCGGAGCAGCTCTGTCTTTCAGTCTTTCTTTGATAGCGCCCCATCACGGTTTCGTCTAACAAATAATACATATTAATGCACATTTCAATAATGTCCCCGTTTTAAACTACACTTAGTGTCCCCATTTTAACAAATCACGACATAAGATGTAAGATAAATTATCAATTGAAATGTCAAAATAATGTCTTAAAGCTACAGAAAGCAATGCTGTACTTACGACAATTGATGTTTCACACATAACTCAAACAGGTGCAACGCACAATTGACGATTGTAACAACAAAATTTGAACAACGTTTAGAACAACTAGCATACGTTTATGTCTACGTATCAATTCAAACTGACAAATGGCAGCGAAGGGCAGTAGTACGCGATTTGACACAGACAGCAACACCCACTAGAAAAAAATTGAGTGTTCCCATATGAGACTATTAGACTACTTATAAGGTCGATTCCTATTGTGACAACTAACATTCGATTACACCCCGTTAGTTACTAGCATCCCGCGTGCTTATGTAGATGTAGATAGTTTAAATGTATTTCAATAACAGACACTTAAAAAATTAGTTTATTCTTAGGATAGATCACTGATAATACAGAAGTTAAATTAGAAAAAATGATTCACAATAATACAGAAGAAAAATTGTAACGGTACAGAGATCACAGTATCTCGTATTTTGTCATAATCAATCCTATTTACTTTCAATAAATTTGGAAAACCTAACAAAACACTATAATCACATAAGAAGAAATAAGGGCCCTTTGTACACATTAATTATTCAATCTCCGTAGTTTTGAATGATCTAAAACTTGTATTATATGCCAAGACCTTTTTTAATTACTGTTATTTTGTATAAATTCTTTTCAAAGCTACGACTAATCTTAAACCAACAATTTTTAAACAAACTAATTTCGAATAAAACACTTGTGTGACCTAATTTCAACTTGACGAACATTATATAACAACATCAGATAGCACAGTGTCAAACAAAAAAGATTCAGCTGCGAATAAATAAGAAAAGGCATACAAAATTGGAAACAAGACAACACTTTTAACTGCAATGCGAAAATGTGTGCGAAAAAGGTAAAACAAAACAGATACAAGCAAAAGAAGATAGTGCTGCTTAGGTGAAACAAATATTGATAATCTTGATTGAATAAAATCGATTTTAAGAAAAATGTTAAGAAAGCTATACATACCAATAAGACGACACAGCCAATGAGGATAGAAGAACCTGAAAAATACTAAGAGATAGCTAAGCGAGAAAGAGACAGGAATATGTAAAAAAAGAAACAAAGAAACAACTCAGTGGAACAACAGACAAAATGTAAAATAGATAGTGAAGTAATAAATAGTAAAATATAAAATAAACAATTTTATTTGCACTACAGAAGTAGAAGAAATGAAGATTGCTTCAGTGAAATGAAATATTTATTCAATTTTTAATTATAAGTTCCTTTTATAGAAAAAAGTTAGAAATCTAAGTAGCAAAGAGCTTAAACTACACAACACAAGTCTGTTTTGATTGTTCTGTATACGTAAGGAAGATTTTTAATATCATTTAAAGTTACAGGTATTTCTATGTGTTTTTGTTTCGTAGATGTCCATGGAAAAAATTAAAAGTAATGTAACGGCCACCTGCGCGTTTATAATTTTATTTTTCTATTTTTCAGGAATTATATTATAATGCATTTCCTTTTATTCAAAGCATAACCTTAGGGATGGTTTTGGGCAATTATGTGGCAAGAAAGTATTGATTTCATTTGTAAACTAATAACAGCAATATCATAAATTCTCGGACTTAAACAGTGAAGTCAAGGTCCCTTTATAAATTAGCTTCGCCGCCTTGTATGGGAACGAATCAACACACCCGCTTTCCGGTAAAATATCAAATTGCAAAGAAATTTAAAAGAGGCCATAGTATTAGAATTTTAAGTCAACTATGAAATTTATTAGTTTTGGGGCAGGTGTCACTCATGTGAACGTTTTGATACCAACCCACTTATGAAAACACCCGCGAGAACGTTTAATCACCAGGTGCTGCACGCGGATTTTTCAGTATAACTACGGGATCAAATCTTACCACGGCATCCAGTCTTGACTATTCAGTTACTCCTGTGTAGTGATCTGGAATTTCGATTAGTACGCTGATACGTGTATCTGATTACTATAAAATATACAGTTAGCTGAATTGCACTGTGTTGCTCTGTTCTAACTTGTATAAGTTCATCATCATACGTACGCCATTGATTTTCCGGTTGCGTGTATTGTCAAAGGATTACAATAAAGTAATTCCAATTGAGGGGTCTCCCGACGAAATCCAAATTTAACGCTCAACGTAAAAGTTAGCAATTTTAATATATTTATCATATTAAAAATTAGACGTCATCAAAATTACATTAGGGTTGTCCTGGTGTAAGTGCTGATCACAATTAATTACAACAATACGACAATTCTTACTACTGAGATATGTCTTGCATATTCTGAATCAATGATAATAATAAACATCCCTTACAATGTACGAAGGTACCCAGTGCCTCGTACATTCTGAGTTGTACATAGCGTACCTTCTCGTTACATGAGGAGCAACGGTCACTCATTTACGTTAGAGTTGTGCATAGGGCATATACTCGTTAATTTAAGAGTCGTGACTAGCGCACGTACTCAATTGGAGGGAAATTGCACCCTCGTCAAACTTTAAAGGTTGATTGTAATACCACCTTTGGCTCCGGCCGCTTACGATTGATTTTAATATCAATCCCACAAAAGATCGATTTTGTATCGCATATCTGACAGACCCGCACTGACTTAATTCCTTGTGATCGCACCACCGCTCTCAGGCCACCCTGATTACATCAAAATCATAAAACAAAAGGATAATAATTATTCAAGCCACTGCCCATAATATTAACTTGCCTAGTTTTATGTTCATTCTCTATGCTTAATTATTTACTGTATTTGTAAATATCTGTACATAAATATGACTTTATAATATATCTATCAAACTTGATAGAGTATTTATTTCTTGTTTATAAGGTGAGCTACTCTAGATACTCTAGATCAGGGATGCTCAAACAGTCGATCGCGATCGACCAGTCGATCGCGAAAAGGTTTCAAGTCGATCGCGTAAATAATAATTTAATGCACACTTATGTACGTTATGAAGTGCCTAGAACACGCGGCAACTTTCGACTCGAATGTCTAAACTTTGTATTTTTCCCTACCTAGTCGATCGCTTATTATTCCAAGATAAGTTTTGAATGGAAAAAACACCTTGACTCATCTTGTATAAAACTTATTTCTAAAATTTTAAGAGAATGCATGATAAAATACGCACAGTGTATTTTAAATTCATTATTAACATTCGATTAAATCTAAATGCCCAACGGATCTACAGATATGTATAACTACACAATTGTCAAACCATAATGGTGCCTGATTAATCGTTTAACAATATATTCCAAGTGCTAATAGCAATTCAGGAATCATATCTCATACAACGTTGTTATCAAACCATAAATCACGCAGACGTATAGAGATTCCCTTTACACAGAATGTACGTTTTAAGATTAGAAATTTTGTTTAAATACATTGTGCTGTGTCGATTAAAGCTTAATTATGTCATTTGAAGATATCAATTTTAAACTAAAATAGGCAACACATAATTTCCCGCAAAGGGTTACGCTTTAAAAATTGAGCTCACCGTTAGAGAAGTACTTAATAATGTTACTTTAGAAACTCTTGGGTTCGATCCTGCTCAACGATAGGTGAAATTTTTAGTGCGAAAAATCCAGAACTTTGCTGCTTTTTAGATACGATGTAAAAGGGGTTAGCATAGTTTCCCTGTAAACTAAAGGTTTTGAGCTCGATTCCCAGCCCAGATCGGTTGAAACTTTTTAATCGGAAAAATATCTGAAAGTATGCACTTTTTCCGGTAAGAGATAAAACTGTAGGTGCCGTTCCAATACGATAGGATTGGAAATCCCTCGGGTTCGGCAAAATTCCAGTCGGATAGTGCCGATGATCATAAGTAGTCGACGCGTGTTGAAATCTTTGGCATTAGGAAGCCTAGATTTTGCCGGAACCGAATTTTGATCAAAACCACTATTTACCTGCATTAAATTTGCAAAATATTACAATCTCAGACTTGTGTTTGTCACTTGAAAACGTTTAAGTTTGACGTTTAAGAGAAGTTTGTTCTTTCCAATTTATTTTTAGTAGCAAATACTTTAGCTTTATATAAAAAATGTATATACTTATTCTTTTTATTTTTAACAAGGATGTCGAAAGGTAAGTATGTGGTTTAAAGTAACTGTTTCTTTTTAGTACACTGAAATATACAACGCTAGAGTTATTAACTCCAAATATACAGTGTGGGATTAAAGTATGGAATATATTAATTGAAACCGAAACAACGCAGTTTTCGAACAAATCTCGAGGATTTTATGTTACCGTTTTCAGAATTAAAGGATCTATCGAAAACATGAAAAAAATTTAAGCGGTGCCATTTAAAAAAAAATCTCTGACGTCATTACTTGAAAACAAATGACGATCAAAAATCGAATTTAATGGAAAAATGTGCATTTTCAGAAAATAAAATCGACGTGTTCGAGGATTTGTTCGAAAACTTTTAATTAATATATTCCATACTTTAATCCCACACTACATATATTTCAGCGATCAACTTAAAATTCCTAGCTTAACAACTACTTGATTAGCTATACTTACTGTTTAATTTATCTAAGAGAGTTTGAATCTCATTTTGAATATACAATTAGAATTGCCTGTAAATGTTTGGTGACACAAGTTACCAAGCAAGCTCATGTCAAATATACCTTTTAATGTGAAAAGTTTACGCATTTAATCACAAGTGTTTTATCTGAAAACGACATTTTTATCGAAATACGTATTTAGAATTTAGCGAAAGAAGTTTTAATATTTTACTGGATTAATATTTGTATTTCCGTAAATAGAATTTATGAAAATCCGTTTGCTGAAGTTTTAACTTTGTTTGCTTAAAATACAAGGGCTATTCACTTTCCGCTGAGCCTATCTATTAGGGCCATTAAAATTTGCAACAAATTTTGTTTGGCAGTGAAAGCTAGTTCTTTACAAGTTTAATGACAGTGACAGTTGACAAATATACCTCAATATTTTAAAATGCATGAACTTAACGTACCTAATCCTTTTCGCAAGAAATCATGGAATTAAATAGAGAACATTATCGAGCTGTAATTTTTTGCAATTTCAAACGTGGCTTATAAGCCGTAAGCAATATTTTGAGGAATTGCTGACAAGTCGTGTTCTTTAGCAACCATAAAGCGATGGTACAATGACAGTTTTCGAGTTCGGAACATGATTGAAGAAGACCGGTATGTTACTGTAAGGAGTATTCAAGCAACTCTAAACATTGGTGTGAAAGCAATTAACACCATTTTACACAAACATTTGAAGGTACGTAAGCTTTGTCCAGTTGGATAATGCTCGGCCACACACGGCTGCTCGAAGGATTGAGTTATTTTTTGTTTTCACGGATGCAAAAATACATTGACTGTGGAGGGTAATATTTTGAAAAACTATAAATAAACGTTTTTTATCAATAAATTGCGTATTACTTTACTAGTTGCCGACGGAGAACATCCTACGTATATCTTGTAATGGAGTGGATTGAAATTTAATTAAAAAGCCTGTGAAATAACTCAAGGAATAATAAAATTAGTTAGGAAAGCTTAATGTAACTTTCATCTCAAAATTTAAAACTTCATAAACAATTGTTTTCCTTCTTGTCTCAAAACTACTACTATTTTGTTTGTTTAAGCTTAAGAGTCTTGCTTTCCCGTCCCAAAGTTTCTGAGGTGTCCAGCAGTGAGAGACGAAGTACACAGGAAGCAGGACTAAACGGGTGGCATTCGTAGTTATTCAGTACTTTTTGGTAACGTTCGGGTACGATTGCCCATAGAAATAATATTAAAAGAAAGCTAAAGGATTTTTACATGTGCAGTTTAATATATATTTAATAATATTTGATATTTATTACATAAAGAAAAACAAAATTATAAAATAACAACAAACACTTACATTTCATAAAAAAATGCACTTCTTTCTTTTGTAAGGAACGCTTGCATTTATTTAAATAATAATAATAACATTTCACTTTGTAGCTACAAAAACAAATTAAATTAAATTTTGATTAAAAAATTACAATTTACCCATTATCAAATATAAATTAATAAACACAATCTCTCAAAGGCATATTTCTGTCTTTTCTACTATCGACTATTTCAGGCAATATGCATTCAAAATAGAATTTTTTTAATTTAGAAAGCATTTTAGTTTCCCAAAAGTCTGTATATTTCAGAATAATTTCTATTTTCAAACCTCTTTCTGTCCATACTCCGAAGACACAGTAAGATTTTCGGCAAATGTTTAATTGGTCTTGTATTCGATAGTACCACTTATCATTGGAATTAACACTACCATCTTTTTTCCAAAAAGTAATTTTTCTCGTACGGATACCGTCTTCGGGTGTCATAAATCTGCAAGAATTCGGACATTTGACTTCCACAATGCCATTATCAGCTAGTAAACCATCTGGTGTTGCACGTAAAAATTGGTGTTCCTTATCGATGAATAAACCAGACGGCATGATATTTTTTTAAAGTTTTTCCGAAAGTGCTTTAAGAGCCGTTTCTTCTTGGTTTCTGCCATATTCAATACTTTTAACATGGTCCAATGTTGAAGGATAAAGTATTCTGCCTACTAATTTGAGTTTATTACCACCTGCTTTGACATGACATATTTCAGAAAATTGACTAGCAGTCAATCTATTTTTTCGCAAACTATGCCACAAATCGTTATTTATTTGACCGCGAGTTTTAATTTCCAATTCTGAAATTTCGCTGTCAGTGTTGGTAAAAATCTTTAAATAGTTCTTTTTCGCAATTTCTAAATCCTTATTCGTCATATCGGGCTTTTCACACTGACTACCATAGTGCGCATCTTCCTTAAAATATGCAATAGCAAGTTTTCTCTTTGCCCGTATCTTCGGTTTTTCAAGTGCCCTTTGTCTCGCTTGTAGTATTAGACGACGTCTTTTAATTTCATTTTTTTGCAATACCTGATGGACTATGTCCCACCAAACTTTTTATTGTGCGTCTGAATAGGTACTTCTCCAGCAGTATTGTGTGAAAGAATTGCGCCAGCACATCTCGCTTGATATGATCGCCTTTTAGTGTAATTTACACGTTTTCCCCCTATGAATTTCGCCATTTTAGCATTAAATTGTTCAACAACATTACTGTCGACATCGTAAATTAGGCTATTCGCATGTTTTGCTATGTATTGGACGTGCTTCATCATATTACTGTAGATATCTAAATAGAAACAACCAGGAATGCATTAATATGTATACAGGGCGGTGAATTGCTTCATGCACCAAAGAAACTCCAACGGAAAATTTTTAATAACGTAAATATTTGCATTCCTAATTATTTTAAACCAAAAGTACAACTAAGTTTGTTGTAGAGAAACAAATACATGCGGTATTGATGCTATTTTAGATATTAAAAATTTCCCGTTACAATTCCTATGACGAGTGAAGCAATTTACATCATGTATGTCAGATACAGAATGTTGGTATGAAGTATTAAAAGAGCACTTGTATGACCAAAAGCAAGTCGAAATGTCGTAACCAAATGTGTTCAGAGATCAATCAAAATTAAATCAAAACATAAAATTATATGCTGAATTATGGGTTTTTGAATTATGATAGTGACATTTGATCAGGAAGGAAATTTTAGAAATTATCTATCTTTTACCTGTTAACTTCAAATCCTTTATAATTGAGTTACAGTTAAATTTTTCTGAGCAAAAGTATTCTAACTGCATACACCCTTTCTCCTGAGGCACATGTGAAGGACTGTTTAAAATGCCTTTCCTTAAATTTTCAGCCTTTTGATGCATTGTGTCTGTAGATGACTTTCTAAATGCAATGGCTTTAGTTACAGCCTATCGTAGCCGCGGTAGATTATCCTGAAGAAATTTAGTAAATGTTATTTTTCTAAAACCTGATCTGACGGCTATTATTAAAATGTATAAATTTTATTAATGCATAGAAGTATAGACAACGTTAATGAAATTTTGTATCTGTGAATACAAACCTTAATTTTTTTACGGGGAACTAATGGGCCACTCTTTAGATAATTCGGACATTTTTTTAATATAATTTCGTAGCAAATAATTCCGACATTCGATTTTTTTTACTTGAATTCTTAAAAATGCCCCTAAAACCGGCTTTTTCAATGATTAATTATTTTAAATTAACAATTTAATTGTAAATTTTAGCCATATAGAGGCATGCATTGAAGGGTTTAGTAAACAGCTTTTATTTTAAATTATTTGGTGTAAGTTTCTCAAAAACAGACACAAACGACAACGCTAAAAATGCTTGAATTTGGTCGGGAAGCAAGACTCTTAAGGTTTCCAATTTTATTATAACGTTAAAATGCCGTATTGCAACGGATTTCATTAAGAGAAATATATTTTGGTATTCGACATATTACCGTCAGCTTAAACTTTTTAATTGGGAATTGTTTTATTCTGTTTCGGCATTAGAATGACATTATTCTAGCATACTTTGTGATGCTAGAATGATCTTCATTCTTAAACGATTTTAATTTAGGTACATTTTGTTTTCAGGAACTGGTATGCTGCATTAAATAATACATAAACTATTGATGTTCTTTATTCAATGCGAGGAAATAAAAACATCAAAGTCAAATTTCCGTCAACTCTCAGACATCACTGTTACCTATCTATTTATTCTACATAAATTTTCCCTAACGGAAACTGTCAACTTGGGTTCGGCAAAATTCTAGTAGGTCAGCACCAAATGACCATAGTAGTCAACATGTGTTGAAATTCATGGCACCAGCAAGTCTTGATTTCGCCCAATACATAAATAAATAAGTAAATCAATAAATAATGTGAATTCTTTGTCTGCGTGTTTATTTATTAGGTTTATCTAGACATATGGGTGCAACGGATCTCCACATGTATGGGCTTCCATTATATCATTAGCACTACCCGACTAGAGGTTTAGTTGAACTAAGTGCTTTCTACAACTGGAAGGGATCTTTATCGTGCCAAACATCGGGTTGCAATATTAATTATTATAAACAACAAAAAAAACAATTTTTTTCAGTACTAGTATTAGAAGATGTCATTATTGACCTTATGTTCGAGCCCAGAAGATGAATTTCTCTCCTAGTGGTCAATAATTTTTTATTATTGACTACTGGTTAATAATAAAAACAATTGCTATGCATTCAGGTGCCTATTTTAAATATGTTTTACCTAAATGTCAATTGAAATTAACCTCTCCCCTTGTTTTCGAGCAAGGCTATTTGATTTTTAGAAATAAATATACGCATCTGTCATTTTATTTTTTATTTATGTAAAAATGATTAATTAAAAGGAATAAAGGTGCTAGTAGTGAAAAAAATAGTATATAAACCACGGTAGAGAAGACTTTTCTCAGCCTCACAACTTATTTCCCTCCATGCTTCGCATGTCGGGAAATAATACTGCTCGGCTGAGAAAAATGTCTTCTCTACCTTGGTCTATAATATACTATTAAACAACTTACTGGTGATAAATATAACATAACACAGGCAGTGGAGTTGTAAGTAAAGATTTGAACCTCTGAAAAATCTGGAACTTCAAGAAAATGTATCAGACAATTGAAGAAGATTTAAATAGAGTTTTAAATTTTCATGAAAGCTACGGGGAAGAATGAACTGGGTGAGAAAGTTAAGGTAACAATTTTGTTGAACTTGATCGGGGAAGATGGTGTTGAATTGTTTAATAGTTTAATGTTACCCCTAAATGATTTAGTGTTATAATTAAATGCTTTAAAGTTATATTACTTCCCAAAAACTAATGTAGTACACGAAAGATTTATTTAAATATATTTAAGAGGGGACAACTAACACTGAAAGCAAATTTGAAGAAATTCAACTAACGGCGAAAGCAAATTTGAAGAAATTGTATGCAGCATGTGCATTTATGACGGGCTTACTCTGGGAGTAAATGATCTACGGGTATCAGTACAAGAGGTGTTACCTGATACACGACCGCAACCAATCGCTATCGTGGTACCAGCAGACTCCTCCCACTGGACTACGTCACGCCGCGGAAATCCCCGAGCAGCTACGTCATACCAGGGGAGTCCCCAGAGTGCCTATCGTGCACTCCCTCCCCAAAGGTATAAATACGGCTGCCGGATCTTCAACGGTATCTGTTCCTGACCACCGTCCGCGGCGACAACATCTACAAGACCATCGCTAGGTCAAGCGTCCGCTGCCTAGTCTTCGAGATCCAGCTGTCCAGTCGTCTTCCGCCAGATCCACCGGGTCCAGCTCCGCTGCCTGCCTTCCACTAGCGTCCAGTCGTTTTCGCCAGATCCACCGGGTCCAACTCCGCTGCCTGCCTTCCACTAGCGCTGCTAGCGTACAGACGTGTTCCACCGGGTCCAGCTCCGCTGCCTGCCGTTACCATTAGCGCTGCTAGCGTCCTTTTCTCCAGTGACCTTCCGGTCCACGCCGTTACGTAAGCAACCCTATACTGTGTATTTATTGTTCCCCTGTACATTGACATTTTTCCCCTTGCGTGTATTTGGTGTCTGACTTTATACTTATACTTGTATTGATTACTTCCCACTTGTACATTGACATTTCCCCCTTTGCGGGTATACTGTGTTGACTATTTATATTTACTGTGTATCTATTGTTCGCTTGTACATTCTCCTTGTGTATATATTATTGTGTGTGACTATTTTGTGACTTATATTGTGTGTGTATTAAACGCTTAAACTTTATTGCAACCACGTGTTTGTGAGTATTTATCCCGTTCACCCCGAACGGTCCGTGTCATATCCTCGACGCCCGACGCCTGGAGATAACAATTGGCGCCCAAGTCGTGGGGCAATCAACCAGAAGAAGAATCTTCAAGGACCACCGATGCCCGAGACGCGGAGTCAAGCCGGCGACAACAAAACCGCAGTTCTGGAACTGCCGACAGAAAAATCCAGTGGCGCCCAAACAACAAATGCCGCCATGGACAGCACGATCAACCAGCTGATCCAAGGGCTGCAGAACCTCGCGGGCAAACAACCCGCCCTACCCACGTTCGTTGGTAACCCAGTGGAGGACCCCGCTACGTTCCTTCTAAACGTAGAGAAAAACGTCGACAACTACGAGGACCAGCCGCGTCCTGGTGGACCATCTACGGGGAATTCATCACCACTTACGACGAGTTCCGACAGCTGTTCCTCGATGAATTTGACGGGGACCAAGTCCGAGCCCGACTTACTGCCGAGCTGTATTCCAAGGCGCAAGGACGCGCCGAACCATCAGGGGAATTCCTTCAGCGGAAGAGAATGCTAGCCAACGGCAGGCCGACAATAAGCCTTCTTCAAGGCCCGAACAACAGCGGACTTCCCTACCTCAAGGTCAAGATGGACGGAGAAGTCCACAACGCCCTATTGGACACCGCTGCCACCCACAACTTCCTCCGGGCCGACCTCGCAGGGAGTCCCCAAGGCGCCCTCCAATACACCGCCGCCAACCTCGCATGCGAACGCCTAGCCGCTACCATTACCGGCTACACGGCGAAAACTTACGAAATCGACCAGCAATCGTATCAGGACGATGTTCACGCGATACCCAACCTCGCCGTACCGATCATATTGGGGTACCGTTGGTTGGAGAAATACGAGGCGGTGATCGACCTCCAACGCCGATCCGTTCACTTCGGCCTACAAGGGCGACGAACCGCCTACTGGGGACGAACCGCCAGACCCACCACCAGAACAGCCATCGACACCTCACCCACAACCTGCCGGCAGAGCACGCACCCGCCTTCCGACAACTAATCCAGGCCTTCGAGTCAACTTTCGGGGGAGCAGGGCCAACCACCACGACGGCCTCCACGAGACATACCATCCGACTCCGAGAGGATAGGCCGTTGCGTCTTCCACCGTACCGGTACTCCCCGGCCAAGAAAGTAATCATCGCCGAGCAAGTGGAAGCGATGCTAGCCGACGGGGTAATTGAACCCAGCACGTCGAATTACTGTTCTCCAGTCGTGATAGTCAACAAAAAGGACAAGAAGCCCAGGTTCTGCGTTGACTATCGGCGGCTCAACAACCAAACCATGGACGAAGCCTCCAGCCTCCCTATCATACACGAGGCACTGCGAGATCTGGGGACTGCGCGGGTGTTCTCCACCCTCGATCTGAAATCCGGGTACTGGCAAGTACCACTAACCGAAGGATCCAGACATCTGACCGCCTTCACCACCCCCGACGGTGCCACGTTTCAGTTCAAGGTTATGCCCTTCGGCTTGAAGAACGCCCCGACAACGTTCCAAAAGCTGCTGACCCAGGAAGTCTTACCAGGATACTTACGGAGGTTCGTGCTTATATACCTGGACGACATTATCGTATATTCCGACAGCTTCGAGGACCATCTCCGACATCTCCGCTTGGTGTTCGAGCGACTTCAGCAGCACAACCTGAAGCTGTCATCCGAAAAGTGCCACTTCGGGCTGCAAGAGATCGAATACCTGGGGCATGTCATTACAACAGACGATGAACCTACAATATCGATTTGTAAATTGTTTTAGAAAGATGTGCAGTATTTACCATCAAACAACAATCAAATGCATACGCATGCCTATAAACTTCATGCCTAGGATCCATTTCAGAATATCAATCACATTTTACGGATCTAACTTCATTAAATTATTTAGTTTTTCCTTATTTGTGAAATCCAAGTATGTATAACTCTCGTTAACACCACTGAAGACTTACAATAGTAAATTAGGAAAAAATGTCTTGGCATAATGCCAGAATCACCACAGGAAGTTTTTATGTACCTGAAATGCGTTTAAAGTTCATGTATTTGCAATTTACAAGGTGTTGGCAATTATTTTCAACAACTTCTGTAATTACATTAACCGTTTATGGTATCCATTAGGCTACTTATCTAAAAATTGCTTTTTTCAGAGTAACATGTCTGCGAATAGAGAATTTTTAACATCACATGGATTTATTTGCATTTGTTTATGCAACCAACAATACACCTTCGTTATGTGGTTATCTGTAACATATTTTTTAATAATTTTCCCTACAATTCTTACAGCTGATTCTATTGTTAGTAGTATGAACTAATGCGATTAAAATTTTAACCTAAGCGTTGATAACGTATGTAACTAAAGTTTTGGGAAAAATTTTCAAATATAATAATACAAACTATAATTGTTTTACTTAAATTTATACTACAGAAAACTATTCAGTGAAGGTTTAACGATAATTATAATGTATCACATAGCAGCTAAAGGGCCATGGGTTTCAATGGTTCGCAATTTTAATATATTATATATTTTTTTAATATGAAAGCAATCATACGAAAAATTTCCCCAAAACTTTAGTTACATACGTTATAACATTTTGAACTCTGTATTTTCGACTTTCGACAGAATCCGCAGGGTATGCAGAATCAGCACTGCCCGGGAAGTGTCCGCTGTCGGAGGAAGTGAAGTTTGTGTTTTTCTTAAAAAAAAAACTGTTTTTCTCTACTTCGAACCTCCAATAAACGCCGCTCCCAACACGCCATGTCAAGTACAGTATATGAAATGGGGCAGTGCTGAGTGCTGACTCTGCACACAGTGCACACCCTGCGGACTCTGCCCGTAACATATACATATAACACATTCAAAATTTATACACCGAATTTAGTTCATCCCATACTTTTTAGATCCCCCTGTATAATTAAGAATTATTAACTTTACGGTACGTTCGAAACCTCCAACTAGCTTTAAAACACACTTTGAAAACTGAAGCATCAACAATTTCCCAACTAATTAATTTAAATCAGAAGCTGCAGTTAATTAAACCTTTTAACTCTCTTGATATCATTTCACGCAAGTTGCAAAAACTTATCCCGTGCTAAGTCAAAAGAAATAATCGGGGTGTGTAATTAAATTGAGACATTTTACCGAAATTGCTAGTAGCAACAAAATTAATTAATTTGCGAGATATTCCCAGAAATACAAAAACGTAGATCTGTTGTGATGGCGGTGAAAAATTTCCAGGGGCAAAAAGTTATCAACGAGGAAGAGCTGATGAAGCAAGAAGCGGTGAATTGGAAGATTAATGAATAACCGACTGTTGTAGCTCTCCATAATAATTAGCGGAGGTGGTTGGTAATTTTGCAGGCAACGCTAAAAACTAAAATATTTGTATAGAGAGAAATTGATAGGGGAATTCGAAAACCGAAGGCGATTTTCTGCGTGTTAAATGATCATAAAATAAGTTCTATCAAATCTTCAATTACTTACGAAATTAAATAAGCTTTTTGTGACAGAAAAAACTACATAGGAAAAAAGCGAAGTTAAGCTCGTAATAAGCTATTATTAAAGTTAGCCGACAGTTTTAGTAATATGAGGACGACACACAAGGGCATTGTTTGAAACCTGCCATTATCACCTCTTGCATAATGCATTTCGAGTTAGGAAACGGAACCACACCTAGCTGCTAACTTCGTTTATTAAATTTCAACTGTCGTTTTTCGTTGTTTTCCATTTTTTGTTAGACTGGCTGTTAATGGTAGACGGAAGTTAATAAAGATGAAACTAAAAAGTCTGGATTTAGCTTAGTAATGGAATCACGAAACCGACCGCAGAGTTGGAAATATTATGTATTTATGTGTTGTAACTGTACATTTTTATTATAAGTTGTTGTAAATTTGTATATAAGTTGTTGTAAAAAGTAAATCTTTTGTTAATAAAATCATATTTTCTAAAAATCAGAGCATTATTAGGTAGAAGAAATAATACAAATTTGTTTTTACAAATTATCTACTTACTTTAGACTTAAAAGCCCTTAGGTTTAATTTTGTTCTTAAAAAGAGACGAAAATGACGAGGAAATTGTTGTTGACATATTTAAGCGAAATTAGGCTATGTCTCTTGCTTTTAGGAAACAACAGGACTAGCCTTGTAGTACTAAGAACTACAACCACCATTTGATAAATTTATCTAAACCAACCTAGTATTTTTCAATTTATGTATGTATGGTCTCGGGGTCAAACGAGAGTCTGACGCTCGGCGGGTGGCCTAACCCGCCCCTGAAAATAATTGGGAACCCACACAGGGGTGGAGTAGGGAAGATAGGCGGTTGCTGAAGGCGTGATGCTTACCACACCATCCCGTACATATAACATGCGAAGCAACCTAAGTATGATAAGCGACTTATGAGGCCTTAACCCTCCATGTTGCGGGTTATACTACCTGTTAGTGCCGATATCTTTACCTTTACAAAACAGAACAGACTTAATAAAACAACATTAAGGAAAATTATTGTTCGTTGTTAATATTTAAATGTTTGTCAAAAATTTTAAAAGAACTCTCATCAAAACTTTTGCAAAACATCTATCATGCAATAATATCAATATTTTGTTTTAGAAAGTTATCCTTCAAGCATAAAATACCTTCAATTTTTAATTGGTAATAATTCTTCAGTCTACATGGTTAATGTCCTCAAAGGCCTATTTTACAAAATGTGGGGTGTTTAACCCAGGGACTCCAACAAACTTCAAAAACATTCGTTGTGAATAATAATGAGCTCCGATTTTATATGACTGATAAAAATAAGGTTCTTGTCAAAATCCTAAGTAGGGTTGACTTTATTGTAAATGCCTCCGATGTTATCACGGTCTTAGAAATTTTATGTAAGTTAAGTGTAATACGTCCCGTCGCTCGAAGTTTAAGCCCGCCTGAGTTTGCAGAAATCGCGGAAATAACGCCAGATCGACGCATTCTTTTTATTGCGAAATAATTCGGAGAAGTCCCGAATAAGAATAATCTTATATTTTGTTCTGTATATTTCTTTGTTAAAAATTCCGGGGAACCACCCGATTGTAAGGTAACGCCAGAGTGGCGCCATTCAAGGTTTCCATACTTCCGCCACCCCGCGTACCGCAGGGCGCGTTTGGACATCTTTTTATCCTGTTCCCTTTAAAGAAAAGTAGGAAGACGAAGGAGAGTACAGCCAGCCTTCAGATCAATCGGTCGTAGCAAATCTTCGTTCTGGGCTCTCGTAGGCCAAACCCGAAAAAGCCTCTCAATTTAGTTTTGGAAATTTATCTTACGACGTGTTTCTTGGATCCCCATAGAGAGTACATTGCCGTTTCGGGAAACATATTTCTGTGTGAAAGTTTAGTGTTATGTGAAGTACCGTTTTCACATGGTTTCGTATTGGATCAAATATCCTGCGAGCCCTAGGAACCTTGTTGTCTTCACACCCGCTTCCGGGAAAGGATACATCCCCTTTCTGTACCGACGGCTGCTACTTTCTCTAGGATAAGAAGCCTGCCATCGCTTTCAAGGGCCACCCCCTGACAACCAAAGCCCTCGCCCAGGTAACAATATTTCAGGCTGCCCTTGCACTTGCCGGTTCCAATTGTACCAGATTCAACCCTGGTTAATACCGTATACCACCGATTACTTGTAGACCAATCAACTATTGTTTGTAATTTTAAGTACATCAAGCGCCCTTTTTAATCCGTTCGGGCGAAGTGATTCAATCTTAAATCAGTGCGTAATATATTTGCATTAGTGGTAACGATGTAGCAACAGTGCGAACTGTCCCAGCGTTTACCAATTTTGAGCTACATGTTTCAGAATTACTTGTAATCAGATTTTTAGTCTAAGTTTTATCTTTACACCCATTTTCTTGTGATTGAGGGAGCCTAGCTGTTAAATATCTTTGCAGTAGATCGAGTAAATGTGGCATCCTTCAATCCCCTTTGACGTAAAATAAGATAGAACTTATGAATTCATCTCGTGTCATAGTTTGAATAACTCTTAAATTCATTAAACCTCATTTGTTAATTCAGTATTGCCTTTTATTTGTGTTTTATGTTTGTTTTGGTAATTGTGTACAGCCTTGTGAGCCCGCCTACCAGTAGGAGTGTTTTTCTCAGTAAGAAACGGTGCGTAGCATCCATTAGTAGGGTGCAGCCACCCCACCGCCTCGAGCCCAGAAGGAACCATCTGCGGTACGTTCGTCGAGACCATCCTGGGTGACCTACACAGTGGCGCCCATTTTACTCCCGATTACGACCCACCATCTAAAGGGTTAAGCGTTTCGAACCCCCCTGCTCACCACTGCTTGTTAGCCGCGAGCCACCCGACTTCGACGTTGCCCTATAGGTTGTCTTAGTGCGGAATTAGCCCGCGACAATGTAACGCTTTGACTTAATCCGTCCTAAGGAAAAATTATTCAAGAAGTTTAAGTAATTTCGGAAGACGGTTCTTTAAACAAGTTTCTTCATTTACCTATGTAGCATACATCTTCAAAATATATATTAAAGTGTAAGGCATTTCAAGATAAACAGGACAGTTAAATCAATCAATTAAATTTTGAACCTCAGTGTAAGAAAATCTTTCTTCTAGGGGTGTAACCACAGTGAGATGTTGGCTTGGAAGGTTAGACATAGGGCATAGAGCATAAATGTTTAAATAGCTATAATAATAATAATATTCCCGTTATTCCCTGTTGGGACATAGGGTTTTTACATAAGTTTTCCACTGCTTTTTATCATTTGCCAATTGTCTTAGTTGTTGCATTGTTTTTCCCGTCTCTTCTTGCACTGACCTCCTCCATGTCTTTTTCGATCTACCTTTGCCTCTCTGACCTTGGGGGTTCCACTTCAACACATTTTTAGACACTTCACTGTTTTGCTTCCTTAAAACATGCCCTAACCACCCGTACTTACGTCTTTTTAGTTCTGTATGTATGTCGCTTTGCTCTGTTGCCCTCCATCATTCACTATTACTTATCACTTCCGGCCACCAGATTTGCAAGATGTTTCGTAAACATCTGTTCACAAACACCTGTAATTGATGTAATGTTGCTTTGGTCACCATCCATGATTCGGATCCATATAAGAGAACTGGTTTCACCATACTCTTGTAAACTTGTATTTTGGTTTTAGTGCTTATGTTGCTATCGCGCCAAATATTGTTCAGTTGTGTGAATACACCTCTTGTCTTATTTATTCGTGCCTCTATGTCTTTCATTGTTCCGCCGTCCTTTGTTAGTATAATACCTAGGCAAGCAAATCTCTCTGTTTCTTTTATCTCTTCCTTTTCCATTCTTATTGGTTTGGGATTCTGTACACCAACATACATCAATTTGGCTTTTTTATGATTAATTTTCAAGCCCACCCTGCTAGACTGATCTTTTAGAGCATCCAGTTTTTCTTGCATGTGTTTCGCCGTGTGTGATAACAAGCAAATATCGTCCGCAAAGTCTAAGTCTTCTAACGTTTCTCCCGTAATTTTCCAGTTTATGCCTCTCTTTCTGTTGCTAATTGTCTTTTTCAGTAACTCATCCAGAAGAATTATAAATAGTATTGGGGACAGAATGCATCCCTGTCTTACTCCTGTATTGTTCTCGAAACTTGTAGATAATTTTCCATTGTGCATAACTCTACTTTTGCATCCGTTGTAACCTTCTTTTATTAAATTTATTATCTTTGCAGGCAGTCCGACGTTGTTTAGAGCTATCCATAGGCATTCTCTGTTTATACTGTCGAAGGCTTTTTCATAGTCAATGAACATCAGGTATAGTGGTGATCCCAGTTCCGCGGATTGTTCTATGATAATTCGTAATGTCGTGATATGATCTACAGTTGATTTACCTTTTCTATAACCGTTTTGTTCTGTCCTTAGAATGTTTTCGATTTTATTTGTTATTCTGTTTAAGATTATTCTATTAAAAACCTTACTAACAATGCTTAACAGCGTTATGCCTCTCCAGTTTGCACATTTTTGCAAGTCGCCTTTCTTTGGAATTTTTATTATTATGCCTTCTTTCCATTCCTCTGGGAATTTCTCTTCTTTCCAAATTTTGGTGATTAAGGGTTTTAAGACTAGTGCTGACACTTTTGGATCTATTTTTAGCATTTCTCCCTCAATTTCGTCTATACCCGGCGTCTTTCCTTTTTTTATTTTGAATATTGCTTCGATTATTTCGTTTTCTGTGGGACTGTCTGTGTTTATGTACAAGGGAGGTTTTTGTTCGCTCTGCCACCGTTCATTGTATTCTGATTCTATATTTAATGTTTCCTTGAAGTGTTGTCTCCATCTTTCAAGTTGTTGTTTGACAGAAGCAAGTATTTGGCCTGATTCATCAACCACTATGGACTGCACATATTTCTTCTTTCCTAATGTCCTTATGTTAGCATATAGTTCCTTTGCGTTTCCTGTATCCGCTGCCTGCTGTGCGTTTTTTGCTATCTTTTCCACATATAGTTTTTTACTTCTTTTTATACTCCTTTTTATATCTTTGCTCAGCGCCTTGTATTGTTCTTGTAAGTCTTTGTGTTTTACTTTGTTGTTTGTTGATAAACTCTTACCTTTTATGATTCTTCTTTCGTTGATTTTCTCCCAAGTTTCATTACTTATGTATTCCTTCCTTGCTGCTGGTTTGAGCTTTATTGTTTTTCTTGTTGCATCAATGAAGGTCTGTTTGCATTGACTCCAGAGGTCTTCTATTTCTGCCTCATAATTTATGTTCTCTTGGTTTCTTAGTATCTCGGTCACAAAATGCTTTCTACTTTCGTTATTTTCTGCTCTTTTGAAGTCATATTTTCTTCTTCTCCATCGTTGGCCCTCTTTCTTTACTCTAGTCATGTTTGTTAGCATTTTTGCGATCACTAAATGATGGTCTGAGTTAATGTCTGCTCCTCTTCTGTTTCGTGTGTCCAGTAACAGTTTGCTCCATTTCTGGCTAATGCAGATATGGTCAATCTGATTTTCGTATTCCCCCGTCGGTGCACGCCACGTGACCTTGTGGCATTCTTTGTGGTTAAATATTGTTCCTCCAATTTTTAATCCATTGAACCCACAGTATTCTATTAAAAGCTCGCCATTCTCATTTCTTACACCTGTTCCTTCTGTTCCCATGACTTTCTCAATACTACGTTCGTTGTTTGTCCCCACTTTCGCATTAAAATCTCCTAGCAATACCACAATTTCTTCTTTATTTATTGTTGCTGTTATACTTTGTAGAGTATTGTAAAATTGCTCTTTTGCCGTATATTCTGCAACCTCTGTCGGTGCATAACATTGCATTATATTTAAGCATTTTTTCTGCAGTTCTATTTTTGCTAGAATAATTCTTTCGTTTATCGGTTTCCATTCAATTAGAGCTTCTCTAAGTTTCTTGCTAATGATTATTCCCACTCCATATTCGTGTCTGCCTTCCTCTGATACCCCTGAATAAATTATGCTGTAGTTTTCCAATTCTATTTCGCCTACACCTTTCCACCTTACTTCGCTGATGCTCAGGATGTCGAGATTGTATCTTTTGACTTCAGCTAATAGTTGTGCTACTTTTCCTTCTTGATATAATGTTCTCGTGTTCCATGTTCCTATTTTCATGATGTATTTTTCCTTTTATGTTTTTGTCTTGATTCGCTTTTCCCTGACTCTATTCATTTCTTTCGTCTGGTTGTTTTTCGTCTTCGTTATTTCTTTACTTGTTTTTATTTCCATGCTCATTTTCCTATTCTTTGCCAATGTCGTTAACCGTAAGATCCCAACCGTTTTTCCTATTAGTTTTTTGAGTCCGGGTTATTGGTACGTTCTGTCAACTTGTTCTCTATTTCGCTCCACTTCCATACTTTTCCGTTTACAATAAGTTTATTGTAACTAACTTTGACAGTCTTCCCATCACTTCTTTCCTTCTCGGCAGTTTTTCTTATAGACTTCTGTACTTCTCTTTCTTTCACTGTCATGTCGTTGTTAATGTAAACTACAGGATCTCTCAGATTTTTTGGTGCTCTCTTCTCTTTCAAAATTTTTATTTTGACTTCCATTTTGTCTATTTCGATTAGGCAGTTCTTTTCATTTAGTTTGTGAGCGGTATTGATGCTAACTTCAATTTTTAAGTGTTGTTGTATGAAATTAGACATTGCTTCTCTTATAATCTCTGGGTTTTCAGAGTCTGCAGTGAGTCCTGATACAATTAAATTCCTTTTTCTCCTTTCCTTTTCTAAGTGTTCTACTTTCATGTCTATTTTTTCCAATTTTTCCACTTTCTGGTTTAATTTTTGAATGGTCTGCCTTAAATCTTTATTTTCATTATCCAGTTTTTCCGCGATTTGCTGAAATTTCATTTGATCCTTTTTAATTTCGCTTATTTCTCCTTTGATCTCACCGATTATTGCTGTGGTTTGTTCTTGCTTGGAACTGATGATTTTCAATTCCTTCATCATCTCACTAAACATGTTTTTGACTTCGTCCATTTCTTCGCCCTTGTTACCTGGTCTATTAACTTTGTCGGGGCTTCTCATCCTCTTTTTGCTACGCACGAACGTGTCTTTTCCCTCTCGTTTACGTTTGCTGTCCTCATTTGAGGACTCCTCGCTTTCCCCGTATGCTTTGCTTGTTCCAAACATGTTTAATAAGACACGCGCGCACCTCTTGCTTGTTCGTAAAACTTTCTGTGCACGCACTTTTTTCTAACTCTTATCCCGCTTTCACCGCGAGTGCACGCTCGCGTTATCAATGCTGCGTGTTTACCTTTGCAAGCCTTCAATGCTTGATTAATCTCACTTCTTTGACTAAAACACTATTGTTTGACTAATCGTGTCCATGCTACTTTACAGCTGGCACTACGTTCTTACTTTCAATTTATTTGCACCTCTTTAGCCCGAAAAATCACTTAAAATTTCCGTGAAGCGGAGCCGGTTTGATGCGGTTGACGCGCTGTCACTCAACTTAAATAACTATACGTTATATAATTTCTTATCAATTTACGCATAACGCAGTCCTCAATTAAATTACATTTCCCAATGGGTGGACTAACGGTACATTCATGTATCTTAATTTCCGTGCTCGTCTGATTGAACGCCCTTAGACTTTTTTATTTAGGATACGCATATAAAATCCATAAAACATCTATAAATTTCAATTCCTGTACTTGGGGCATATAAACACATTCGTTGTCATCAAGTAGTGCAATGATTGTCTTCCTGCTGCAAGTTATCACCGTGAACAAAATGCAAGATCCAAATTTAAAATTGATAAATGTTAGTCGAAAAGTCAGACTGATAATTAAATATTTTATTTTTATCATATGACCAAAACGATTGCTGGAAGATTATTGAAATAATTTGGACTTACATAAGTATACGCTAGTATTTTGATATAGAATAACTGGTATGGTACACTCAAAAAAAAAAAACAAAAAAAAAACGGTTAAAATTTCCACAAAAAAAAAAAATCCTCTATGTAGTTGACTCATATCTGATGCAACAAATATGTAACACTATTAAACCAATTCAGTTCATCAAGTGATTAGAGAGAGTAACAAGGGAAGGAAATAGAAAAAGTTGAGGAAAACAAAACATATCGAGATGCCCAAAAATTATTTTTTAAACTGTATGCCATGGACTGCATAGATGATATTACTATTCCAATTATTACATGTAAATTCGAAAATATGCCTTGCATTTTAATGTTCTTCTGGCAATACGGCAATTCTAAAAGTATCATGCACTTTCTGCCAAACCTTTGAATATTGGGATGGTACCTACTGATTTGCAAAAAAAGAATTACACCACTTTTACAAGCATATCTTCTACGTGTGCATACGTGATACTCCTCTAAATTTTTTATAAGGTGCAAACTTCATGGATATTATTGTTAACAAAAGCCTGAAGTGGGGTAAACATTTAGAGGTCAAAACCGAAATAGCTTCCGCGGCCTCCTGATAGCCTTGGCTAAACCGTGGGGTTTACTTCCTAAAATTATTCTATCCCTGTACTCTTATATAATCAGCATCATACAATACTACGATTGCATTCCTTCGCGTAATCTTTATATGGAGGAACAAACATCGAGGACTACATCTTATGCGGCCTATTGGATAAAGTAAATAAATGTGGTGTCTTGACACCAAATTGACCTACAGATTCCATCTAGAAACTGTAACAAACAAAGCTATCAGGGGTTGGAAATAGCTTTATACAAAAGTGATTGTAGTCACAATCACCCACGTATCTCTGTTATGGTGGCATAAAGCCCGCAATACAGAGAACAGAATAAAGCTGATCAGACTACAACGCTTAGTTAGTATGTTTAGGTATCACGAGAGCAATATCTACAATTCCAACAGCGGCGTTGAAAGCTTTACTAGACCCGCCCCGTCTGTACCTTATGGTAAAGGCGAAGACAATACTAGGGACATACGGCCTAAGAACGAATGGATTCGGGGGATACACCAATTCTTATCGGTAGCCACACCAAAATATTTAAACAAATAGAGGAAAACTACTTCCTTAATATGCAATCAGTTAAATCCATATCGACATTTGCCTTCAGAAAATCATTCAGGGCGATCATACCGGAACAGAAAGACTGAAGCAAAGGAAATTACACACACAAATAGCGATATCTGAACTGATCAAAACTGAAAACGGAACCGAAATTGGTGGATTTACATCATGACAAATAGCCAAGCTGAGCTTAAGGCACTAACTACGTGCATTTTCAGTTACATTCATTCATTTTGCAAGAATGTAATCAAAATCGCATACAACTAGCCCAAGACAACAGGTTACACCTATGTGGGTACCAGGACATTGTGGAGTACATGTCAATGAACTAGCCGACTAACCGACAACATCTGGAAGCAATAAACACTCTCTGGGACCAGAGCCAACCTGTGGAATAGCATACGCTGTTGCCAGGGATTAAACCAGAGAATGGCCAAGGATAACACATCGTAAGTGCTGGGATAATTTCCCGGGCATGAGACATTCAAAAAGTCTCATCCAATATCCATCCAAAACAATTGCAACAATATTTATAATTCTCGATAGAGAATAGAGAAAATTAGCAGCCCCTCTAGATACGATCCTAGGTGTCTTTAAAAAAACGGGCTTACCTGCACAATAGACCTCTTAGGGCATGGTGGAAGGGATACCCAGCACCTAAGGTGCTAAGGCTCCTCTTCCAAATTCAAAGATTGACTAATAAATTTTTAAATTATTTTTGTTAATTGCTTTTAAATTAGGGTTTTTTGGTTTGGTTAAGTGACGCAATAGGTTTCTTTGACAGCTCTTGTACCGTGTTGCAGACACTGTTTTTTGTTTTTGTTACAACACCGCATCAAGTCTCAAATAAAGTACAAGTGAAACGTGTATCCCTTATTTATTGCAAGCCGGTACAGATCCTTAAAGAATACTTGCCACGTTCTGAATTTTGTTATGAGGGGTGGATGACGTAAACCTGAAGATTTTTAAAATGAAATATAGTTATAGGAATTCTATCCGAGAATGATGAGGATCTGCAACATCCAGATCGCCAGTATTCTCGGGTCTTTCTACATTCGAAGCGATTTTATTTAATATAATGTAAATACATAAAAGAAATTTAAATCCATGGATTATAAAATCATTTTAACTAACTGAATATTAATTAAAAATTTATGCATATTTCTTTGTGAACAACGAATATTATAATCTTTTCGGTGATAAATAAACGTTTAATTTAACTAAATTATCAAAACCGTGCGTTAATTAATACGAAGATACAACACTTTTATAGTACAAGTACGAATAAAATGGGATTTAATACAAATTGTTAAATCATCCTAACTAACCTAGTCGTCCCAGTTTTAAAAGAACGTCTTTCGGGTTGGGACCATGTCATCGTTGAGACAGAAGAACTCAACGTTTCGCCCACTTTTTAAGGGGCTTCATCAGGAAGAAAAGTGAACCAAGCTAGAGGCGAAACTCTCTTAGCAAGAGGAAGAAGGGCACGGTAACTCAACTTGAAAACTAAGCCAGAGGCAAAACCCTTCTGAAGAAAAACATAAAGGCGACGACTTTATCCGGCTGTAACCGGTGTAGCGTATCGGACGAAGACGACGATTGGTAAGGAGTGGAGGGGTCGGAGCCAGTAGTGACAGCAGATTTCTACATGTCTGACAGATGATAACCGGTGTCAGGATTCGAGTTGTTAAGGGTCTTGATGATTTCAATGGTCTCACGGATTTTCCTGTTAAAAAAATAAGGGGCTTGTGGTTAGTGTCGTGATGATGTTCAGCAACAGCTGAGTGGGAGAAAGGACGATTTTAAGCAACGTTTGTGTTTACAGATACGTGTGTGTACTGAGCGACCGGTGTACACTAAGCCACCATGTCTTGACGACAGCGATTGAGGCTAATCCTTTTCTGAAGCAAGTATCCGTGGCACCTTTGGAGGGGGTTTGAAGTTTACTTTGATGTGTTCTGAGCACTTCCAGAGTGTGAGGGGTGTAACTGTTCGTGAAAACTATTGGGTTGGGACACCATGGTAGCACGATGAAGGAGAGAATTGATTAAGGAGAGTTTTTGTGGCAGATAATGATGTGCTTTGGCGTGAAGATACCTATCCGTATGTGTAGGTTTACGATAAACTGAATATGCAAGATGACCACTCGGTTTGCTGGTTACTAGGAAGTCGAGGAAAGGGAGAGAATCGTTGAATTCTATTTCTATGGTGAACTTGATATCAGGGTGCTGATTATTGAGATGTTCTCGAAAGGAAGCAAGATTATGTCTTCCATGGGGCCAGATAATAAAAGTGTCATCTACGTAACGGAATCAGATTTTGGGTTTTAAATCAAAGGATTCCAGGGCTATTGCCTCAAAAGATTCGATAAAGTTGTTTCCAACTACCGGGGAAAGGGGTGAAGATATATAAAAATAATTCCAAACCGTGAAAACGGCAGTATTTAATAAAGGTTTTAACTAAGTTCTTATTTTCTTTGGAAAAAACACACTGACCAAAATTGGTTTGAAAAATCTTTAAACAATCTACATTTTGACGAAAAATTTAGAAATCTATCCAATTAAACTCGTCAGACGTCCTTTAGCTAATTATTAAAATTTACTTGTAATAATATGTATTTGGCATTAACTTGTTAACATTTGAATCATTTTTTGAGATGTTTAATATCCTTACATTTTTGAATTGCAGCAAACCGTAATAAATCAGAGAACTTCATGAAAATGTCGTATTTCAACGTATAAAATGTTTTCAGTGTGAATAACATCGTTTAAACGGAAAAAACGGTGGTGCATTCGTAGAGCACAAAACATCCACAGATCTGTTTTGTTGTACTAAAGCAGCGGAAGTAGTTAGAACACAAAAACCACTTTCGAACTAATTCATCTAAAACAAGTAAAACGAAGAGTGCCGCACTTTCCATCGATTTTTTAAAGGTCTAAAATTTCAGTCTGTTTTAACAGCTAGCTGGCTACGTTAATTAATCCCTTTAGAAAAAATAAGCTCGGTGTTAGCAGTAATTATAAACGTCAAAAAATCGGATAATAACGCGATTTATTCTGGGTTATTAACCTTAATATAGGTTAGATTGTCAAAAACACGAGGAGCTTTACTCGCAAGAAAAATGCCGATATGAATTTAATAAATCCCCGGATTAAGGACTCTGATAAATGATGTCGTTATAACATTCTACATCAATAATGGCGCGCAGTTTATGCTTCAGTAAGTAAACATAACGAAGTTGTAAATAAAATACAAATCAATAACCTCCGCATTTTCAATTAATATGAAATTTACTACGGTTCATAATGATGCGGTTTTACTTCAATGATGATGAATTTCCACGTTTATGTTATGTTAGAATTAAATTCTATGATATTTTCACAAAACAATTAATAGAATACAAAAGTGTAGGCATGTTATAAAAAAAATAAAGAAAAATACGAAAACAATTTCCTTTCCGCTAAATACAAAAATATTCTCCAGAAAATTGGGTAGAAAAATGATACAATTATTATTATTACCACAATTTTCGATATATTTTCAAAGAAGCGAAAGGAATATTACAAGTAATTCATAACGCTGATAAAATTTATGATCATAAACGCAAGAGTTTTAGATCTAAATTTCCCAAGCAGCAGAAAAAAAAAACAGCTTTTACCCTTATACACCAAATATCATCAGCAGCTGACATAAAAAAAACAGCCTACTTTGATATATCTCTCAGAAAAACGAGCTTTCCAAGTTCAGTTTATGTAGTGACAACTGAAAGTGCTCCTTTTTGTAAGCTGTACGATGGCGAATCTTGGAAACTGACCCCCAAGAGGGTTATTCTCTAAACGCTCAAAGATTCCTACGTAATAGAAATGTTTCCAGAGATTACACGAACATATATTTTTATCTTAGATTGTTTAGGGTTAGTGTGAGAAATTCCCGGAAATTTTTATTCGACCAAGAAAATATCTTATATAAGGCTTAGGAAAATCTATTATAGTAACGTACAGCTTACAAACATAAGGATTTGGGACTGCAAACAAGTTCTAAATTGTGTAATTTATATAACTTACAATTGTCACACCGCATAATTGAATTCCCTATTTTATAAAATAAGAACTATATGCATTCAATTATTAGGTTTAAATAAACTCTTTAAGGGGTTAGATGTAGTTCTACTGCGTTTTTTTTAGTATCTCACCAAAAATAAAAGAAGGGGTGAAAAGTGACGCTATGAATAAATATGTTTTGTCGTTTTACCATTGACAAAAGGGAAAACTAAATGGTGTCTCATAGTCCAGTCAATAAAGGGATTGTAGAATGCATGGAGGGTGTCACAATTTTTGACTTCAGGGCTTTGTTTGGAGTCGTTAGGAGGTAAACATACTAAAAGTCCCCGGACATAGGTGGTGAGCGGGGTGCAGGGGGGGACTGAGAAGGTATCTTTTTTTGTTTTTTTGCTTATATCTAGAAGATAGTGCATCTTAGCAAAAAAGTCATTATATACAAAATCAAAGCTGATAAAATTTCCTACATTTTTGCTTGTTTAAGTTTTTTCCTATCTCCAACCGTTTATGAGAAATCCGCTATCAAAGATCGTTAATATTCGCAAGAAAATATTTTGCCTCCCGTTTTTCGTTAAACTTTTCTCTCTAGCACCTCATCTCTTCGGATTACAGAAAAATTCCCACAAAAGAAGTTGTACAGGATTAAATTTCCCTCAAAATGGTATATACTTTTTATATTTTTTTTTCGAAAATTAGCGATTTTTGATAGCGGATATCGCATAAACGGTTGGAGATATAAAAAAACTTTACGAACCAAAAATGTGGGAAATTTTGACACCTTTGATTTTGTATATAATAACTTTTTCTCTAAGACGCACCTTATTCAAGATATAAGCAAAAAACCTAAAAAAGGGATCTTCTCGGTCCCCCCCTGCACCCCGCTCACCTCCTATGTCCGGGGACTTTTAGTATGTTTACCTCCTAACGACTCCAAACAAAGCCCTGAAGTCAAAAATTGTGACACCCTCCATGCATTCTACACCCCCCTATTGAGCGTTCGTTGACTGGACTATCAGTGATTTTGATCTTATTTATAATTTACTTTATAACTTTTAAATAGGCGAACAAATAGACTGCAATTTTGAAATATTGTAGCGAAACACGTAGTAGGGAAACGAACTTCCAGAACACCCTGGAAGCTTTTACTGTATTCGAAATTAAACGGTCGTTGCATATACAGTAACCGGCAAAAAGTTCGCAACATATCGAACAAATTTTCTGGTGGATGGATTCCGCATGTCCGATAACCTCATAATCGAATTTGACGTATGTCACGTGAACATTGATATAGCGGAAAAATTAAATTAATGAGAAATTCCAAGAAAATGGGCCTAGAGGTAAATCAAAAAAGACAAAAGTACTGAAAAACGACACAAGGTCTACAGAAAGAATACACGTAGGAGAGACGGAGAAAGAAAAGGAAGAGATCTGCTGTTTAGGAAGGATAGTAAAAGTACAAGGCGCCACTGGGGACAATATCGAGAGAAGAATTAAATTAACACAAAATGCTTTCAATATGCTTAATAGGGTACCGCTTCGATCAATATATCCAGGAAGACAAAGGTAAGGCCATTTCGAACAAATGTAAAGAATGTTTTACTATTAGTGGCAGTCAAATGAAAACGGCTCAGACGCCAAAAAAAAAACAGAGATGCAGTCATTCTGTGAGTTTTTTTTCTTCCCCGAGTTAATGTGGAACCCACTGCACGCAGATTTTTCTGTGCCAGGTGGTTTGTGATAATGAGATATTTCCGCCAAAAACCGAATTTATTCTATTATGATCCGTCGGTTTTCTCCGATATGACCATCCACCCGAACAATGACATCAGGAGTAATTACACAATGGTCCAGTCCTGGGCAAGCATCGTCTTGCAGTGGCACACGTCCTTCTCGGAATCTCTTATGCCACTCCAGCACACGTGAACGTGACCTGCTGTGTTCAACGTACACAACAAACATGCGACGATGAATTGCTCGTCCTGCAACTCCCTCAGCAGTCAAAAAGCGAACCACACTTCTCTGCTCTTCTTTACTCGCCTCCATTTACGATGTTGGACGAACACATGTATCACTAATAGTTATTTGTATGCTAAGGCCGCGAAATTCCATTTTAGCGTACCGAGAGAAAAATTGTCGCCGAGGCCGCTTGCGGCCGAGGCAAGACAATCTCGAGGGCGCTATAAGAATTTCGCGGCCGAAGTATACACAACATTTTTTGTGCAGCCGTAAAAAATACATACAACTGACATATTCATATTTCGCGGCCTTACCCTTAGTAACGGCCGCGAAATATTTTAACGGCCGTTACCCTTAGTAACGGCCGCGAAATACGTATTTCGCGGCCGTTACTAAGGGTAACGGCCGTTAAAATATTTCGCGGCCGTTACTAAGGGTAAGGCCGCGAAATCGGATTTCGCGTCCTGTATTGCGTACGCGAAATGACCACTTCGCGTCCGGCTGCACAAAAACTTATTTCCAGCACTATAAACAAACGACCAGTGTGCAAGGGCAAGTTATCACTGTACTTTCCCGGGTCCAACAGATCTAAGTACCGTTATCAAACTCCAAACTCCTAACATAGTCAAGCAACTACATTATAACGTACCAGGGAAAAGGAAAATTGGAAGGCCTTTAGGAACATGGAGGAGAACGATTCAAAGTGAACCAAGACGGTATGGAATAACATGGAATACGGCAAATAATAATAAAAAATAGGGAAGAATGGAGGAAGCTGGTGTACAAAATGGGAGACTATTTTAGATTACCTACTTTATATTTCCTTATCTGAAAAAGAATGTATTAACAATATCGAGGAACTGCAAAACAGAATTACCGAACAGTGTGCCAATATAACTCCTCAAATTCTTCTAAATGCTTTTAATAGTATGACAAGACGAGTAAATTTGTGTCTGCAGGAAAACGGTGGTCATTTTCAACAGCTTCTTTAGTGTTTTATGTTTATTTTTCTGTACCTGTGAAATCAAAAAAATATAATTATTTTAATGATTACCTACTTGTTATGATTTGTTTAACAGTGTAGTAATTTAGTTGTTACTATTATCGTCTAAATTGAAGTAAAAAAAATTGGTTTATTTACAATGCAACTTAACCTAACATTAACGCACTGCCGATGCCGGTTAGGTACTGGCGCTTGCGCTAAGAAGACTGTGCCTAAACGTTAGTCAATTGGTATATAAAGCTTGCAGTAGATATTATTTTATTTTTCCATGGCCAAGCCTTACGTAATTTCTTTTTGAACTCATGGTATAAAGTGCTAATAACTTTGTAGTTTATATACAGGGTGTGTCACAACGACCGTCGATTAGACGTTTCTTGAGAAAAACTAATAGTGCACAAATGAAAATTTGCAAAATAGGGTTTTGGAATACTAAAAATTGATTAAAAACATATTTGAGACTGTACAACTTCCGGTTATACCGGAAGTAGGCACTAACTTTGTTATTTCAAATAGAACACCCTATATATAATTAGATATTCAGAATCGCCTTTTAACGGTGAATGCAATGATATAGCACTATATGGGTCCATCGCTAACAGTGCAGTCGTTTTTAAAAAATCTAACCTCATTTTGAACGAACATCGCAGCGATATTATGTAGTTCGAAGTAAGCGTTCTCTCTTAGGGTTTAATTTAAGGACTCTATCACCCATGAAATAGCTAGGACCATTCGACTCTAGCGATTACCAGTATACAGGGTGGTCGAAAAATGCCGACCTCGGTTTTTCTCAAAATTTTTAAATGAAACGCCCCATATTCGATATGACAGTTAGATAACCACTGTCATAAGCCTTTATAAAATACCCAACTTAATAGGTCTAGAATTAATAAGCACAAAGTTATTGAATTTCAAAATGTTGATGTTATCGGCTCATATCTCAGCTTTCCTAGTTATTGCATAGAACATCTTTTTCTACCTTAGAAAAACTATTATGTAAAAAACTCATCTTCTTAAAGATTATGAAATATTAGTTTTTTCTTGAAAAATTGAGTTTTTCGTGTTTTATTACCTTCACAGTCAAGAAAAAAGGAAAAACTAACATATGAGCCGATAACATCAAAAATTTGAAATACCTAAATTTGAATTTTTAATAACTTCGTACGTATTAATTATAGACCTATTGGGTATTTTATGAAAGCTTATGACAGTGGCTATCTAACTGGCGTATCTATTTAAAAATTCTGAAAAAAGTCGAGGTCTGCACTTTTCGATCATCCTATACAGGGTGTCTCAGACATGATTCCCCAGGCCTATAACTTTGTTATTTTTAAAAATAACTATAATAAACTATATATATTCGTAAATGGGAGCAAATTCTCTATAAGATGGGGAAAGGAAATGTTAGAAAATCTGTACTCATATTATGGGAGCGATATTCAACTTTTTTTTTCAAATTGCACACTATGCTTTTTTTCGGTCATTCTGATAGTACTCTTTATTCTCTTTATAACCATGTAAACCAATATGGGTCTTACATAAGAAAATTCTCGAAAAAAATACGATTGAAAGTTGAAGTACGGTTTGCCATGGAAACAACTGATTGTTGTAATGTGTACTCGTCGGCGATGAAAACAATAGCGTATAGCTGTAAAACAATTGCAATTTACGTTGTAAAGAATGACAGGTACTCTTTCTGTAGTTGTATGGTCTTGTTTAAAATCATAGGAGTATTAGAAATGAACTACACTAATTCTGAAAAGCTTGATATGATCCTTAGTTATGGTTTATGCGAGAGGAATGCAAGAAGAGCAGCAAGGTTGTATGCAAAAAGGTATCCGCTATTGTTTTTCTCGCCGACGAGTACAAATTACAACAATCAGTTGTGCCCATGGCAAGCATAGTCTTCAACTTTCAATCGCATTTTTTTTGAGAATTTTCTTATGTAAGACCAATATTGGTTTAGATGGTTATAAAGAGAATAAAAAGTACCATCAAAATGACCGAAAAAAAGCATAGTGTGCAATTTGAAAAAAAAAAGTTGAATATCGCTGCCATAATATGAATACAGATTTTATTTCCCCATCTTATAGAGAATTTTCTCCCATTTACGAATATATATAGTTTATTATAGTTATTTTTAAAAATAACAAAGTTATAGGCCTGGGGAGTCATGTCTGAGATACCCTGTATACTGGTAAACGCTAGTGTCGAGTTATCCTAGCTATTCCATGGGTGATAGCAACCTTAAAGTAAGCCCTGAGAAAGAACGCTTACTTCGAACTAGTTTCGCAATGGCGCTCGTCCAAAGTGAGGTTAGATTTTTTAAACATAATTGAATAACTACTGAACTGTTAGCGATAGACTCCCTACATATGGTGCTATATCATTGCACTCGCCGTTAAAAGGCAGTTCTAAATATCGGAAGAAATATAGGGTGTGCTATTTTAAATAACGAAGTTAGTTTCTACGTCCGGTATAACCGGAAGTTGTACAATCTTAAATATATTTTCAATTAAAACCCTATTTTGCAAATTTTCATTTAAGTACTATAAGTTTTTCTCAAGAAAAGTCTAATCGGCGGTCGTCGTGACACACCCTGTATAAACACAGCCAAGCCGACTTAACAACTTTAATAATTATGTGGGATTAGAAGGCCAAAATCATAAGTGAATGTGACTGTTCTCACAGAAGACCTATGGAAACGGCACCTGAAATGTAGATATCCATTTTGGTGAACATACAGGGTTTGGCAAAAAAAATCCCGGATTTTAAAAGTTAAAAGAAGATATGGTAATTACTATTCGAAATCGTAATCTAATAGTGCCTGGAGAACAGTTAGTTTTCACTTGTTTTGTAAATGATATCATCCAGATGATTTATTATCTTCGTACGCGATATAAGTTTGTAGTCGATTTCTGAAGTTTCGCATCACCTGGTGGATCATTTCTGACGGTATTGCCGCAAGTTATTGGTGTGTATTTTCATTTCTTCATAGCTATTTCAGATAACTTCAAAGAAAAAACCACAAGGGGCGGTGAAATTGAACAAACGTATAGGTCACCCTACGTCAATACATAACGAGTTTAACCTTCACTGGTCGAGTAATATAGTTTTGTTTGTTAACGCAGCCAAATAAATGAAAGTATACTTTGTCACTTGTAAGCAGAAGAGCATTTGCAGGAACATTTTGAGGCATATCTTCCAACAACTTATCATATGTTTTCCGGTTTTTCAACGTTTGGGAGATTACAGAACCCCTAAGCTTGGATATGTTCTGGTAGTCAAACGCCCGAAGTCTTCTTTTTAATATCGAATCTGTGGCCCTGAAAAACCCATAGCAATATGGTTTTTTAGTCCGGAAGAAATGCACGCAAACTATGATGGCTGCAGGGGATGGTGTAGCGTATGTTACCGAATGAATCGAGTATGAGCCGCCCTTTATTACCAGCAAAAAAGTTTTTTACTGCACTCTGAATTTCTGTTGTGAAGTTGAACTTGAGATGGGGGTGTTAGGACGTTGGGGTGATTTAAGAAAGATGTAGGGGTGTGTACCGGATACAGAGAAAAAAGCTAATGGTCTTTTAGAGAATTTGTTGCGGAAACGGAAGAGTTTCGACGTTAGCGGGATTAAATTACGTTGCAATAGTTTTTGGTTTTGTTTTACCTCTTTATAAAAATATTAGCAACATGAATTGACAGTTACCGAAAGCGAATAAAGTCATTCGAAAATATCAGTTTGGATTTACAAACGGAAGGTTCTTCAAACTTAAGGAAAAACTCAAGCATAGCTTTTTCGGTATAAATAAATGTAAAGGGGAAGATGTTATTGTATGTAGTGAAGAAACTAAACATACACATAATTTAATAGTATCAGGAAGGATAACACTAAAGGGAACAAAAAATAAAGTAGAATTTATGAGTAAGGTTTTGTTTCATTTAGAATGTCATCAACGTTGCGCACGGTAATAAAATGTCGGTAGTGTAATACACGGTTTTTGTTTTTTTAATAAATAAATATCATGAATGCCAGTGACTGAAACGCTTGCTGTACCCGACGCTCCTAAACCATCTATACCTAGACATAATTTATGTTACTATCATGTTAGTATGTATGACCGCTTAGGCGTTCTTTTCTAACGGAGGATATATTTGTTTCTTACCACAGGATGCCAGAAGGTGTAAAAAAACTAAAGTAAAACGAAGTAATATGACTGGAACGTTAGTATTCCATCTTTGCGTGGCTAAAATTTTGGCTAAAAATGCAAATTCACATTACTGGGTTTACAGAATGTGCATTTACACATGTCAGTTTTTCACTGGTTCTACATTCGCTTGATGTACGATACGTACGTATGTTGCAAGGACCGTAAACACTTACGGTCCTTGCGTATGTTGTACATAAATATATACTATTTTTATTTATTATTTTTATTAAAAAATAACTAATATCCAGTACGATAGATATGAAACCTCGTGCCTCCGTCAAAAACAGCTGTAAATACAAGAATCTAATTGAAGTTACGATTTTCCATCAAGCTTTATGATTTACTAAATCTACAAAATGTTATAAAAACAATATAGAAATTATTCCATTCTTACAATTAAGAAACGTACTTTTAATGATTCCAAACCGTGCCTTTCGCAATGGATTGAATTTCAATTAATTTTAATTGCTAGCTTTTATTCAGTGGTCCTATGGATTCTGCAGAAATAAAAGAATTTTATTTTCTACTTCATGTATAAATTCATTTTGTTATATTGACTGGGTTTATAATGCAATATTCGATTAATTATTTTTCGTTTGATTGTTCGACTACAAAAGAACTGTTTGAATAGACACTTAGCTTAATTAAAAATGGAAGAGTTTCAGTATACTTCAATTACAGTGGCATATTTGTATCACAATTTAGGGCTCTACGATTCGGTTTCAAACAAACACCTTCGATGTTTCAAAACACCGTGTAACCTTTAGCGGGTCATTTTCGGGGATCATTAAAATAATAGCGTGGGGTATTAATTTGACCTTAATATGACTCCCTCGTCTGAAACATCTCTATAGAATTACTGCTTTTAATTCTAATGGAGAAGTTTCATTGCGTTTCTCACCGGTTTTAATTAACACGCGAAAAGGCATTTTTCCTGAAAATAATTGTTGCGGAAAATTTTAATTATTTCGTTACGTTTAACAGACATTAAGTGGCAGAAAACAGGCGTACACTTTAATACTTCAGAAAATTTTAAAATTTTAGGTTTTAATATTTTTAGTCTTTAAACAAAAATTCTAAAATTATTTGAAAGCTTTAATTTTTTTAACAATTATAACTATTAAATGAATAAAAGGGTACCGCACACTGAGTTTAAAATTTGCGCTAAACTGACACTATCATGTCAGTATGCGTAGCAATACTGAAAATAAATGCAACCAACATCCGCGGACTTTGACGAAATTTAAACAATGTACAAATTATTGTTAAACAAATATGTTTAAATGTCACTGAGTTGTTAAAAGGATGTTTTTTTGCTCTTCCACTGTTAACTGTACTTTTCTAAACAGCCCAAAATAATTTCCTTTTGTTCTTCCACGACCTAAATTTTCAGGCTTACAAACATGCACCGTTCTTCTAAATACCTTTGGTTTTCCATCTAATATAGATGAACGAACAATAAAAATTAGTTTTTAAAATGCATCACAAACAAAATTTACTAAAAGGGAATTTTAAAAGATTCAATTTTAAATAATTCATACTTTAACTTGTATCATCAGAAAATATGCTATTTTATGTGACATGTGCCGCCGTATTTCATGTCATATTCGTTGACGACATGAATGCACATCCGTGATAGCAGGAGGTGAAATTGCTACTTATAAAGCGACAGAATAGTAGCATAGAACCCACATCCGGTTACAACTTCCGCATCCAATCATAGCAACACAAATTCCTTTATACTACAAACTCGATGGTTTGTTAGATCACGCTAAATATCCATTATGAGAAAGTGGTAATGCTGAAATGCCTTTTAAGGTTTCAATTTTCATTTCGCTTTGAGTTTCTGCACTTATGATAATGAATTTTCCCTGTTACATAGAAAGCACCCGTCGGTATTATACGAGATACCTCAAACACGTACTTTGAGGCTGTAGAATTAGTTATATTAACCACTTAAAATGAACTTGAGAGTCTTAGCTCATCTTCTTGTTAGAATATTGCTCGAAGCTAGTTACGTACATGATAACGTGTATAGTTACATGAACACTACAAACAAGATTCGAAAGTTGTTTTTCTTTCACTCTCGTTTTCACAACAATCTTCAAAATCTACATCTAATGAATTTGAAAAAAAGGTTTTGTTTTGTAAACAAACAATATATTAGCAAATAATGCGTGGAGGATTCATGTCAATTTAGGAATCGCATTTAATAGCCCAGTCGCTAGGTTCGTAAAAAGGTCGTTACCTTGCAAAAGGTCGGGTAGAAGATTTTTTTTTTTTTACTTGTATATATTAGGGCCAACATTGGAAAACCAAGTTTTCCAATTCGGCTGACCTTGGGGCAACTTTCTGTGGCCAAAAAACCACGAAATTTTAGGACTGTTCTTGGTTTTTTCAAGATACCTCAGATGTGGTTCGGTCTAGCGCTTTCTTTCTTCTTATCTTTCTTAAAGAGGACAAAATTTCCAACAAATTTCATTATTACTACTTTTTTCTAAACCCAATAACAAGCGCGTTACGGCATCCGATATATTGAAATATTTTCCCAATTTGGCGAAAATAGCACCTTATTAAAAAGAATAAAGTGTGCTATTTTCATCAAGTTGGGAAAAAAATGATGAAAATAGCACACTTTATTCTTTTTAATAAGGTGCTATTTTCGCCAAATTGGGAAAATATTTCAATATATCGGATGCCGTAACGCGCTTGTTATTGGGTTTAGAAAAAAGTAGTAATAATGAAATTTGTTGGAAATTTTGTCCTCTTTAAGAAAGATAAGAAGAAAGAAAGCGCTAGACCGAACCACATCTGAGGTATCTTGAAAAAACCAAGAACAGTCCTAAAATTTCGTGGTTTTTTGGCCATAGAAAGTTGCCCCAAGGTCAGCCGAATTGGAAAACTTGGTTTTCCAATGTTGGCCCTAATATATACAAGTAAAAAAAAAAAATCTTCTACCCGACCTTTTGCAAGGTAACATGTACTTATTCACTGGACTATAATAAGTAGGAATACAAACAAACTAATTAAAAAAGCAAAACTTATCAGTTTAAGCCGGCCTCAATACTTCACGATGTATTACATAAAATTTAAAAATCGTAAAAGTTCGAAATTCAATTTGTCTACAGTATTTTTCATCTAGCATTTGGGTTGACGTCAACTTGCCCCGTCCAAAAACTGTCTGTACACGCATTCGTGCGCAGTAGGTAATGAAAACCTAGTTTAGAAAGAGATGAAGTATAGAGTATAGTTGGATTATGAATTTATCAACGCACTGTTGATAAATTCACAATCCAACTGACGACACAACCCAAATCCTAGGTGAAAAATACTGTACTTCAAATTATACACGTTGTCCCCTGAAATTTTGAATACGGGCATTTGAATGCATTACTTGACGCTTACTTACCACGCTCGTTTATTACTAATTATTTCCCGTTGCTTAGTGAATTAAAATATTTATCTCAGCTATGCAAAAAATGAGCGTGGTAACTAAGCGACAAGTAATGCATTCAAATGCCCGTATTCAAAATTTCAGGGGACAACGTGTATGTTAAAGCCACGTTTCGCAGTACCTCAATAACTAAATTAGCAGTTACAATTAGTCGACGTCTAACGTACAGAAACAACCGTAATTGAACCTGCTGACAACTACATCGACAAGTGGTGGTTGTACAATGGGAGAAGAAATTAGTCACCGACAATTAGGTCTACACGAAGGCATTATTGTTTCCTAAACCCTACGTTCAACCTTGTCGGTCAATGTGGTTGTTTCCTATAATCGGTGGTACCAAAACGTATTACATGGCATTACATTCAATTTACCCTTAGTAATTTAACTAAAAAGCGATATTTTTAACTACAATTATGGTTTACTAAGTAATAAATCAGAGATATTAATAAGTTAAATATAATATTAAAGATAAGATGCCATGGATCTCGGCGTAAACAGCTTCAGATTGCTAGATTAGAATTACAGCATCATTAAAAAATAAATACGCATTTCTGTAAATACTGTATCCAGCTAGCCTCTCCTACCCAATTCCGACTCTCACCTCCAAGTAGCTTCTATATGAAGATAGAGGTGACGAACCCTGGAAACCCGAGCAACCTCACCGGAGATTGAGTAACCAACCTCGGTAGACGATGGGATCGGGACTGACGAGAGCTGGAGAAGCAGTCCTCCGAAAAGGGGTTGGGCGTGAGGTCGACTACCCCAAGGGCTGGCAACCTTTTTCTCGTGAGAGAAACCCATACGACGGATGAATCTACGATGACTAAAGCATTTGTATGTGAATTTTGATATTGGTATTTGAATTATTAGAACCCTCCCTAAACCAGGAGCTCAAACAAGATTACTGCAAGAAATCAAGAAATATAACATCACCATAACGATATTGGAATCAGTAGCATTAAGGCTAAGACTTGGTTCTACCTAGTAATAGGAAGTAGGAAAACACCAAGAGCTCACGTGGGCAAAGTAGCCCTGAACTAGTTTTGTCCTCCGTTTGGGATTGTATAGAAGCATTTAATACTGAAATTAGGCTAATAGAAGTATATAAACAATATAACCTAGAAATGCTTAGTGGCTTCTTTGAACGTTAGTATATTTATAAATATTTGGACCTAACCCACTAAAAAGGAATTATCCACTGCAACAGGAAGTAGTGGATACTTGAGTACAAAATGGGACTTCCGGTTCATCTAACCATTGCCTCCTTCCTTGAAGTGGTGTGCCCTTTGCCGGTCTTCTTGTCCGTATAAGTTTCAGTTACTTTTTTTTCAATGAGAGTCGGCCTTTTTTGTTTTCATTGACATTATTAATAAATAAATAAATAAATATAAACCAAACAGAGGACAATTATTTGTTCCTTTCACTCAATCGCACCTTGATCTCTTTTTTCATTACTTTGCTTTGATGTTTAGTAGATATATAGGCCTGTATACATTTAAAGATTTTTTAAACCGTAAAAAGTGTCTTAGAAATGAATTCGAGGACTTCCAAGGCCAGTGTCAAGGGTTAAAAGAACGTCTTCAGGGTTGGGACCATATCATTGTTGAAAGAAAGGGGACACTAAAAGAACCTCGCCAAAGGAGAAAGAGCACAGTAACTCTTATTACATGGCTTCATGAAATGCATAACCTTGCCTCCTTTTTAGAACATCTAAACAATCAATCTTTGATATCAGGTTCACTATGGAAATAGCATCAAACTGTTCTCTCCCTGTCCATGATGTCCTGGTAACCCGCAAACACAGTGCACACAGTTTATCGCAACCCTTAATATACACGATAGGTATCTTCATGCCAATTTACATCATCATCCTGCACGATAACTCTCCATAATCAATTCCCTCGTTCACCGTGCTATCACTGTTTACCAACTCAACGGTTTTCATGACGAGTTAGCCTACATTGAAGACAACCTCGTCAGGAATAGGTACAACAAAAGCGACGTTAAGAAAGTCATCGGAAAACAATTACACCCTTCACACTCAGACCACTTGTACACCCCCCACCACTACCTTCTTCATACATGTATCTGTGAACACAAGCGTTGCTTAAAATCAGGTCTGGTGTCACACTCAGCTGTTGCTAAACATCATCACGACACTGGCCTTATGATCTTATGATCTTGTTCGAAAACTCATCGATCATTGACAATAAATTCTCTTAATTTTTTCAATAGGAAAATTCTTGGGGCAATTGAAATTATTAAGACCCCTAACAACTTGAATCGTGACAATGGTTCTCATCTGTCAGACATATGGAAGTCTGTTACCGCTACTGGCCCCTCTCCACTCGTAACCAATCGTCATTTTCGTTTGATATGCTTAACCTGTTACAACTGCTATAAAATCGTTGTTTTCCTTTTTCTTCAGATGGGTTTAAGTTCTGGCTTGGTTTACGAGTTGAGCTATTGTCCTTCTTCCTCTTGCTAGAAGGGCTTCTCCCCTGGCGTAGTTCACACGTTGAATTGTCGTGCTTTTTTAGTATTCCCTTTTCCCGTCTGATGAAGCTCCTTAAGAAAGTAGGCGAAACGTTGAGTTTTTCTTGCTCTACAATGGCACGGTCCCAACCCGAAAGACGTTCTTTTAACACAAAAGATTTAAGCAAGCTATCCTCAAATCATGTTTTTAATATACAAGGTGTTTGTTTTGTTAAATAACCCTGTATAGTACACGGTAATGAATATTCTGCGTCGTTAAATGAATCTGTTAGAATAACACTTTAAGGCTATGTAATGGAGCTATTCTAGAAGATGCTGATTTATATTCTGAATTTTGCATTAAAATTTAGTAGTGAAAATGCTCACTTGTCACTGGCTGTACACTTGTAACTGTTTTGCAATACTCTTTGAAATATGAATAGTAAAAGGTAAACCAATCTAGGAAAACTTAATAAATATATTCGCAAAAAGGGAAGACTCATAATTCATGGCTTATTAACGATAAAATGTTATTGCTGACACAGTATGCAATTCTAAAAGTGAGCCAATTCATGAAAATCTGAGCGTTTCAATTTATAAATCAATCTTTGACTTTTCACGTAAAATGTCGATAAAGTCAGTGAACGCGTAATACAAATATTTTATAGTATATTTATTTCTTTTTTATCCATTTTCAGCCTTTTTTGCCACATTAGCAGTGTATACCCGTGGATTTACTGTAATCCTACTGAAGCCACTCATGGCCTAGATTCATAATGGGATTTTCTGGGAGTTCGGTGACGGAATGCATAATTTTTGCTATAAATAAGAACCTGTAACACCCGAGTTTGAATATATTCGATGTTTCTCTACAAAATTTCCATTAAAAGGATTTCGGTGAACTTTTCTATCGTTTGTTATAAATTAAACTGAAAATAAGTTGGCCATTCAGATGTTTTCCGTTCATCTCAAATATAGCTTTTTAGCAAAAGCTGACTTCTACTACACCCATATTTATTAAATTATTTTTAAAAAATTAGCTATTTTATTATTATACATTATTATGTTCGTATATTTAGAAAAGCAAGGTTATAATTTTAGACAATACGTTTTGGATTGGAATCGCGAATTCTACAAGCTTTAGTAAAAACTCTATATTGAATTGTTATTGAAAAAAAAAACACCTACTTATACTTTTTTAAGGGAAACTATGCAGATATTTTGATGCACTCTATTATTATTAAATTTTAAATTGTTTATATAATCAACGTTTATTTAATCGTTAATGTATGTTAAAATTTACCTTTCTATGAAGTTCGCAACAGTTACTCCTAAATTACATTTATCAACCTCAGGACTAGACTGTAAAAGACAGATCTGTATAAGTTACATTTTCATGCAGATATCGCATTTACAGGAGTGAGAAATTCTACAAAACTTTTCAAAGTGACACGAACATATCTGTGCTTAACGTTGAGAACACAAATATATTTATACAAATCCTAAAGTGATTATTATGCTGTTGTGAAAGATAAACGAATGATAACCAGGGATAAACCTAATATCAGAATGTTGTTCTTGTTTTAGCTGTTTTTGTTGTCGTAACATAAACTACGTAAGTTAATTTCCTGAAATTTGTGTTGTACATTACGGTGTAGCTATAGAAGTGATTGCAGCGGCTTTGATAGATAGATGAATTGTTTGTTCCACAAGTCTTTCGTCGAATATTGGGATACGTTTCATGTTTACGGTGCTGAAAGCTATGCAAGTGCATTTTTTTTAATTGTCGCTATCAAACTGCAGAACGAATTTAATTTTTTTTTAGAATGTAGTTGTTCATAAATTTAAGTTTCTAGGTCTAGGTCTAGGTCTCGAGTCAATTACTTTATTGCTTGAGTCAGTGGCATGAAATATCTTGCTCTTAAATGATATAACCCTGAAGTTTGTTATCTATTACCTGACTATAATTTTGTCCAACCCAATGGATTTCCACCCCTGGTAAAGACCTCTGCCGGGCCAAACATTGCAATGGCAAAAGATCTACCAATTTACATCATATCAAAAAGAGACTTTTAGTTTACAAGGCAGCCCTTCTACTTTTTTCCAGTCATATTTTTCCGCTTTACGATTAACACCCGTTGCCATCATATACAGTGTGGAAATTAAGTAGCGGATAAATTCGGGGATACATTGGACAGCTGTCCAATATATCCTCAGTTTTGCTGTTTATAAGACTATTTTGAAATAATCATTAAACTTGGTGTTCTGTCTGCTTACAGATTCGCACCTTATAAAAAGCGGACGGAGAGGCAGTTTGATGAAGATAATACAAAAGCGGCCGTGGAAGACGTAATGGAAAGGGACATATCCTTGCGTGCTGGGGCTGAACAGCACGGATGCACGTTTGGCTTACTTTGTCAAAAGAGCTCGGGAACATGAACCTGGCAATATAGTCTACATCAGCAATTTTAAAAATCGGCAAATAATTCCTGATGCCATGGAAGTACTTCTTGCAGAATACCTACTAAAGTGCTCGGCAATGTTTTATGGGCTGACTCCAAGAACAACAAGAAAATTGGCTTATCAGTATGCAAAAAAAAATAACATAACCGCGCCGCGAACTTGGGAGGAGAAAGAAGAAGCCGGAGAAGATTGGTTTTCAGCGTTTATGAAAAGACTACTCTATCAATACGTACTCCGGAAGCTACCAGTTTGGCTAGGATGACTGCGTTCAATAGACACACCGTGGGAATATATTTTGACAAATTGGAAACGATATTTAAGAGGCACAGTCTTCGACCGCACCAAATCTTTAATCTTAATGAAACAGGGGTTACAACGGTGCCACAAACAGAAAGGATTGCTTAGCAGAAGGGGTGCAAGCAGGTGGGGCAAGTCACTTCTCTGGAGCGTGGAGAGCTCGTCACACAGGTGGGGATAATCTGCGCCAATGGTAATGCACTGCCACCTGTGTGGATCTTTCCTCGTGTGCGATTTGATGAAAGGCGCATGATGTCTGACGGTCCTGTTGGAGCACTTGGACTTGTACATAGGTCAGGATGGATGACATCCAACAACTTTTTAAAAGTTCTTAATTTTTTTAAGGATAATGTGAGATGCTCCAAAGAGAGCCCCGTTCTGCTGATAATGGACAACCACGAGTCGCACTTGAGTGTTGAGGGTTTGGATTTTTGCAAGAACAATGGCATTGTGGTGCTGACTCTTCCACCGCATACATCGAACAAGCTACAGACATTGGATCGATGTGTATTTGGTACATTAAAAAAATTCTTTAGTGCGGCGGTAAGCTTGAGGATGAATTCAAATCTCAATCAAACCCTCAGCATCTACACTCTCCCTAAATTATGCGGTTCTGCCTGGGACCGAGGAGCAACATCAGAAAACATAAAATCTGGATTTAGAGCTGCGGGAATTACACCCTGCGACAGAAACATTTTCTTCGATGAGGACTTCTTGTCTTCTGTAGTATCAGATCGGCCCCTCCCATCAGGCCATGAAGAGTACCCTGAATCCAGTACCCTAGTTGTCACCAAAAGCTCCTCATGCCCTGGTCCAAGCTCTGCAGTAATGACCGAGAAAAGCGCTATTGTCTCCCCTGCAGAGGTTAGACCGATTCCGAAGGGAGCTGCCAGGCTCCAGTCCAACCGAGGCCGAAAACGGGGTCGCTGTATGATTGCCACTGACAGTCTTGCGAAGAAAAAGGGTAACCCCATTCCCAAGAGAAAAATTCTCGTGTCGTCTTCATCCTCTTCGGCAGAAGACAACGATAACAACTTGTGTGAAGAGTCAGAGGATTCCCCTTTCCTATCGTCTGAATCTTCAGAGGAGAGTCACAATGAAGGTGGTGTTCAAGAGTTGCAGGAGGCGGACTTTATTGTTGTTAAGTTTGCTCAAAAGAGAGCAGTACTGCACTACATTGGTAGTATTGTAAAGATAATAAACCCGACGTTTGAATACGAGATTAAGTTTATCCGGCGTAGAGGAAATGCTTTTCTTTATCCGATAGTAGAAGATAGGGCTACCGTTGCCTTCGAAGATATATGCCAGAAAATTCAACTGCTTTCTACCAGATGAGGAACATAATATTTTAAGCAAAAAACCTTACATAAATTCCTACGTTAGGCCAGACCTTGTATTGTAATTAAATTTATAAATTTTTGATTTTTCGCCGTTAGTTTTTGTGGTGAAATAAATTTGTACTTTTTAAACTATTTATCATAATATTTTTCATCTGTCCAAACTATCCCATTGCCGTGTCCAATGTAACCCCACCCACGGGGATAGTTTGGACAACCTGCACCTCTGCACTCTTTTAGTGTCAAAATAGGTAGTCAAAAGTTAACATGAGCCAAGTTTGTCCAGATTAAAGTAATAGCTAAGGTCCCAAACCATCGAATGCCAGTTAAGTTATAGTAATTGAGCATCTACAGAGTCGATAAAATATTTTTAACTGAAAAATGTCCAATGCACCCCCGGTCTCCCCTATAAATAGTTCATAAAACATAAAACAACGTTTTATTTGATTTTTAATCAATAATATCTTTTCAATTTTTTCAACTAAAACCATTTTGAGGATCCGGTATAATATAATTGATTTGAATTTGATTTATCAGCGTATGATTCATATTATTTTTTCGAAAATGGCATTATGTAACCTACACAAAAGTGTATATCGTTGAAAAGATTATAAAATGCACAGAAAAGTTTAGTTGCTATTTAAAAAGTGATGATGTCATTACTTGAAAAACAACTGTTGCAGAAACAAGTCAATTACACTATCGGACAAAAGTGAAGCAACTTTTATGATAAACTCAAATATTTAAATATTTAAAATAAAATTAGCAACTGTAGAAATCAAAATTCATGTAGTTTAAGGGGTCATAGTAGGCTGCTGTCATAGGTGAAATGGGATTGTTTCCAAATGTCAAATAAGTTAGTGTGTAATAATTTATTTCAACAATACACTTTATTAGCGCGACAAAAGTAAAGCAACTCTTTGATTTGGTATAAAGAAAAAGGGTTTACAACAAAGGTAAGATTAAAAATGAAATTTTGCAGGTGAATTAAGCTTAATAGCTCTTATTTTTGTAGAAGTAAATATGCCAAAAGGAAAACCAATTTGTACGGAATTAAAACAAATGGTCGTAAACGCCTTTTTAGAAGGAAAGTGTCAGATTGCGATTTCCCGACAGTTTGGCTTGCCCAAATATAGTGTGTCAAAAATAATTTCACGTTATAATGAAAGAGGACATGTAGAAAAAATGCTGAAATCAGGAAGGCCCAGGAAAACTACATTTTGGATGGATAGGAGAATTAAAAGAATTTCTCAAGGAGATCCATGGTTGTCAGGACCACGGATAATTGCTGAGATTCCTGAACTGGAGGTTAGTGCGAGGACTGTTCAACGACGATTAGTTGAGGTGAAACTTTATAGCAGACGTCCAGCCAAGAAACCGTTGGTTTCCGAAAGAAATCGCCTTGCCAGGCTTGAATTTGCACAACGCCATTTGAACTGGACAGTTCAAGAGTGGAAAAAAGTATTATTTAGCGATGAAACTCGTTACAAAATTTTTAATTCTGATGGAATGAGGCGTGTAAGGCGTCCGGTTAATACGAGATTTCACCCAAAGTATGTTACACCAACAATAAAGCACGGACAAGGTAGTGTATTTTTATGGGGTTGTTTTTCGTGGAGTCGAGTAGGTCCATTACATTTTATAGACGGGAGTATGGATCGCTTTGTCTACAGAGACATACTCCAAAACGTTATGTTGCCCTATGCTGAGTGGGATATGCCTTTGCGATTTGTGTTCCAACAGGACAATGACCCGAAACATTCATCTCGCCTGGTTCAGGAGTGGTTTCGGGAGAACAATGTCCAGGTTCTTCAGTGGCCAGCACAGTCACCGGACCTCAACCCCATAGAAAACCTGTGGGAAGAGGTTGAACGTCGTATTCGGACTACAAGATTCCCAAATAAACAGTCCTTAATTGATAAAATTAATGAAGTTTGGATGAATATGCCGGCTATTACTATCCAAAATTTAATTTCATCAATGCCGCGTCGTTGCCAAAAAGTTATAGCCAACAATGGATATCCTATTAATTATTAAGAACATGTTTTCTATTGTTATAACCCATCAACCATATTTGTGATTTTTTGAGTTGGTAAATGAAATAAAAATTTGTCCTTGTAAAAGTTGCTTTACTTTTGTCGCGCTAATAAAGTGTATTGTTGAATTAAATTATTACACACTAACTTATTTGGCATTTGGAAATAATCCCATTTCACCTATGACAGCAGCCTACTATGACCTCTTAAACTACATGAATTTTGATTTCTACAGTTGCTAATTTTATTTTAAATATTTAAACATTTGATTTCATCATAAAAGTTGCTTCACTTTTGTCCGATAGTGTATATAAAAGAATCTTTCTTTCAAAACAAAATTGACCTGTTCAAGAATTTTTCGAGAATTAATGATGAACTATACATATAAAACAACTGCTGTTTCAATTTTGAGCAGTCTCACGCAATTCTGTATATGTTAAACATTCTCTTGACTATCTTTCCTCTTAAATCATAAGTTATTAGTTATTTCTGCGTACTTCTTTAAATAATACTTCTATGTAATGTCCGAGTGAGCTACTAAATGTTAAGAACTCCAGGAAGGTTATAATATTGTAAGACACGTTTGGCTAGAGGCTAGAATGCTGCCAAATGTATACTTATATCGTAGATCATTAATTTGCAAAATTCTTATTAGAAGCTCAAGTGACAAGTTTCTTCAGAACAGTTAGTATGGGCTTTCATAAACTTTCTGAAGGCCCTCCAACATTTACCAGCGGTGTTTTAAGTTTAGTTCGCCTTTATATATGAAGAGAAAAACATTTGCCTATAAGTAAGTTCTATGTACTTTTAATGAGAGGAAAATGTACTGTGGTGGGACATGTCTTCGAGAGATACAATGTTGCAATGGGCTGAGAGTAATCTGGAGGACTTTGGAAGTCTCTAGCATATGGGCGTGCTAAGAGCGACCCGGTCAAGTGGGCGAAATCTTAAGTGAGTGAATATTACGCGTCACGTGCCGTTAAAAAGAAATATTAATGAAATAATTAAATGTGCAAATAAATAACGACTTTATTCCATTCAAAGAATAGAAAATTTTCAAAAAGTAGCTTACAAAAGACCTGGTTTTTTAATCATAAGCATGTAGTGTAATAAGCGTTAGACAAAAAAAACACTCTTTCGTAATGATGAACAAGTGTAACACGAAAGTGTGTTTTAAAAGGGTTCTACAGACACTTCGATTATATTTTAGAAAAATACACCGATTATTGTAAACTGAAACACTTATAATAAGTTACTGTAAATAAACAATCTTAAACAGACGGTAAACGTATACCTTCTAATAATTTAGATATACAGAAGAACGACATTTCTCCAAATGGAAACTATACATTCGCTTCATTTCAGTCGTGCTATTTAAAACAAGAATTTTCAGATATACAGTTCTCCCCCTTGTCTACATTGGTTATATACCAAAATAGACTTAGCAAGCTACAAGCAAGTAGCGGGGGTAATGACGGCAACTCCGCAGCCGCTTCAGAAACCAAATATGTAAAGGATTTCATACAGAAATTTGCAGCCACACCGAAGAAAACCATATCTTAAGGGTGAGGCTTGATGAAATAAAAACAGCTTTTGACTTTCAAAAACCGTTCAAAATCATCTTCCAGAACAGGAAGAATAGAGAATGAAATAGCTAAGAGACATTTCTAACTAAACTCAGTGGAGAAATTTGGTATATTGCTTGGTCAAAAAATGAATGAAGGAAAATTTCTAGGAACATAAGTAAAAACAGGTAAAATTAACAAAGTTTGCTAGCACAAAACATCACATAAACTACTGATGAAACACAGAATACCTTCAGAAATATAGGATGGAATATCTAAAAGCAAAACAGTTTAAAGTTTTGGCATACAACAAGAATCCTAACTGGACATTGCCGTCTGAATAAATACGTAAACCTTTGGAGATCACATAACACAGGTTCTGTGAAAAAGAGGATGATATTACAATTCACTGGTTGAGTAACTATGAGTAACTCATAACTCTCAGGCGAAAACATTTTCGAGAAAGCGAAGTAAAACCGAAATTATTAGAAACATCTCGATTGGAAAACAAAACAGGCGGAGTACAATAAGTCTTTTGGGTCTCGATGCGACAGACTCGGAACCAATCTGAAAGACGAAAAAAACATTCTCAAGGTATACCAGGGCTACGGCCAAACGGAAAATGACGAAACCAACGAAAGTGAATGCGCTACAGAGAAACTTTTCAAAGTCTCAAAGTTTCTCCTTCATTAGAAAAAGAAAACAAAATGCCCAAAGAAAAAGTTTTTAATGATAACAATGATGTTTATCGATGGCTGTGAATTCTTGACCAAACTGAAAAAATAGAGTAAAGTTAAAGGCATGGAAATGAGAAAAATAGAAGGATGTGAAACGAGCGATCACAGTACAAACACAACTTAGGACAAAATAGAACTAGTACAAGTACAATTTGAATTGGTTGGGCTACTTGATAAAAACCAATATGGAACAATTAAGAAAGTGTTTGATGCAAACGACAGGGAAACCAGAAAAGGAGGAACTGAGAGCAGCAACCGAAGTGAAGAATTACATATTCACAGGTAAAATATTGAAGGGTTTAAAAACTATTTTTTTTTGCGAAACGAGTACGACTGTCAAAGAGGTTAAATGTTTTTGATGTACTTCCCAATACATAAATAGGCTCCTTGCAACATCATATACGAATATTAACAATTCCTAGTTAGAATATCAACATCAGAATATATTTTTCAGGTCCTTTTTTATCATTAACCATAATATAAAGGGCTATTTTTAGATTTTATAAAAGTTTGGTCATAACTGGAAAACGGTTTCCACGAAACATCTCTAAAGTTAAACGCTACACTTGCTACCTTTCATATTTAGTGAATTCTGAACTCGGCACCTAAAAATAATAAATACAGAGCATAGAGCATCCCTTTTTCTTAACAGTCATGCATTTTTCATGCAGACAAAAGCTCGAGACGCAATGAAATATTAGCTAGCGTCGTTATGCAGTATTTTGATGTCTGCATTATCTCCGAACACAAATCCAGTGTTTTCGTTTTCCCCTTTGAAGGTCATTCAAAGGAAAACTACATGAATTTACAGCCCATGAGAAATTGTGAACATAAAATGTGTAAGGCAGACAATATTTCCCGACGAAAAGCGGATTTCAAACCGAGAGGACCGGAGTTTCTACATTCTAAGTTTGCAAATACAAAAGCACTTCGGCTTACTGAAATCGAATAAGCAGATCACATTCAACGATGCCGAAGTAATACAGGGAAAATGCTTGTAAACAGAAAAGTTTGTAATTCTTCAAAGACACTTTTTTTCAATTTTATACTCTTCCTGAATATCAACAAAGGAAATATTTCGTAGGCGTGCTGTTTTATATTGTGTTGTTGGTTAAGTACATAAAAAAGATTTATTCGAAAAAATTCTCGACTGTTTTTCGTTTGTTAGAAGTTTCCAATACAAATTTAGGTACCCATTAATCAAATTATTTTCATGAATTTGGAGAATTTTATTTGTTTGTTCAGAGAATTGCCTAAATTTCCTTGCTAATGATATTTTTTTAACAGGATTCTCTTTTATCTGTCAGTAGTATATCCTTTTGTTAATCTGTTGCTAGCAGCACTGTGGATAAAACTATTCAAACTGCAAATTAGCTTCCGAAAAGAAGAGTTAGTAAAAGATTAGTGTTTAAATAAGAATGAAAAAAGTATTTTCCGAGAAGCGAAATCTAGAAATAATACTTACTTTAAAAGTACATTACGATACCATTTATTATAGTTATTAATGGTTGTCACGGAAGAGCTTTATTACGTACTACAAAAGCTAAAGTTTTAGCTCCAATTCCACAACTTTAACAACTTTGCACCTAAAGCTATGCGCTTGAAACCCCTCAACTTACGAAGCGAAAATCGTGCAAAACATAATAAACCTTAATAACGTCACTTAATTATTGTCTTCTATTTTTGCTTAGGTTTGGAAAGAAAGTTCAACAGCAAATGATAAGTATCTTGAAGATCGTTAAGGAATTTTACTTTCAGAATTTAAATTTCAATATTTACTTAATTAAAGGCCCTGTGCTTGGCCTAAGTGAAGACGTTGCATTATTATCAAAGAATTAACCTTTACGTCATTCGCACAGATAGAAACCCGAAGGTGGCCATGGAAATGAACTGAAATATATCACAGAAAAATAATAACAATTGCTTCGGAAAAACCTGTCAAATAATAAACAAAGGACTATTTCACAGTTGTTTCGTTAAAGCCGCAAGTTAACACAGTTTCCATGACCAACTTTGTCCTAAAATGTTCTTATTACAATAATTACGCAAAATAAAGTAGTAACAAATACAAAACAGCGAATGGCGACAGAAGGTTTCGAAAGTCTAACTATTAAATTAAAAACATTTTCAATGTTGATAGGTTGGCGAACCTGCAATGAGCTTATTGACTTCTCTAACTTCACAGTTGAATTCACATCAAGCACACTCACAAGCGGAACTTTACAGAATCAAAACCCAGAAACTCACAGCAATGGGAAGTATTTCTACTACATTTCATTGCAGGGAAATTTTTTTATAAACTTTCCACATTCCTGACTTAGTCTACGGAGTTTCCAAATCACTCACCGTATAAAACTGAAACTATTGCATGCTGTTCTCGTAAATTGTAGAACTAACCTGAAACAAATAAAAAATATCAAATAACGAAATTTAATTACGTAACAAAGGGCAGATTTTTAGAACTTTCGCTTAATAAGTTTTTCTTTGTTTATTATAAAATGAGGATTTTTAAAACTGAAATTCTTTAAATACACCACAGAAAATATTTCCGATGCGATTCTTAAACAAAAACTTTTCAAAATACGACAAACAAAAGCCAAAGCACTGAGAAACACTTAAAGTTAACCGAAAGGTTTACCAAATGTATTCACTAACGTTTTAAACCAATTTTCTGGCCTTGTTTAATGCAGGTTAATATCAATTAGGTAAATGGACATGCTACATGGGAGAAATGTTCGATTTTAATGTAACTCAACTGTAAAAGCATTAAGGAGTTTCCCTGAATAACATGTTAACATTTTAGGAAATATTTACATTAATTAACACCGCTCTTTATTTGTTGTATACGTTTCATTGTATTTAATTTGCCCTCAAGTTACGAACACAATACCATAGCAATTTGTTGAATATTACAAACAAAATATATGCTTTATACTTTTATAGTAATTAATTAGGTTTTAGTAGATGGTTTCAATTGTTGCCGTGATGTATTTTACGAGTATAAATCAGAATTTTAACTAACAAGTATAGTTTATTAAAAGAAAGATTATGAATGGAAGATCAATTATCTATGTAAAAAGATTGTAATTCAACAGAAACGGAAAACCAGGAGAATAACAGTTTATTATCATAACATCAATAATTTTTAATGGCCATGGGGACTATGGGAAAGGAACTACGTCGAGAAGAATGTACGGTTTAGTATTCAGATGATTTATACTTCAGTTGATGGAATTAAACGCAGTTAGTAACCTATTAGTAATTAGATGAATTTGTCATTTCTTGATTCTTATTAGATACAGTGAAAAAAGAAGTTCAAGGTAAGGTTCCCACAAGAAAAATACTTTAAATTTTGCTAACTTGTTGGTCACTAAACCTAAAATTAAATAACAATATGCTACAGGTATAGATACTGAACTCTTGAGATTTAAATCAAATATTTACAAGAAAACACCAAAATTAAACTAAAAGCTGATGCAGAATTACATTTAAATGACCTAGGCCCTTTAACGCCAATACTAAACGATACTGCAAAAATAACCAAAACGAGTCAGGAAAACAAGAACAGATGAGCCAAGATACGACTCGCAGAAATAAAATAGAATACAAAACGAAACTGAATTCAGAGAAGTGGTAAAAGGAACAAGGAAAATGGTAAGAAAATATTTAAAAAAATTTATGACAACGAAAAATACTAGCCAATTGAAAATAACAAAGGAATGAAAATCTTGTAGAGGTAAAGAGCAGTAAATAATATCCTTAAAGGAGAAAAACGGACAATAGGACGTAAATGATGCCATAAAGCCCATAAAGGACAAACAAACAAAATATCAGAAATTACACAAAACAAAAATAGTTAAGACTGCTGAATTGGCACAAATACAAAAACTGATTAATGCAGGGCCGGAAGAAATTCCAGACATTAGCGAAGAATAAATCTGACATCTACAAGAAGCTATCAAAAACCGTAGAGTTACCTAAAAGAAACCCGCAGAGAGGTACCAAGAAAATACATGTCTTGGAGAAGAAAACATCCCAACAATAAAATGGACAATTGTTAACATATAGAACAAGCTAATTTTCGAAAAGATTGTAGCAAAGAATATCTATTGACAATGGGGATATTTTTAGAAAGAGCGCTAAAATATAAACTTTGATTTAGTGGAGCATAGATTAGTTAATCGAAAAGTATCTCAATAGACCGAGAATAGATCATAGATACATATTGATTATAAAATATATACATACGTGCGAACGCAAAATCCACAATACCAAGCATAAGACAATGCGATACGTTGTCACTTAAGTTGGTAACACCAACATTTGAAGATGTGTTCAAAAATATACAATTAGAAGATAATGAAATTTTAATAAATGGTAAGAGATTGTCATCTAAGGTATGTATGTGATGACTAGGGCTAGGATTTTGATGATTTTGTATCTTTTTTTCTGAAAGTCTGAGACATTGCTCAGTTATATATAAACGTGTTTCAGGATACATTGAATCACATGAGAGCAACTTGTTGGTGCATTTTTTTTGCATTTTTTACCATTTTTGAGGAATGGGGCATTTTTTGCTAATTTTTATGGTATTTCCAGCATTTTTTGGGGTTTTTGTGTGTTTTTCTTTGAATTTTTTGCATTTTTGAGGAATAGCGTTAATTTTTTTGATATTTTGCGATATTTTACTTGGCGAGCTTATAAACTTTTGTTAAAGTTTTATTTTTCATGCAGTCTAGAACAAAATGCAATATTTTTCTTTCCTCGGTAGTTCCGGTAGTTCCGGTATTTTTACCTGTTTGGAAATGAAGCCTAAAACCTCTATTGTTAGCTAAATGCAAAGTTAATGTTTTCTGGGAACGTGCTTAAGTCATCCACAAAAGAATGCCCATTAAGGGATTAAATTTCTTTGGAATGCAGTCAGTGAGTCAGTAACTTACATAACTGTTTTCTAAGACTGGCCTGCAGTGGGTGGGAATGAACCAACAATAATTTTGCAGTCTTATTCAGTTTCTTCACGTTCTTATCAACAGATTTATGATTTATATGTCATCTCTTTAAATTTTTATGTCATTTTTGCGAGATTTTTAAGTCATAATTGCATCTTTTATTTTGCATTTTCGCTGATTTTTAACGTCATTAAAATCCTAGTCCTAGTGATGACATTTGCGTAATTGCAGAAAATTTGGAAGAGCTACAGATAATGCTCATCATCACCATCATCATAAGCTCATATAGTCCACTGCTGGACGAAAGCCTCTCTCAAATTCTGCCACCTTTTCCGATTTTGGGCAACCTGTATCCAGTTTCCTGCGATCCTTCTTATGTCGTCGCACCAACGAGTAGGTGGCCTTCCTCTATTTCTAAATGCCTCGTGTCTCGGCCGCCATTCTACGATCTTTTTTGTTCATCGGCCGTCCTCCATCCTAGCATCGTGACCTGCCCAGTTCCATTTCAAATGCAGAATGGCTTCGGCAGTACCCCGTACTCCTATAGTTCGTCTGATATTTCGATTGGGAATTTTGCCTCGAAGAGTAATTCCTAACATCGACCTCTCCATCCTGCGTTGCATTACTTATAGTTTGTTGATACTTTTTTTCGTCAATGTTAGTGTCTCCGCTCCATATGGCAATACAGGTAGCACGTACTGAACAAAGTCCTTCCTCTTCAGACATTATGGATGGTCAGACTTGAACACTGATTTTAATTTGCCAAAAGCTGCCCAAGTTAGGCCTATTCCGCGCTGGATTTCATGTGTTTGATTGTCTTGCCCAATGCAAATCTCATGTCCCAAATACGAGTGTATACATGTGTTTGTTCTATGCTTTCGCTACTAATATTTATAGAACCGTTTAGAACAAGATTTGTCATAACCTGAGTTTTTGATAATGCTCATACATAAGAGTTTAATCATGAATCCTTAGAAAACCAAAATAATGGTCCACCAGAATCCACATATCGCAAGTACGAGCAACGAACTAGAAACCTCTGACAGTTTACTTAAGGCGTGAAAATCAAAGGAAAGGAATCAACAACAGGAAGAAAATACTTGCTTGGACTTTATTTGGCAAACTAAGCGTAGGTTGCACAAATCTTGTATTAAAAAACGACTGACCAAGGTTGATAAAAGAGTATCGTTTCTTGTTTACAAATATATTATTTTTCATACAAATTTAAATTTTTATTCGATTTTGCTCATTTTGACAAATTAATTTGACGATGTTGTTAAATCATGTTTATGCATCCCGCCCTAAGACTTACTAAAAAAAAAAAAAAAACAGCAAAACGTGCTCATATAACTCCAAAGTGGGCTGTTTTAACATTGACATCTAACAATGGTGACATATGGCATTCAAACATAGTCTTTAATAACACACCAAATATAAAGCTACAGCAATGAACAAATAAATACTCAATGGGCCCTCAATGTGATAAATGGAACTGGAACTGGAACTCGCATATGAAGAAGACTCGAAAAAGCAACGACGGCATTATGGACTTGAGAGGACACTAACTTATAAAAAGCGCAAAGGCTTGGTTGTCTCGAAACTACGGGCACAGTGCGCACGAGCCCAACTGCAGCAATGGAGGCTACTAGGGGCTTTGCCCCCTAACGCATACAAGTAAGGAAGGTGTACACCTTGGGGCTCTACGTATGCAATCTGGAGACTCGAGAAGCCACTAAAATCCTTGAAGAAATCCTTATCGCATAGGTGGCCACTATTCCAAACAAAATACCAGTCGTACAGGAAGCTTAAGGTGGTTATTCCAAACCCCCAATCCTGGAAGTTATATTCATATCTTAAGAGGAGAGAGATGACTATTATCTCACATGTAGGACTTATAAACAAACAGGCATTTGTAATTTTCGAAACTAAGTTCCTTTTTGTTGTTTATTTTAATTAATAACATATCGTAAAAACAGAAACGACGAAAGTTTCCCCAGGAAGCATGTTGAGAAGGCATCTTTTAGATCAAGTTTTTATTTATGTTTTACTTAATGTACAAGAATTGTACCTATTTATTGACATTGTTCCTTAAAATGGGATTAGAGAGCGGATAATGTCTGAAAAGAAAGCTACAATCTTTAGATTCACATATATCCTCGGGAATAATACTATTTCGGTTGCAGAAGTTATCAGCAATAAGTAATCTGTGATTATAAGAACTCGATTATTTTTTGTTGTTTATGCCAATAAATAAAGAAACGATGCGGTTGATTGCTATTTAAGCTGTTTAGTCTACAGAAACTTGTAGAAACTATGCATAGTTATGCTTTTTCTGGCAGAGCATGATAAAGATAAAAATTTCTAAGATATATGGGACAACCACGTTTTTCTTTTCTCAAAAATCTCTGTAAGGCAAAGTTGGGGAAATTACAGGGAATTAATTACTTCTCTACAATTTCATTTGTTTTTATCATTTGTTCTGTTAACAGCAGAAGTAGAAGAGTACAATATTAGGGATATACCCCTTAGATCGTGTTTTCTCAACCTGTTATTTAATTGCTCAAATTCCACAACGCCAATTTTGTTTGCAATTACAAGAAAATATCGATTCGTGTATGATAGGAATAGGGAAAAAAATGTTTCGTAGAGTCAGCCAATTTAGCTCAAAATTTTCCCCAAATGAATGGATTATCTTCAATTCTATAATTACAGAAAACGTTTGTTTTCTTTAATTTATTTTAATGAAAACAGAAGAAGAAACAGTTTCCAAAGGTAAATTCTATAGAGAATGAGTCTTTTGAGGCACCTTTTCGCAAGGTAAATTGCTATTCATGTTGCAGGATCCACAAAACGTGACAAAAATTCGCTTGAAATGACGAAAACTTAAGCCATTTTAGGATGTTCCTTTTAATGATAAGGCTAGAGGAAGAACAACGCTTGAAAACCCTTAGAAAATCAGGCTCTTCTAGAGTAAAAAACCGTCACAAGAAGTATTCCTGTGCTACAGATTACAATCAAATAACATTTGTTTCTGTGATAAAAATCTTCTGATGTGAAGAGAAAAGGAAGAAACTATCCAAATGGAAAAAATTAGGGGTCACTTCCCTAATAATGTTTTTCAATTTCAGAACTTATTCAACTAGTTTTATTTACTGTGCTCAGTGAAAATTTCTCAATTTCTGAAAGTTCGCTTTATTATGGGCACAAAAGTATAAAAGAGAAACCGAATTAAGTAACACCGAGAAACTTATCTTCCAAGTTGAATTCCATATACTAAGCACGCTCAGTTTTTATAATTATTATAAATGCCTTGTAAGTGTTGTTCCCTAATTACAAGAAACAAAACATTTTCTCCTGTTTACATCTCTGGTGTCAACAAAAGTATAAGGAAAGGCCCCTTTACTTCAATTTAGTACAAACACATAAACCATAAACTAGAAACAAATGATCTAACTTTAATTCCTTTTATCCAGCCATGACACTCATGCAGGTACAACTCTTTTGAGTTACTTTGTAGCTTACGTTCCCTGGCACTTAAAGGGCAATTCAATTTACCACATCAAAGTGACTTTTGCCGTTTTATCTAAACCCTAGAAGAATTTCTCTTGCTCGTTCATTCATCGATGCGACTCACCGAAAACTTTTAGTTTTTACTGAAATGTTATATTATTCAAGCTCACGTAGCAATATCTATGCGGTAAACCTTTTAAAGAAATTTTTATTTTACTTTATTTTCTTACTGGGGGAGAAAAGTGAAGATTTGCAATATTTTTTGCAATAGTATCTTATATATTGGCTCTTTCGAGACTCAATGTCGTCGGTTGTTTTATATAGGCCACCATATCGACGAGCCCGGCCGTTGCTATGACAACACTTCACATCAGACGGCCTCCGCGTGATGTTGAACTTCTAAAATTTGGAACCAAGTAAAGACAGGAAAGGATCGCAAAATGATAAACGTGCCGAAAAAAATTTCGATCAATTTTCTGAATAACCATATTTGGCCTTGATAGTTTTACTAAACTTTGAATCTAGATGCCTTTCATACAAACAAAATGTTAAAAATTTAAAGCTAGATTATTATCAATATAACAATTGTGGAAGAAGAAACTCTTTCAAAAAGAACTTTGATAGAAATAAATAGATTAAGTTATAAACTTAAACTACTAAAGCGTTTCAGTTTAATACGGCCATACTCAGAATGATTTTTATATTTAAAGAAGGCCGAGCACTCACTTAATATAAGGAATCTCTGTGATTTTTTCATGATACAAGTTCACAGTTTCATTTTTTTTTCTAATTAATTGATTTCGCTTCATCAGTAAATGGTTTTAACAGAAGGTGTTCGAGCCCAAATAAGGCTTTGTAAATCAAATTAGGCCTGCTGTTAGACTGGCCCGCTAGATCACCTACCTCATCTTTTACCAGTAATAACACCTTGTGAAAGTCAGCATACTTACTGGAAAGTATTGAATTTTGGACAGATAAGGAAAATACTTTACGACAAATAATTCTTTAGTAGCGCCACTTACAAGTATCGCTTGTAAGGAATCCATAAAGCCAAAAAAACCTAATCGAAACACAAGTAGGAGATTTATATTATCTTCAAACATTGTTCTAGCTGTCTATGTACTTAATAAGATTTATGTTTTTCTAATATCGAGGGAGGCGTTCTTTCTGCTAAAAGCGTACAAACAAAACGAATCGGAGAAAAAATAATACAATAAATTTCAGTCCCTTCAGGCGAATTAAAATTTACAGAAGGTCAGGATTCCTTTTTACTCGAACTAATAAAATTTCAATTGAAAGTTGATATATACTTTGAAAATGAAAGAGATTCCATAGCTCCAATTCAATTTCCAGGCTCAGTTCCTCTAGAAAATTTATTTAACGGATGTAAATCTCTTTTAAAATTTAGATCAAAGAGTTTATTCGCCTGTTGAAATTAGTTTTGTAGCGAATGGGGGTTTTAAAATTCTTGTGAGAATATTTTGTTTTAACAAAATAATAATTTAGGGAGATGACAACACATTTTAAGAAATAACTTTTCGAGTTCTCATAAGCGTTTCATTCCGGTAAAAAATATTTTTCGCCGGGAGCAATTTGTTTGCTACGAATTTATTTCCTGAAGTGAAAAACTGCAGATGACAGAAACCAGATGTCATTATTCAACTTCTCGATGACGCAACTCACGCCTTCCTAACTGTTGTAACAAAATGCCGCCATCTGTTCGAATTTAACGAAGGGAATAATATTTTATCAATACTTAAAGCAACAGGACGTTGAGTTAAAGTTTACGTGAGATTTAAGAACATTAAGAAGGCACTCGCTTAAAGATAAAATCATGGATTTTTTACATTCTCCACTTAGAATAACAACTAATCATTGCTACAGTTTGAGCGGCGTTGTTATCCCACTGTTCCATAACGATGGATGCATCAATTTATCGAAGTATAAAATGATAAAATCCAAGTGCTTTCTTAATAAAGAAGTAAAGATAATGTGATAATTAGTTGGCCTGCTAGATCACCTAACGAAAATTTCTTGAAATCGAAGACATTTACAAAGTACCTATTTGTTATAAACTTTGCGATTAACTTTCTGGATCATTCTCAACTAATATGTTAATAAAAATAAGACTTAAACGAAAATTTGGAGTTAGAAAGTAAATTTTGTAAGCAGCTAACCTGTGCCTTATAAATAACATTAGCGCCATTTACCTACTCCAAATTCAACGTGAAAAGAAAATCCCTTGGTAACAAGGCGTTACGTAATCAATCACTTCTTAAACACCCCAGAACCTTTAGGTGTATCAACTCGCTTACAATCACTCTTTAATGGTATTTTAGGGCAAATTCCCATTTTTAGAAGCATTTTAAATTTCTTAATTCTAGAAAAATTTTCTCATAGGTTAAACTTTCTAAGTAGTTAAGAAAATATGACATATTTTTTTGCTACGTTACACAACGCGAAAAATCATCAGAAGCTAAATTTTGTATTAAATAATAAACATTTCTCCCAATAGTCTTCAACAGAAAAATCTTCCTTCAATTTAATACCCAATTTCAAGAGGATAGTATTTTAATTCAACGAATATACGTAAAGTAAACTATCAATAACGTCGTGTTTCCGCCTTCACTTACAGCGCCATCACATAAATTTTAGTTGATCCATTGTAGATGTATAACTTACAATATATTTCTTGGAAAATAACTTCCACGTTGAGTTTTGCAAGGGAAAATTTATAGCCGAAAGCGTGAAACGGACACACAGAGGTTATTACTCTTGTAAGTTAACGTCGGATTAAAAAATGTTTTTCCATTAAGTCGGGATAAACGATTTCGGACGACTTGACCATCTCTTTCAATAAAATTATCTTTTGCTTAAAGTGATTTTTAAAGGAAAAGCGCCTAGCTTGCAATAAAGTCTTGGATTATTGCCAAATCACTAAAATAGAACGTTTCAAAATTTTAAAATATGATATTCGATGTTACCCAAATGGTAGTCGGAGTTATTACTTGCAATTCTTGCGATGTACTCACATTTCATCAATAACCCAACTTATCCAGCCACAGCATGCGAAGCCCGTTTGAAAATCTTTTTAAAATTTTAGTTGTAATATCCATAATTTACGGAATAAAACATAAAACAATTAAATAATCTATAAAGAAGTTAGTAATTAAACACTCCTGAAATATTAGGAAATAAATGGAAATCCGTTTCCGAAGATTTACTTTACAGAATTTAGGAAATTTCCAATTATTCTAAAGGCAATAATACGGCGAAAATTGGTCCTGGGGATTCTACTAACTTCTGGCAGATTTCTCATTTTACTTAGTTTGAATTAAGGACCCTCGGGAGTTTCCTTTGAAGAGCCTCGTGGGTTGTCCGACTATAAAACGTACCACACACCGACCTATTTGGGAAATATAAATGTTGTTCATGTTCAAACAGACGAAAATTAATTTTTTACTAAATGCATGGAAGCATTATACCTATTTACCTAATAGGAAAATTTTCCTTCTTCTTTGGTTCTTTTTTTGGGAGTCTGCAAAATTCTTAAAGAACAAAATAAGCATCCATAAAACAAAACATAAAATTATGAAATCAAATAAAGTAGGTAAAAAAGATGAAAGATCGCGCTTTTTTTAATTTTTGGAGTGTATATCCCACTCAGTGCTATTAAATTACGTAGTTGTCATCTGTCACTTTGTTATTACGTACATGCTTTTGGTATGATAACCTCACTTTCTTAAAATGACAAGTGACAGCTCCAACTTCCATTGTTATTCTAGACACACGTTCAGAATATAAAATGAAATTGCCAGCTTACTTGACGTGTTTTATTCTTAACTGTAATTAACTTTAAATAAATACAATTTATATCCATCCAATTAATTTGTAACTAACTTGTTTTAATTGAGCTACAAAAAACGGTATGATTGGCTAGTTAACGAGGTTTAAATTCTATCTGACATGAAGTGTTCAAATTAACACCTACGTAACTCCTCAAACTTCTAAACTTATTCACCGGGAATATAATGTAGAATCCGCAGTTGACAGTGGTAATAATTCAGAAACAAAACAACAAACCAAGTCCAAACAGCTGTCATTTCTCGTTTTAGTATAATTGTGCTTATCCCCTTCAGCAGCTGTTAAATTAATTAAGTGCTTTTGTATACTGACTTTTAGATAAAGAAAGCGATACATTTAATTAATTCGATTCAAAATTTTGCTGGATATAAAATAAATAGAAGGTTCAATTGGTTCAACTGGCAAATGAAAAGCCATTTTGATGTTTAATGAAATTTCCAGGGCCAACTTAATTAAATTAGCTTTACTTTCGTGTTTTATTTTCTGGTGGTTTCAATTGTGTATATTTTATAAGAATGCGGCTTTATTATGAAGCTATAGACACAACTGGAGATATAATGCTGAATTCTTAAAATGTTATTTATAATGTTTTAGAAAATTTAGGTACAGTACTTAGTGCCGGAGTGGCCGAATGGCTATGGCATTCGACTACCGCATGGACGATCTCGAGGTTAAATCCGAGTCGGATGCTCAACAGTTAGCCTACCCAATTACAAAAAACTGAAACACAGTAGTGGAATAGAGAAGGTAGGTGGTTGTCGAAAGCGTTGTGCTTGCCACATCATCCTGCACGCATAAGCATGGGAGGCAACCGGGTATGAAAGCGAGTTAGGAGATGGGTGCTTAACCAGATGCACTCAAATAAGCTAGCGTAGCAAATTGCCAATTGTTAAAGAGATCAAGTTACGTTGCGACACTGCAAACGGTACTATAAATCTCTTTAGTAATATAAAAGCAATTCTAGGAAAATTAGTTTCTTATGAAGTGTTTTGTACCAAAAACGGCCCTCCTGCACGGCTAAACTTCAACACAAAGTTCGATTTGATTTGACGAAAGGAACCCCTTCTAGTTTGGGGTGTTTCAAAATAATCGTATAAATACAATAATCATAAGATCAAAAGGGACCATTCCATTCCTTATTCCACGCACGCTAGCTACTCTAAGATTTCACACATCTTATTAGGCTGTTGCGATCATAACACTTTATTGACTTCCGCTCCTCCAACCCTTTTCCCGTAACGAAAGCTACTCTGAGATTTCACACACTCATTAGGCTTAGTGCAATCCTCCTGCATCCCGTTTGTCGTACGGTAGCTACTCTGGGGTCGTAAAAAGCCCGATTAGGCTTATACATTCCTACACTCTTTGTTTATTTTTCAGGAACACAAACGTAAATGCTATAAAACAAAATCCTTCGGGTACCTCCGTTCTATCAGCGCCCACAGCACCGACGCCGACCCGTCCGTTGGACTGAGACTACGCCGTCTGTGCCTACCATCTACTCTTGAGGGATCACATTGGACCCGGCTTAACTAATTCTATTGAATAAATATACCAATATGATTGATATCTGCGTTTCTTTGACTTTTCTTTCCCGTCCTTTATAAAATACTGAGTCACAAATACTCAACAAAAACAAACGAGGGTCCAAAGCTTCGGAGTTTTCACCAGTTACCGAAAATTGTGAATTTTCATCGCATCGTTACAATGCATGTAAGCGGCGTTCGCCATCTCTTTGGGTCTCAAGCTTCTAACTCCAAAGTATTGTAGACTTTTTGGCTCCAACTTAGAATATTCGCAGAGTATATGCTCTGCTTTTTCATCCTCCTCCTCGCATATTCTGCAGGTTTCCACAGGTAATGTAATGTAAATGTCTTCTGAGCTTGCAATGTCCCGTTATTAGGCCTATTGCTTTGCTCAACTGCTCCCTACTTACTAGTAGTAACTCCTCTCTTTTTTTTTTGAAAAGTCCTTAATGAACATCCGCGATTGCCTAAGTCCACATCCCTCCTTCCAGAGCTTGATGTGTTATTTTCTTAATCATCCCTCTAGAATCCCCTTCCACACGAGGGTTCCAGCCCAGTTAGTGTCTTTTCCGCCCCCATTTTTGCTAAGTGGTCCGCTCTTTCCTCTCCTTCTATACGTTCATCTCCTGGCACACATTATAGGGTAACTCTATTATGTTCAACCAGTTTCACTAATATTTCACAGCTTTCTTGCACCACTTTTGAAGTTATTTGTACCGCATCTAACGCTTTGAAAGCATCTTGGCTGTCAGATCTTATCTGTTTGTTGTTAAATTCTTTTTCTAGCATTATTTTGGCGTAGTTGGTAATAGCTATCACTTCAGCTTGAAAACCAGTTGCGTAACTGCCCAGATTTATGCTAATGCTATCTCTGGTTTTCGATTCGTAAATCCCGACTCTAGTACATTTTGCTCAGTACCAAACTGATCCTGTTTTAGTCATCGGCCCCTGTTCCTCTCAGGTATGACTACCCTGAAAGGTTTCCTGAAGTCAAAGGCAGTGCCGAGTTTGTCACAGTATAAGCTTAGCACACCATGTTTGTTTATACTTTCAAAGATTTCTGTGTGGTCCCCCTTTTTCCATTGACCTCTCACCCGTTCATTTTGGTTAAGTCTGTATGCCCCTAGAAGTGCTTGCTTCTCTAGCACTAAGGAAAGAGGAGGCAGATCTAAGATTATCTCCAAGGATGCAGTGGACGTAGTTGTCATTGCCCCTGTAATCGATAGACACGCTAGTCTCTGCATTTTCGCTAATTTATTTGCAGTCGCCCTGTACTTTGTTCTGTGCCACCATACCAGGGCCACATAGGTGATTATGGGTATCACAACTCTGGTATGCACCCAGAGAACCATCTTTGGTTTCAGTCCCTATGTTTTACTTATTGTCCTTCTACAAGCTCATAGCGCTCGAATCGCTTTCGCGTTTATTTTTTCCATGTGTGAGTTGAAAGTGAGTTTGGTGTCCAAAATGACTCCCAAGTACTTGACTTCCGAATTCATCTGCACTTGATACCCCATTATTTATTTATTTATTTGCATATAGTTACTGCACACCGTTCATATTTATTTGTTCTCTTTCTCCACATTCCTTCTTCCTTCACACCTTTAAATATTTTCCTGAGAATTCTTCATTCAGAAGTACAGAGTCGCCCAATATCTTGCTGCTTTCCATGTTTTACTCTCAAATGTTACTATAATTTTAGAATACATAGTTTTAAATTACTGGGCATACTTTTTGTCAGTAATACTTTACAGGCCACTGCATTTTTCAAACTGTTGGCTATTCGTCTATCTATTTCAGTTGCTACCCCTTCACCGATTGTTACTTCTGATCCCATGTAATTACTGTATTAACTCGTTTAAATGTTAATAACTTTTTGTTACTTACCTAGTTACTTCTTTGTATGTCCTTTGACCTGTTCTATTTTGTTCTTTCAAGCATCTTGTCCAGTTATCTTTCCACCTTCTAGGTGGCCATCCTCATGGTCTTGCTGTTTCTGGTTTTAAATTCGTGCATATCTGTATGAGTCTATTGTCTTCCATCCTTTGTACGTGTTTCATGCCATTTCCACCTTCTTTCTCTCCCACATCTGACTATAACTTTTACACCACACTGATCTCTTATTGCATTGTCATTTTTTTACCCTACATGTTATTCCTTTTTCCTGTTAATTTTTGTTCCGTACTTTAATTTTCAGAGAGGCGACTTAGAAGACGATGGCCTACGGACCCAAGACAAGCGATCGATAATGTGAATTAATTAAACCTAACCAATTAGTGGTATTTTTAGAGAATGGTCAATGGACGATTACTCTACTCATGTTATACTCTTGTATATAATTTACTTATTACCCAGTACTTAGTAGTAGATTGTAAATAAGCAGTTCAATTAAAAAAAAAGCTTTAATTTTAGTAAATACACTTCTTGATTGGATCCCTGATTGATTGTATAAAGTTTAGTATCTAAGTTTAACCGATTTGATTTACAGTTTAACGCTGTGTTACGAAGCTCTTGCCTCTTGCACACAACCATTTAGGATAGTGGTTACTTACAAAGATGTTCGACGATTTAAGGAGGGGTAACTTTCCGCCTAAACTAAAATTTTTAAAATTATATTGAACTTAACAGTCTGTAATTGCACCTTTCTAACTAAGCTCTTCTTTTATTCTCTCTTCTTGTATTACTGGTAACATCAGCTGCGTACGCTAGCACCTGATATGAACTCTTCAAGAGAAGAAAATGGTAGAAAGGGTGGCTATAGAAGCCGAATAAAATTTAAATAAGGAGACTGAATGATTTACCTGCACGGTTTAGAAACTTTGAACTAGGATTAATAGTTATGGTGGGGGTGGATTATACCCTAGTCTAGTTTGGTGACTAAATACCATTGCTAATAAATGAAAATAAATGGCCGCAATTTTTCACGTAATGTTAAAAACTATTTTACACTGTAAGACGAAAGATACCATACATCATACATGTAATGTGGAAAAGGTGTACAGTGTCGAGTTTTCAGGAATTATAATTAACATCAACGGTAGTAAGGAAAGTTCTAGGAGGAATAGTAAAAAACACAAATGGATTTACGGTAAACTATAATGATACATAAAATTGATATTCCTATGTTAAAATACGAATATATAAACATATAACTACATGACAGATGGTAGCATACGCAGATAAGGTGTAAATATGAATTAAAAGTAATCAGAGAAATGCAAATGACCTTAAGAAAAATATTAGAGGCTCATTGGCGCAGCAGATTGAGAGTCTGCTTCATGGACAGCTTAACCAAGGTTCAAGCCTTGTTATGGAATATTTCTGTACGCCATCGAGAAATGAATTTTGCTAATTAAGTATAGGTCATATAGTTGATGCTTTAAACTACGGAAACAAAGAATATTTGAAAAAAAAACAATAGGAAAGGCGTGAAAAAGAAAAATAACCAGAAAAAGATACGAGGGCGTTTAATTATATATCTGGCCTAGACCACTTCTGGTTCATCTGGAGGTTTGAAACTTTTTCACGTTCAACATAACTTCCCTCTACACGAACGCACTTTTACCAGCGGTGGTCCAATGCTCTTATCCCTTTCAAAAAAAATTCCGACGTTTGTTTTTCAAAAAACCGTTCTGCAGCATTACAAGCGTCCATTTCGGAGGAAAATCACACCAAAACTTAATGGTTGAATACGACGGGCAATATTCGTTGTACACTTCCATCATTTCATCTTGGATGACTTTCGGTCCTTTACCTTGAAGAGTCAAAAACCGAATAACTGCTCGCCATTCAAAATTTTTCATTATTACAAATTCGTTAACATGCACTTTTTCAACAAACTTTTTCTCAATGATTTTAAAGAATAGAAATTTGACATTTTACGCCGTAATTCATAATGAATTTATTCATTTGTAAAAACGAAATCAATTGTTTATCTGAACTGGAAGTGCCCAAGGCCAGCTACATAATTAAACACCCTCGTAAGAGCTGTATACAGAACCGAAGAGAGTTACGACAGCGAACCTACAAAAGCTGATAAGGTTGGAAATCTCTTGGTAAAAATCATATTGCAACTGAAAAACAGCAGCAAAATGCATGGTAGAAGATCATTAAAGAAGCGCCAAATACGAAACCAAGATGGCTAATTTTAGATAATTTCTTAATTTAACATCGTACAAAAAATAAATAATTGAACGTTTCAAAAAATATTATAAAATAATCTTGAAGTGGAGTAACAAATCCATGGTTCGCTTCGCGATCAGCTTCCATAGATTTTCTAACTTTATATAATCCGTTATAGCCTATTAGTCTGACCGGATGAGCTTAGCAGTCAATACCTTAAATTATTTTTTGCACTCCCGGGCATAAGTGACTACTTTTCGCCCGCAAAGAAGGGCGTAAAGTTCAATATTGCAGACCTCGGGTGCACTTTACGCTCGCGACAAATTGATCTGAAATATCACAAAAATACCTTAGTTACAATACAATTTTTAGAAAATCACTCTTGCCTAGAATGCGTCAATTTGACACTTTTAAAAATGTCATTAGAAAAATTTTGTTGTATGTACCACAGGCGTAATAAGCGACTTTGGCCTTTGGCGTATTATAACCCGCGGCTAAAGCCTCGGGTTATAATATTCACGCCGCAGGCCAAAATCGCCTTCTTTACGCCCTTGATACATAAATAACTATTTTGCACTTCCGGGCGTAAAGTGACTACTTTTCTCCCGCGAAGAAGGACGTAAAGTTAATAATTGCCGACCTCGGGTGCACTTTACGCCCGCGACAAATTAATGTAAAATATCACAAAAATTAGTATATTATACACGACGCTATAATGAATGCTATTATTACCGAGGATAATGTTTGCAACACGAGCGAGCGAGCGAGCGAGTTTTGCAATTATCCGAGGTAATAGTAGCCATTATAGCGAGTCGTATACTATACTTTGTCCACGAACACAAATACGAAGAATTTTTAATTAAAATTTAAATAATAACGCTACTAAAACCATGTGGTAGGACTATGTTAAACGAAGTGGTAGGATTAGAAACATAACCTATTTCCTTCAATATACACCATAGACAATGATGTTACCATGACACCGTGAATAATGATTATTCACTGCCGGCAGTGTATAATGGATAGCATTATGTTTGACCAAATACATGAATAATTGACAGATTATTGACTAGTCGTGGACAAAAGTAGATTATCTTAGTTACAAAACAATTTTTATAAAATCACTCTTGCGGTTAATGCATCAATTTGACATTTCTAAAAATGCTATTAGAAATTTTTTATTATAAATCAAAAAATCTAAAGAAAATCCCCGTCCGTGCAAAAAATATTTTATGTACCTTGGCGGGGTATATAACCCTCGGCTAAAGCATCGGGTTATAATATTCACGCTACGGGCTAAAATCGCTTTCTTTACGCCCTTGATACATAAATAACTATTTTTATCCAATTCAGTTACGAAATGTCAACATTTCGACATTGATTTTAGTTGTGAAAAGTGGTTCATTTTGTAACTAGTTACAAAATATGCTCCCATTTTGTAACTAGTTACAAAAAGATGATTTGAGTTGCGAAAAGTGTTTCATTTTGTAACTAGTTACAAAATATGCTCCCATTTTATCACTCCCATTTTATCACGATGGCCCAACTCCTTTTTTAAGAAGATGTGGCATTTACATTTTGTTATCTGAATTGGATAAAATCTTGTATGAAACACGTTGCAAAACATGTCTTTTTATCACATGGCGTGTTGTTCATCTCGGCTTCGCCTCGACGAACAATTTCACGCCTGGTGATAAAAAGTCCATCATTTTGCAACTCGTTGCATAAATAGCTATTTTAAAACAGTAAAATAATAATTTATATGAAAAGCCCCGTTGATTTACTGCTTTTACATAAATTCCATGAAAATAATTAGTCCCATTAAACAACATTAAATTAAAATCGATTCTGTGAATACGTTCATTTTACATTGTTTACAGGAACCGGATCTTCCTATAATTACCTGAATATCAAATATACACATAAATAGTGTAACAAATAATAGCGTAGTTTCTAGCAAACACAACTCATTTAATTAGTTAAGTAATTTAAAACCTGACTATGAAATCTGTACAACTTTAATATACACTATCTGATCATAGTTTTATTTTTTTTTTCGTTTAGACATAACATGAACAGGACATTCAAATTTTAGTTTCATTTATTGAAAAATCGTTAAGCCACGAATTTGTCATAAATGGATGCACTCAACGTGTGATTAAAATTCCATTTTCGCGCAGCCACGTAAGCGTTGTTAATTAGCATCATTAGCAAATTAAAAGCTGATTTCATGGCTGAAATGTGGTGTTATCTGTGGTTTGGGGGAATGAGTGTAAAGAGAACGCATAACAAGCACTGCTGATTATACATTGTAGCAGTAGTTGAATTTATCATTAATAAAATACATTTTATTAAGATTCTTGTAATATAATTATATTGTATTGTATCGACATTTAGTTGTCATCACCTTTTCATTACTAAAAAGAAGAGGTTCTTTGCGGTAAGAATAAGCAGACATAAAGTATGTACTACATATGTACATTCGTGCTGGGAATCGTTCTGGGGTCAACTCGTTTCAACATCTTTTGTGTACTATATTTCTGAACCTCAGATAAGCACACGGCTGTATTTGTCCAGACTAAATAACTCCACACTATCAACTAAACAGGCAACTGGATTCACAGACGATGTGTAACATTGAATCTATCCAAATTGTACGTTCAAAAATTTTTATCCTAAAATACGACCACGTTAGTATTCATTTACATGGAACAACATTCTGCTGGAGTTCGAAGGGTGAAATAATCTTGGAATCTATCTGAATACAAGATCGACCTGGAGTCACTATGTAAACACCACACTCAATCAAGGTTAAATAGGCTAATATTGATCAATCGCAATAATCCATTGTGAAGTACACAGTTCTAAATAGTGTATATACAATTCCACTCAAGTCATATACTTACCTAACAGAATTTATTAATGCTTGGAATAAATTTAAAAGTGCGATATAATTGCAATATAAAAAATATTCAAATTGTCAGAAAGGGATTTGCATGCGAATTGACCTACTAAAAAGACTTAGCAGAAGAATCCCTACAGGTGAAGAAAAATAGGTTTCGGTTTTGGAAAAATTAGAAGAAAACGCGCATATTAGTCAAAAAGTGACCGCTAGGATGGATAGCATTGGTCAGGCTTCATTTTCGCAGATAATTAAAGAAAATAAGTTGCATCTTTTTCGCATTTGTTGAAACAAGATTTAGTATAAGACAATTATCTGAAAAGTTAGAATTTTGTAGGAATATTCGGAACAAGGTTCATTTAGGTGCAACTTTTTAGTGATGAGAAAATGTTTTGTATTAAAGAGGGTGTAATGTAACTACCATTACTATGTGAGTTGAGAGGCAAGATGCTTTTAAACCTCTTTAAAAGAAATTTTGCCACGACTCTTGGAAGATAGACCTTGCAACATTTATATGAAAATTGGTGAAACTGCCTTTTTTGAGACGAGAAATAATAATCCGTTTTCAATTTTAATGTAGCTCTAAAAAAAACTATACTTTTGCTACACCTAATACCTTGAAAATACTTCAACTTTTTTGTACTTAAAGTTAGGGCAGACCTAACTGAAAAAAACAATTGCCGCATCTTTCCTATACAAAAAAGGTATACTTTTGCAATGGCCCTAAAGTTAACCGTTTCCAAAATATTTGCGATTGAGAATGTTACCAATTGATCTATTATCTAGCGACTGAGATTTAGAGGATGGCCGACCCTAGTATTTCTTCAAAACCACGAAACCCAAGACTAAAAAAGTTCCAAATTTTCGCTGGACTGAGACTGAATTTCTTCTTTTTCGTTTGCTAAAAAGTACTTCCGACTGAGTTATGAACAATTTTTTGAATTAAAAGCAAAACGTGAACAGACATTAAGAAAGCAAGTAACAATGTTTCAGACGATTGTTAAATACCTATACATACCCGATGTCTAATATTTCAAAATACATCAAAATTGCAACATTATCTTTGAAATTATGGTTATATTTTTTCCGACTCGATGTTCATTTCTGTTCCCACCTAATATGCAGCATTCATAAATATGTTAACCTACGCGGATAGTTGAGCTCTAACAAGGGGCACAAAAACTGGAAACTTACACCAATTTATGCTAAAAAAAGCTCAAAATAAAAAGGCGCTTCAAGCTCTTCGCCAGGGTAGAAAATTCAGGAATTGTATTTATACTGATACCATCAGTAGGTACTTTTGAGGGTGTAACGTTTGCCGAAAGAGAAGACTCATTTGATCTAACCGCTAAGGTTGTGTTGTATCTACGCAGAAGTATACAAAATCCTCGAACAGTTTACTTGTGTACTTTGATATTCTTTTTTGTACTTTAGAAAGGTAGGCCAGGCGTCAGGGAGTTCAGCAGACGTAAATATCGTTTTAAATCGGGAAAAAGATTTATCTATTGGAATCGGTTTACTGTAGGCCTCTTTTAGACATACTAATTTATCCCCCTGAAGCAACCCCCGGAACACCCCCAAATTTGCCGAAATATCGCCCAAAAATCGTTTTTTTGACAATATCTCGGTTCTGAATGGTCCTGCGACAAATAATAAAAAAATAATAATAAATTAAATATAACTAAATTCTCTATCGAAAATGTTTATACACATTTTTACGTAATATCAATATCCTATGAGCTACAGGCGGAAAAAGACACGCGTCGTACCGCATTCGCGCAGTACCTATATTATACTTTTTCCTATTTTACCACGCTTTCTACTTGCTACTACGCCTAGTTCTCAGTTATTGAAGTCAAAACAAGAAAACAAGTTCCTATAAATAAGGGTCCGAGAATACTTCCTTTTCGAGATACAGGGTGTCCAAGAAATTATTTTTTTTTTTAAATAGCTCGAAAACGATTTAAGATATTAAATTGGGCTTTGGTATGTACTATACTGACATGAAGAGACTCTTTTTCGATCCAACTAGTTTTGATAATTCCAGCAGTGGCGTGCATGACTGCAAAAATATGAATAATTCTGACGCAAAAAATAGTACGCCACTGCTTTTTTTCAAAATAGGTATTTGTTTCTTAATCGGCAACCAATTCTAAAAAGAAACAGACTCTTGAGTTTTTCTAGTAGGGCAAACCGTTTTCGAGTAATAATGAAAAAAACTTTTCCTTTGCAAGCGGCGTTTTCTAAAATAACTAGTTCAAATTTTTTTTTTTACAAAAGGTTTTCGATAATTTAGATATTTCAAGCACAGACAAATTCAAACGATGCAGCCATCATCAACAACGCCAGAATGGATTTTTCCAGTTCTAGTCGAGATCAGGATGCCCCAAAATACAAATTTACCTTGGATTTATCTTTGGAAACCTGCACAGTTTATTATGTTGCAAGGTGTATAATTCACAAGCATTTTAAAAAACACAAGTAGGCCAGGCGTCAGGGAGTTCAGCAGACGTAAATATCGTTTTAAATCGGGAAAAAGATTTATCTATTGGAATCGGTTTATTGTAGGTTTCCTTTATACGTACTCATTTATCCCCCACGCGCACCCCCCGGAACACCCCCAATTTATAGTTATTTATGTTACAAGTACAAAATGTACGACTTTTTTGGACGAGCCGCGTTTTATGGACGAGCGAGCGCAGCGAGCGAGGCAAATAAATAAGGCGAGTCTAAAAGTCCGTTTTTGTACGAGTGACATACATAATTTTATGTTCGACTGCCCTGAAATTATATTTCCTTCTTAAAATAAAGAAACGTTTCTGCAACTGTGAATTTTGACGAGTCCATGACAGCGACAATGCCACAAGAGAAGTTTCTCTCAAATGATCAAAATAAAAATCGGCTCGTCTCTCTATTACGTGAGACGCTTACGACTGCAGGTTTCCTTGTTAAACAAGCTGCTGAAGATGCTGACTCTCTTATCATTAACTCGGCGATAGATATATCACCTCACTACGATTCCGTAATCATTGTTGGCGAAGGCGCTGACCTATTAATCCTTATGACAGGATTATCCGCACTTTACGCAAACATCTATTTTATGAAACCAAGCAAGGGGAAATCGGAAGAGCGGATTTACTCTTTTAAAAGTTTTAATTATCCAACAGAAGTTGCGGATAGTATTTTATTCCTTCGCGCATTCAGTGGATGTGACACAACTTCTGCATTTTTTTGGCAAGGCAAAGCGTAATTCGTCAATTTACTACAAAAGTCCGCAGGATTACAAAATATCGTGGAATGTTTTAAAACCTCCAATTCCCATCCTGATTTTGTAGATATAGCCAGCCAAAAAGTTATCTTAGCCCTTTACGGAGCAGGACCCGATGAGCATTCTTTAAATGAATTCAGGTATAGATGCTTCATCAAGTCAACAGCAAAAAGTACATGCAACCTTGCATCGTTACCCCCTACTGAGTCTGCTGCACGGCAACACTCTTTTACAACCTATTACCAAATTCAGCAATAGTACGGTAATTCCAAGAATCCTCAAGATTGGGGTTGGATGAAAAAGAAATTTGGGTTGTTTCATATTCCTACCATAAAAGAAGCTGCTCCACAAGAACTCTTAAAAACAATAAGCTGCAAGTGTACAAAAGGCTGCAAAGCCGGATGTAGTTGTAGAAAAGCCGAACTAAGATGTTCCGTCGTTTGTTCCGGGTGTCAAGGCCAATCGTGTACAAACGTTGAGATCTATGTAGACGACTTAGATCAATCCGAAGAAATCGATGATCAGGTATTATATGTTTTGTCACACGACGACACGGCGAAATCAGACAACGACGATGCAGTTGATAACGATACCAACACTCACAGTTTAATTGAAGCCAGGGACCCTTTTGAACCGTCAACTTCAAAAATAGCTAAACAAATGTAATACAATGGCAGTAGAAAATAAAAGTACCGCAGGTGAGTTGAACAATTAAATAAAAAAGTGGGTTAGGCCTATAGGGGACACCACTTAAAAAAAAAAAACCGCCAAACGCCCTACCACAAGGTGGTGTGGAAACGAGCGTTTTCTGAAATAACTAGTTCAAATTAATTTTTTTACAAGGGTATTCGATTATTCCGCGGTTCCTTGTATGCTTTGTTTCATTTCTCTCCATATTATTTCTATGTCTGTAATGTTTGTTGGTTTGTTTTGTGTATTTTTGGAATATGTGTCTTGATATTTTTTCCTCGTTTCCTCGCACTCGAGGGCTTCTAGATTTACTCTTGTTGCTACCGTTTTGGTACCGTAGTGCTTCCTCATATCTATGTTCCTTAGCTTTGCTATTACTAAGTAGTGGTCTGATTCCGCTTGTGCGCCTCTGTACGTTCTTGTGTCTACTGTCTTGTTGCATATCCCTTTCGTGGCTAATATGTGGTCAATTTGATTTTCTACTGTGCCTGCCGGATGTCTCCATGTTGTCGTATGTTTTTTGGGGTGTTCGTACTTTGTAGATAAGAGAGTCATGTTAAGTGCTCCTGCTAACTGACATAGTCTGTGACCATTGTCGTTTGTTACATCATGTATTGTCCCTTTTCCGTTCCCTCTTACTTCGCTCAGATATGGCTCTTTCCCTATTTGGGCGTTTGCGTCTCCCAATATTATAATTTCGTCTTTTTTTGGCAGGCTCTCACATAACTTTTCCAGATTTTCGTAGAATTTATCTTTCTCATCTTGTTCTGCCACTTCCGTTGGGGCGTAAATGTTAATAATTGATACGTGCATATTTTCCATTTTTAGTCTTAGTAGAGCTATTCTGCCGTCCACTGGTGTAAATTGCATTACATTTTTTACTAGCTTCTTTTTTATGTAGAAAGCTATCCCGTTGCTCCCTCTTTTCTCTTCACCACTGTATAGGAACGCGTATTTATCTTTTGTTATTTCTCCCGATCCTTCCCATCTCATTTCTTGTATAGCTGTTATGTCTAGGTGGTATGATTCTAATTCTCTAGCTGTTTCCTCCATCTTGCCTATCCTTAGCAGCGTTTTGATGTTCCATGTAGCTATTTTTATCTGTTTCTCCTTGTTTTTTCGTTTTGTCCTTTTATTTTTTTGTTTTGTACTTCGCTGTTTACCTGTTAATGTGGTTATATTCTGTGTTGCGAATTGCCTTTTATTGATGGTAATTGGTGTGTTTTCAGTCTTATCCTTTTTCGTTCGCCGGGTCATGTGTCCTTTTTGATTTTTGGTTTGGTGCTGGGTTAGTTTTTTGGATTGTATCTACTGGTTCTCGGTATTTTCAGTAATTCTTCCCTTCTCAGGTCTTCATCTGTTGGAGTTCTTTCACTTGCCTTCCTCGTTGTCCCTTTAGGGGTCTCTTTTGGTTTTGTGTCGCGGAAGAAGTACTAGGAAGGAAGACAACAAAAAAGAAAACGAAAGACTGGTATGATGAAGACTGCGAAAAAGCAAGAAAACTAAAGAATGAGGCAAGAATTAAATGGATCGACACGAGAATAGAACAAGACAGAAGAGAATACGAAATAAAAAGAAATAATGCAAACATAATGTACAGAAGGAAAAAGAACGACTGGATAAATAACAAACTTGAGGAAATAGAACAAGACAGTAACAATCATAACATAAAACAATTCTACAAGAAAATAAAGAACCAAACAAATACACCCAGAACCAGAACAAGGGGACTAAAAAACAACGAAGGCCAAACAGAACACGAGCCCCAAAAAATTGGAAATATCTGGAAAGATTACTACAAAAACATATTCAATACAGAATCAGCTGATACAGAACAATCAGAAGAGGGTAATACAACAACGCAAGAACAAGAAGACGATTACCCATCAGAAAAGGAAGTCATAGAACAAATAAAAGAACTGAAAAATGGCAAATCCCCGGGAGAGGACGGAATCGAGTCAGAACTTCTGAAATATGGGGGTCAGCAACTACATAAACAAATACACACCCTAATAGAGCAGATATGGAAACAACATAAAATGCCAGAAGAGTGGAACACCGGGATAATAACACCGATACACAAAAAAGGAAACAAGGAACAGTGTGAGAATTATAGAGCAATAACTCTACTGAACACCACTTACAAAATCTTGGCAAATCTGATAAATAAGAGGCTAAAAATGCAAGCTGAGGAAATCCTCGGGGACTATCAAAACGGCTTCAGGCCTGGTAGGTCAACGATCAACGGAATACATATCCTAGAACAAATATTCCAAAAGACAATAGAATATAACAAAGAACTACACACACTTTTTGTGGACTTCAAGAGTGCATTTGACTCAATTAACAGAGAAAAAATGATGATGGAACTAAGAACACTAAAAATAACTCAAACACTGAGAAAACTTCTAAAAATGACAATACACGAAACTAAGGCAAAAGTGCGATTTCAAGAAGCAACAACGGAGGAATTCCAAGTAAAAAAAGGTGTAAAACAAGGAGACTCAATCTCCCCTACACTATTTAATTTAGTATTAGAAAGTATCTTAAGGAACGTGAAACTAGACAAAAAAAATATTATCTCAGACGACATTCAAATAATAGCGTACGCGGACGACCTGACAATAGTGGCAAACTCGAGACAGAAACTAATAAAAGCAGTAGAAAAAATAGAGGAAGAAGCAAGACAATATGGAATGGAAATAAACCAGAGTAAAACAAAATATATGAAAGTAGGAAGAGAAGAAAGGAACACACATAAATACCTTAAAACACAGAGGCACAACTTCGAAACCGTCTCCTCCTTCAATTATCTAGGAACGACAATACAACAATCCGGTAAAGAGCGGATAAAGGAAAGAATCCTCAAAGGAAGCCAAGCCTATGGCAGAAACAAGAACCTTCTGAAAAGCAAAGCAATCACTAAAAAAACTAAGATAAAGATATATAAGACATTAATAAGACCAATACTGACGTACGCCCTAGAAACAGCAATAATAAACAGAAAAGAAGAAGAAGATCTGAAAATAGCGGAAAGAAAAATAATGAGAACTATATTAGGACCAAATATAACAACAAACGGAGAAAGAAGACTAAAAACCAATAAAGAAATAGAAGATGAACTCGGAGGAGAAACAATCACAAGATTCATAAAGGCACAACGTCTGAAATGGGCGGGGCACATCATGAGGAGAACCCCGACGGAGATGCTCAGAAGAATAACACAATGGATCCCACTGGGTCCAAGGAAAAGGGGAAGACCCAAAAAAGGATGGCTAAAACAAGTAGAGGAAGACATAAGAACATTGGGAATAAGAGATTGGAAACTGAAATGCAAGGAAAGGACGGAGTGGAAAAAAATAACGTTCGAAGCCAGGACACACAAGGATTTGTAAACAATCAAAGAAAAGAGGAGTAATCCCCCTCACAAACAGGATTTAAAGACGCTCGGCGTCAGCCATAATCTTAAGATTGTACGGCTTGATGATGATGATTCGATTATTACTCTAAAATGGTTTGTCCTACCAGAAAAACTCAAGAGGCGTTTTCTTTTTAGCATTGGTTGCCGATTAAGAAACAAATACCTATTTTGAAAAAAAGCAGTGGAGTACTATTTTTTGCATCAGATTTATTCGTTTTTTTTGCAGTCACGCACGCCACTGCCGGAATTATCAAACCTAGTTGTATCGAAAAGGAGTCTCTTCATGCCAGTATAGTGCGTATCAAAGTTCAATTTGATATCTTAAATCGTTTTCGAGATATTTAAAAAAAAATTATTTCTTGGACACCCTGTATCTCGAAAAGGAAGTACTTTCGGGCCCTTATTTATAGGAACTTTTTCTTATTTTGACTTCAATAACACGCCCTTAGGCTATGGACCTCGAGTCATGGGACACCCTGTATTTGTAGTTTGAAAATCAGGTGCGTCAATCCGATACGACAGGCGACTTCCCCCGCCTGTAGCTCATAGGATATTGATATTACGTAAAAATGTGTGTAAACGTTTTCGATAGAGAATTTAGTTATGTATTATTTAATTTTGATATTTACATTATTTGTCGCAGGACCATCCAAAACCGAGATATTGGCAAAAAAACGATTTTTGGGCGATATTTCGGCAAATTTGGGGGTGTTCCGGGGGTTGCTTGAGGGGGATAAATTAGTATGTCTAAAAGAGCCCTACAGTAAACCGGTTCCAATAGTTAAATCTTTTTCCCGATTTAAAACGATATTAATTTCCCTGACGCCTGTCCTAAGGATCGAATTCATGAAAACAGAAAAGCATACACGCAGCCTGGATATTATAAGCAATAATAGACTCAGAGGATTGTACGCTGAAAAATAACAAAATGTTATCGGAGAAAAGAAGAGGAAGTTATGATTGCATAGAACTGAAAGTATTGCTGGAATTGATGCTGTGTTACATTGGTCATTTCGCCTTTTCTTGTATTGCATACAGTTTAGCAGTAGCAGTAAAACGCTACAATAAGGGAGAAAAGAAGAAGGTTGGTATAGAATGTCTTCAGACAATAAAACAATAATTATAATGAGAGGAATCGATTTCACGGATATGCTAGTAGCACTGTGCAAAACTCCACTGAAATCACGTAGGTGGTTCCTTGGAATTTTTGCCCAATTCATCAATATTGTAATCTGTAATGCATGATTACAATATACAAGAGATATGTAAGCACAGGATGTAAAAAGTATGACAAACTCGAGACTTTTCAAGCAAACGTAGCAAAATCAGGAATACATTGCAAAAACTCCATGCATCACGGGGAAACAACCACAGAGTAAGGAAATTAAAAGTACCTGTAACCCCCAGACCTATACTTTTGATGTCAGACACGACACGTGGGACAGTTTCCAAACTTCATGAAAAAGTTGCGTTGTAAACACTGCACTAATGAACAAGCAGTTTCTTTTTGTGAAAAATGTAATTTGCGTTTATGTATAATTAGTGGCAGTAATCACTGTTTTTTAAAATACCACAGTAAACATCCTTGGTATAATTAATATATCCTATAAGATTACTTGTGACTGTTTAAAGGTTAATGGTATTAATGAAATTTGTTAAATTTAAAAACCTACTTTACGGATATTCGTGTGACAAATTATCATAATAGAAACAGTCTCTGATATTTCGTCCTTTTAGATTATAAACAAAGTTGAAATGACCTGTGAAAATGTATGGTGTGTTGCACATTCCAATTTAGCTAAGGGCGCCATCACCATGGATAAAAATTAAAGATTTAAATAAGATTTTACACTTACAAAAGCTAATATAATATAAACAAATGTTACTTAACCTAATTTTATAAAATCATCGATTTCTAATAAAAACGAATATATTTCAGTATTTATTCCAGCATTTTCAATTGAGATATATTTAACAGAAACTTAAAATTCAAGATGATTGTTATAGCGGCAGTCAAAACGAATAGAATATCGTATTTTAAACTATGATAATGGAAGCAAGCTCTACCAGATTTTTGGCAAACATCCAAAACATTTTTATTAGCTTCAACATTTTGCTACAAACTACTTTAACAACAGCCACAATTTGACTAAAACTTTAAATAGAACCGCAGTTATATTTTCCATTTGAACAAAAAATTTTGCAAGTTATAGATGTAACCATTATTTCTATGTGTGCAGTTTCGCGTTTCGTTTGCTATAAATTCCCTTGGCGCACCCAATATAAACTCCTGTTCAAAATTAACGCACCACTTTATTAAACGTACTTAATTTCAATATAGAAATTAAAATCAAACCAAAACTACGCTAAAACTAATAAATTAGACTAGTGTTATAACATGACCTCAATTCCAAACATTTTTGACTTTAAATCTTTTTTTTTTTTTGCTTCAAATCGCTCAAATTGTGAGAACGGAAAAATTCGTACAAACTGAAATTTGAGTATTCAACGCGATGTTAATACCGCGTATGACCTCCTCTGCTCCGAATTACTGCCTCCATACTCCATACGCCTTGGCATGCTTGAGATTAAATTTTCAATCAAACCCTGAGGAAATATTACCCCTTCTTCAAGCGTTGCATTTACCAGTTGGTCATGATTGATAGGTGCAGGTGTACGACTTCGAACCTTTTTTTGGGGGCGTCCCATAAATGTTCAATAGGATCTAAGTCATGACTGTTCGCTGGCCATTCCATAAACGGGATATTAACAGCATTCAAGTAGTTAAGAACCCCCTACAGCTACGTGGGGTCGAGCATTATCTTACATAAAAAGAAAATCAGGTCCAATGAACGAAGCAAATGGCATTACATTATCAACTACGATGTGTTGCAGATAATAATCTGCATTCATAGACCTCACACGTATAGAGACTAACTCTGTGGGACCGTTGAAGCAAATCCCTCCCCAGAAAATTTCCGAGCCGCCACCAAAAGGAATTTTTTGAGAGACATTGCAACTCGAAAATCTTTCTCTAGGCCTTCGCCAGACACGTCCACGTCCATCATTAGATTTTAGGCTCACTCTGGTTTCATCGGTGAATAAAACCTTCTTCCAATCATCAAGAGTCCAATATTGGTGATTTCGAGCAAATCGCAGTCTTCGAACTTTGTGTTCCGTAGTTAGGAATGGTTTTTTTGCCGATCTTCTGCTAGTCAATCCAGCTTCCTTTAAACGTCTTCTGACAGTTCGAGACGATATTCGAACATTGCGAACAGTTCTAAGCTCATTTTGTAGCTCGGTGTTAGTGCTTTTCCTGTTTCTCAGAGCGCAATGCCTAATAAACCGCTCATCTCTTGGAATGGTACACCGTTTTCGACCTTGCCCTCGTCTTCGTGAGTGAGACCCAGCGGTTTACCATGCGACTAACGCTGGAATGATATCTTCCTAGCCGATTAGCAATCTGACGCATTGAGTATCCCTCACCCAAAAGAGTTACCGCTTGTACCGATTCCTCCACTGATAGGTTTCTGGCTCGATTCATTTTTGTACTCTAGGATATTCATAAATGATGGATTGATAACAAAAATCATGATAACTAAAGTTAACTTACGTTGAAAAGAATATTTCGAATCGAATTACGAAAAGTTCCGAAGTCAAGAATCACATAAAACGAAAATTGCAAATTCTAAACAAAACAAACCTATAACAACCCTGATAAAAATGACAGCGGAGGTCCTCAGCTTATTTGTAAAAAAATTAGTAAGTCAAAAATCATTCTAATCTAGGAGTTATTTGACTAAAATGAAGTGGTGCGTTAATTTTGAACAGGAGTGTAGATGTTTCCTATTTTCACAGAAATATATTGTAACTTAGACAGCTGGAATAGATCGTCTGCAATTTACGAGTTATTGTCGCAACTCGAAACAGAAGTGCAATGTTACTTTAAGTTTAAATCCTATGATACCATCTCTGATATAAGCATAATTTCTGGTGAAATAACCCCTGCTAGTCAATTAATGCAACGGTAGCTCGTTTGTTTTCAGTTTGGTGTTGTATGTTAGCGTTTTCACCGCACTAACAAGTAAACAAACTTAACAACGTGTTCATAAATCACGGCTGAATATTTTAGTGGGTATGTTTCATTCTTGTGACGTTAATAAAACGAGCTTCGGTGTCAAATGTAGCTTTGTGCCTCAATTTAAGTTGGATTTTTTCCATTCTTAAATACCTAACCTAAATTAAGAAATAAGAATTTTCTAGTATTTCTCATATAATTTAAATTTTAAAGATCTGAATACAAGCGTGAAAACCCCATATTAATATATAAATCGGTTCCTGAGATATTAACAACGTAACATACGCAGACGCTTTGGTCCTTCGAGACGAACTCTCCATTTGTGCAAAAGATCGTTGTAGTTGCTATAGATTTTTCTTTTTCGTAGTGTAATAATCAAAGTAGAAATTTCCGAGCATTATATTAATCAAACAATAGGGCGTTTAAAACAGCTAACTTAATTTTTAACAGAGGCAACTGAATAGAAATCGTACTAATTGGACGAGTTGTGCCAGTTTTTATAAGAAGGCAATTTTTTCATTTCATTTTATCAAGAAGCAGAAGACTTGGGCTCTCTAAAATGATTGAAGAACTTCAACTAAATGAGCCACAGAATCGTAGCACATCAGAACTCCATTGTTTTTAATATATTAGATATCCTAATTGTTCGAAAGCAGAATCTGTAAACTGGAATATCGTTCCAAATTAGTCGTTATACAAAGTTTTGGATTCGATTAAAGCTCACAATAAAGTTCTGAAGCTGTCAGTAGAAATTATAAAGGCGCACATTGAAAGGATATAGTAGTTTCAATATTCCACATTTACCACTAGAAATATTCAGGGAGCCGTTGGAAAATAATATTTCCCGTAATAATTCTTAAGGATTTCCTTAAATAGGGGCATAATTTAGATGTAGAAAATGAGATTTGTTTTCACGAAAATTAACCTGGGACTCACTCTTGGGGATTAAATGTTTCAAAACATTCAGACAAAACACAAAGTTTGTTGAAAACTTGAAAACTTAATAACAGTAATTACAGACTAACATTATATTTAATACCTTTCAGAGGAGAAGGCTCGGAATGAAAGCAAATGAAAATTATTCTTGTTCACCTGACTGGTTAATTAAAATCACGACGATGTAATAAATTCCACAGTATGAGAAATACAACTTTAAGTTAACAATTTAATCTTCCATGAAAGCAATTTAGACTGATATTCGATTTTTAACAGATCTTATGGAAGCATTTGACAAAAAGCTTATGTACAAAAGAATACACTTGATATGAGCACTTAAAAATCTAAAAAGACAGGAATTTAATTAATTTATTTTAATCCAAGTTATTAATGTTTAAAACTAAACTTTTAAATTTCTCCGACAAAGTCACCACCTTTCATTAACTCTCAGGATCCTAGTTACAAAAAATAGACAGAACCTACAAAACAAAAGGCAAGCGCTTCCATTTTGTTAATTCACTTAACCTCCAAAACAAATGGTTGAACGTACAGGGTATTCTTTGATATATTACTAGAATGATGCAAACACCAACGAACTCGAAACGAATTGTTTCCAAATAATTTCTGCTAAGTTTATCGTTATATTGCCATGTAATTTATATCATATTACAGCAGGCATCATTTACCTTGATTTCTGAAACACATCCATCCATAAAGACAAATCACGGTTACAATATACAATCTTGTTTGACATTCTACTCCACTTCAAAGCATTCAGTTAGCAGTCGATTTCCTCTCCACCATTTACCTACATCGGCAATCGCCTTAATGGGATTCTGCAAGGGTGGTTGCACGAAGTATTGCTTTAAGGCATTCTACGGTTTTTCTACTCGAACGTAAAGGATATATTTACTGTTTCACCTATATAGGTAACTTTTGGTTTAAAGGTTTAAACATCAAAACCCGCGGCAATTTCAATTTATTCCCTTTGCTATTCTGTCGTGAAGGGATCTAGCATTACAATTAATGTTTCATAAACTATTATTACTATAAAACCAGTGTATTTACAATAAATTACGCTGCGCTTCGCTTTTGTTTATACAATGCTTTCAGAAGTTTCTGACGAACGTTAACATAAAAGAGAACAATCGAATTAATTGTTTGATTTTAATCAAGCCTTGTTTCAGGTAGGTGTTTGCTTGAAAAATTGAACGTGGAGTTTATAGTTTCAGGTCAGTAATTAAATAAAGCCTCATGCACTATTCCTTTTAATTAAAATGTTGCGCTGAAAGTAAAGTTTTGTAACGAACACCCACGAAAACAAATAAATGTAATTTGCACTTGCATTTGTAAAATGCAGAACAAGATTACTAGATATTTACTTTACGCATTAGTATTGATTGCACGATAAACTTTTAACATTTTTATATTGGCTGCCTTTACAATGATAGAGCAACACTGCAGATGTGACAATTTTGAACTAAAACAACTCCCATTAATAGATTTGATATTTTTTAAAGAGGTCAATGCTGTTTTATCTTTGCCATTACTAACATATGATCTAAATTCTACTGTTATTTGTAACAAACATCGAATTTTATTGAAATTAAAAGTGAAGTCCCTCAAGAATCAATAGCGGGACCTCTGCTCTTCAGTGTGTATAATTCAAAATTCTATCTTGTTTTTAGTCATTCTGCTGAAGATCTGTAATTCTGTGAAAAACATCAAAATTTCACTGTCTAGTCTTCAGTTTTGTAGAAAGCAACGGGAAGCCACTGCAGAGAACACATTTCCCTAGTATGAGGGTAATATAACAAAGTTCACGGCGCCAAGTCGTTTAAAAATGTGGCTTTGGCCCCCTCGTCAGAACAGAAGAAGAAAGTCTTCAGTTAGTTTAAATCTAAAACGATTTTATTTTGCCAGAAACGTATTAAAGCGTATTTACATAAATCTTGAAGTTACTACTAACTTAGGACAATTAAATAATTCATAAATTTGTAAAGGAAGCTAAAAATTTGCGGTCAAGACCTTTACATTATATGTTAATATGGTTAAGTTACTGTTACAAGTTTTAAGAATATTATTTATCAAAATCGTCACTCTTTAAATAACAATATTAAGAAGATATTATGCGAATCATTGATGCTAAGAATATGTTGTAAAATTACAGATTTTAAAAATAAGTTTGCAGATAAATATTAATTGCATTCCCATTTTGTTATTGTACATAGCATGCTATACATCGTCGTTGGGCTGTGAATACCTCCAATGTGACAAAATTCATGAAAATGAGGTTTTAAGCTCTACCGCTTCTATGTTTCATGCTGCATCTATTGTAATACCTCTAATGTGGAAAACCACGCATGTGCAGTTATAATAATTAAATTTAAAACCTCCAATGTGCTATAACGCCTAATAGTAGGACGGTAATATATCTAATGTGACAAATCTGTCACATTGGATATATTACCGTACAGTGGGTATTACGTCCTATGTGCTCATTGGAGGTATTAGCACGTCAACAGGTGGTTAACAGTTTATTGTTAGTCAGTGGTAACAGCAGTTGTGTTGAGTGTTATTAAATTTCAACCCTTTCTTAGGATTAAATAAATGTAAGTACATAGTTTTAATTACCTTAAAAAATAGTGTCTGCCTGCTGAAGTGTAAACTTATGTCTGATTATGTCCAGGGCCCTGTCTTCCACAAAATCCTAATCTATACTTAATGATAATGATTTCCGCAAGAATTAAAAAAATTATGCAGATGGTGGGTCAGCCTTCAGAACCAAATTTGGAGATACCAATTAATACGAGTAAAAGTTTGGACGAAGTGGACAACAACGAAAACCCGGGTATATTTTAAAACTAAGCTTTGCGATGACTCCTTGTACCTAACCTAACTCGAATTTGAACTTATAGGTGTAGACATTATAGAAGGCGATCAGAAACAGACCGTTGATGCCCCTCAAACCTCGCGTGAATCTAATGACAACAGTTTTGACGGTCTTTTGTTTCTAAACGATGACGATATTTTGACTACCAGCCTGCTTATTGAAAAGAATTTGCAAGAAATTCTGAACTATGAAGCAGAGGTCCACCAAAATGTCAATGAGAATGAGATTGTAGCTGAGACTATAGAATGTTATGCCACTGAAATTATATCAGAAGGGATTACAACTACTGAACTCGGAGTTAAAAATAAAGATCTTGTTAGCGTTAATGCAGAAACTGAAGAAGCTTTAAACAATGTAGCTGACTATGTCCCTGAAAATGAAACAAATTTTGATAACGAATCTGACTATGTCCTTGAAAATGAAGTAACTGTAGGAAATGAATCTGACTATGCCTCTGAAAATGAAGAAAACGTAGAAAACGAACTTGACTATGCTCCTGAAAATAAAGAAACTGTAGAAAACGAACCTGACCATACCCCTGAAAATAAATCTAATAACCTCTCCAAAAGTAAACGCCTTACAGCTAGCAAAAAAAGAAAGCGGGCTAGCCATAAACGTTTACGTGGTCAATCTTACATTGGCTATAAGAGATCCAAACAGCAAATTGTCACTCATGATACTGCGAGAAGAGAAAGAAAAATCAAAAATAGATGCACGCACTCTGTACCTAAAAAAGTTACGCAGAAATCTTTTATGTGTGGTTCACTCACAGACGAAGATCGAAAACATGTGTTTGCCATTTTTTGGAAACTCAATTCATGGAATGAAAAGAGGGTGTTCGTAGCAGGATTGGTTGAGAAGAGGTCAATAAGAAGGAGGAGAAAGGAAGTTTTGAATAAAGAAACTGCACCAAAGAAAGTCGAAGCTCATGACTATTTCTTAGTAGGCAAGAGTGGAAAGAGAGTAAAAGTTTGCAGGCATTTTTTTTTAAATACATTGGACTTGGGCGAGGACAGCTTAAAACGATGGATAAAAGAAAGATTGGCTTCCGCTGATTGCGATTCAAACTCCGATTCTTCATCAGACACAGAAAAAGAACACCGATCTAGCAAGAAAATTAAAGTTTCTAGAAAAACAGCTGAAAAAATGCAGCTTATTGAGACTGTGAAATCCTGGTTAGATGTAATACCTAAAGTACCATCGCACTATTGCAGAGCGTCTTCGTCCAAACAATATGTTGATAATGCATTCAAATCCAGAAGCCATATGCATCGAATATTCAAAGAGTGGTGTGAAGAGAATAATAAAAAAGTCACCCATTTAAAACTTTTTAAAACCACCCTAAAGGAATCTAAAATTGGAATACACAAACCACGAAAAGATCAATGTGACGTTTGTTGTGGTTTCAAAAGCAAGAATATCTCTCAAGAAGAATACGATGCTCATATAGTGAAGAAAAACGAAGGTCGAGCTGCAAAGGCAAGCATGAAAGAAAGTTGCAGTGACACGAGATTAGTAATGACCGTTGACCTGCAAAGTGTGCTGACATGCCCAAGACTTCTGGCATCAAAAACTTATTATAAACTGAAGCTACAAGTACATAATTTTACAATATACGTACTGAACGATCGTAAAGTTAGTTTGTATGTGTGGCATGAAGCAAACGGGGGAGTAACATCCAACGAATTCACTTCGTGTTTAATTGATTACCTAAATGCTCTCCCCGAAAAGTACAAAACAATAATTATAATATCAGACGGCTGCAACTACCAAAATCGGAATAAAACGCTCTCCAGTGCCTTAAGTGACTTGTGTAAAGAGAAGGAAATCGTAGTTCAGCAATTATATCTCGAAAAAGGACACACAATGATGGAGGCAGATTCAGTGCATTCGACGCTGGAACAGTACTTTATTCCTCCTATCAACTCTCCTGCTGATTACATTACCCAGATGAGAATGGCACGCAGGAACCAGCCATATGATATCAAAAATTTGGATTTTAGTTTTTTTTAAAAATATGAATCACCTACCAACTTTAAATCCATAAGGCCTGGTAAAAGGGCTGGTGACCCACATGTTGTTGATATCAGGCAATTTAAATACCTATCAAATGGTGAGGTGTACTACACATTAGACTATTCTGAAAACTGGCAAAAGCTTCCAACGTGCCGTGAATGCAAAAATCTTGAAGACTACCCCAGATTTTATAAGAAACAAATCCCAATTACCCAAGACAAATTTACCCATTTACAGGACTTGAAGGGGGTGATCGAGAAGGATCATCATCCCTTTTATGATGCCTTACCTCATGAGAACAAAACCAAGAAGAAGGCACGCTAAGTTTTATTACTCTTTTGTATTTTTATAATTTTGTGGGCGCCCTATGCCAATAGAATAAAATGTTTTTGTGCAGCCGGACGCGAAGTGGTCATTTCGCGTACGCAATACAGGACGCGAAATCCGATTTCGCGGCCTTACCCTTAGTAACGGCCGCGAAATATTTTAACGGCCGTTACCCTTAGTAACGGCCGCGAAATACAATTTCGCGGCCGTTACTAAGGGTAACGGCCGTTAAACTAAACGTCACTTATTTGACACATGAGAGTTGACATATGAAAATGTCAGTTTTATTATGTATTTTTTACGGCTGCACAAAAAATGTTGTGTATACTTCGGCCGCGAAATTCTTTAGCGCCCTCGAGATTGTCTTGCCTCGGCCGCAAGCGGCCTCGGCGACAATTTTTCTCTCGGTACGCTAAAATGGAATTTCGCGGCCTTAGCATACAAATAACTATTATGTTATTTTATTACGTACTAATGTATGAACTAGTTTTTTTAAATAAAATATTTTTTAAATAAAATAATTTCAACAGTACCTATTCGGTCATTTCATTACTAGGTAATATCTCCAATGTGCAAAATTATATACCTAGCAATTTATCCAATGTGACGGTATTTCTTTTTACAAGTAGACGTAATGGACCAGAGGCCGACATTCACTCAGAAACAAACTCGAATGATGTCTATTTAATTGATAAAGAAATAAATTTAAGGGTTCAGTATTGAAAATAACGTTAGAACAGTTTTTTGCGTCTCCTGTAAAATCTTAACATTGTCACATTGGAGGTATTCACAGCTCAACGACGACATGTACTACATCATCTGGTATCAGTAATCAATTAAACTTTACCTCCGGCAGAACATGCCTTCAAAAACTATCATCATCGTTATATCTTGAACTGATGTTACTGAGTTTTAGCGAATACGTATTTATTTGCTACGTTCCTTCTTGAAATTTAACGATTTAAATATTTCTTTACTATTCTTGTCTTAATCTTGCGATCATTAATACAACGCATGCTAAAACTGTTTTGTATTAAAAAATGAAGGTATGATTTAAGGCCAACGCGCACTTAGCCACGCCACGGCGCGCCACGCCGGACGGCAATTTTAAATTACATTGGTTGTTATGGAATAACGCGCACTTATCCACTCCACGCCACGGCGCGTTATTCCATAACAACCAATGTAATTTAAAAATTGCCGTCCGGCGTGGCGCGCCGTGGCGTGGTTAAGTGCGCGTTGACCTTTAGATAAATTGAACGAAGGCAAATATGGCCCATAAGAGTCTGTACATACTTTCTTATACTAAAACGGTCTATAGTTGCGGGATATGTTACAATAAAAAAAAACTAAAAACTAAGGTTTTCTGTTGTATTTGCCGGCGACTGCTTGAGTTGGATAAAATTCTAACTGGCAGAAATTTTAGCTTCAAATCAGTTGGCGATCTTATAATAACAAACAAATAAAGTGAAAAATTGAAATTAACTAAGAAAAAGGAGGGAATTTAGAAAATGAGAAAGCAACATACAGAGCGTAAGAAAGGGAAAAAATATGAAAGGCTCGAGGAAAGAGAGAACGAGAGGCAAGGGGCGAAGAAAGAAAAAGAAATTAACGGAATCAACATTTACAAATTATAATAAACTATAAACGTTATAGTTTACAGAAAACTCGAATATCAAGATAATTGTTAACCAAAATTAAACAAGAGATTTCTTCGCGAAAGTAATATTGTCAGGAGTTTTCCACTTATAATCTCACAAGAGTATTAATTCTTTCCGGACATGAATTAATGCTCGAGTGTAGATTCGGTAAGAAAATGGTACCGGCCGGCATCGCAATAATAATTCAGTACATATTTAAATTTTAGAAACGTAACCATAGCAACTTGTAGTCAGCTGTCACATTTGACATAAAAATTTCCGCTTATTAATTTTGCCTAGGTTGGTCTACCAATCAACAAAAAATTTCCGAGAAATATGGGCGTGGCCGTGGTAACCATGCCCGGTATTAACGTTTCTATTGGTCGTTAATCAGTGTCGTACGATTTTCAGAAGTAATACCATAAGTGACTAGAATTTTACCGAAAATTTTTTTGCCGTCATGAACACGTTGTCATTTTTTTGTGTTCCAAGGGTTGCTTGATAATTATATGCATGATATTTCATTCGTTAATTAAAATAAGTACATTAAACGATATATTTTTGAAAACGTTGAAAAGCGACCTGTTTAATGATGTCAAAGCCAACTACGGTTGCCATTAAAAAAAATGGAAGTTTATGTTATAACTCAAAACTTAATATGCAAATTAAAAATCCAATATCACCATTAAATTCTATATGAAAAAGTGCCCTAAGAATGTTTTCTTCCTATCTCTACAAACAAAAGAGTTATACCTCCGAAAAGAATTTCCGAAAAATTCAGTTTTTGTTTGTAGCTCGAACACAAAAGACGATATTAAATTTCGGTTTGTACCATTACATTTGTCTCAAAAATTTGACCCAAGACACCTGTATTACTTTTTGCGTAGATGTAATAGTTAAGGAGATAGCCTAGAATCCCTTCGAAAATGGGCCACCCTGTACACCTACATTCTGTAATGCTGTTTGGGCTGCTTGATTCCAGCTCATTTTGGGCCTGCCCCTTTTTATTTTCCCTTCCACTTTTTCTTGCCATATTTGTTTTGGTAATCTCCCATCGTTCATCCTCCACAAGTGTCCAAGCCAGTTTAGTTTCTGCTGTTATATCTTCTTTATAAGCGATGATATTTGTAAATGTTCTTTAATTGTTGTATTTCTGATACGATCTCTTCTCGTTTTTCCCATGATTGTTCTTAAATATTTCATCTCGCTCGTTTGTAGTTTATTTTCTTGTTTCTTTGTAAGTGTCCAGGATTCGCCACCATTTCTTAATTGACTTACATATTTTCTCTGTTTCGGCATTAGAATGACTTCATTAAAGCACGCATTTTGATGCTTTAATGAGCTTCATTAATACATGATTTTTGGTGATATTTTGTTTTCAGGAATTGGTATGCTACATTGCATCTAAGCAACTAACAAAATAAATAAAGCCTGTCAATAAAGCTATGAATACTTTTTGATATTTTGATTTAGCAAAAACGTAAATGAAGGGGTTAGAATTTCAATATTTAAAACTACTATTTACTTGGTGCCAAAACCCGCAAAACGAACCAAGTGATTTTCGATGTTTTAAAGTCAACCATCGAGATCGACTAGTGAACTGAAAAAAGCGTGGAAACGCTTTAAATCGTATTTTGGTTAGGAAAATGAGTGAAAACTATATTGCTAAAGGTAGGACTTTATGTTATAGTATAAAAATTGTTTTATAATTTGATAAAATTAAAAAAAAAAACGTTTCAAAGGTTATTGTTGGCATAACCTAAAAATAAGTTTTTTAGTATCACTTCTAGCTAAATGCAACTATAATTCTAGAGATTCAGACCAATCCAAATTGTTCCCCAACCTGAGGTCAATAAAAACCAGGATAATAGTGAATCGTCAGTAGTTCCGACACTAAAATTCATCGTAAGTTACATTTAATTTCAAAATATTTTTTAATTTAATAAAGTTGGTTTAGTTTGGCTTAGATTGAATCGTTTTTATTGTTTATATTCCTAGTTTTCATTAGATTAAAAAAAACATTTAGAAGCTAAAAAATATCTTTTATTTCAGTTTCCGTAAAACGGGGCAACATCGTCAGTTTGGAAGTTGAATGTACGACACTGTAAATATAACCTGCACACTATCCGTTGTGGTTGCATTTCGCGTGTTTGTTCTTCGTAGGATTAGTACCTTTGTGAAAATAATGCCGAAAAGAAATAGAAAAGTGTTGGCAGGTAGCAGTTACCAGCGTTATGACCCCCACTTAGTTGAACACGCACTGCAAGATATTGGAAATGGCCTCTCGGTGCCTGCTGCTATAAATCAACTTTCGGCTTGGTCTTATCCGTTAACAAAGTTTGAAATAAGACTGATTATCAAAGGTTATCTCGTTAAACAGGGAGTTGCAATTACGATTTTCCTGTGTGGGTTAATAGAACGAAACAACTTGACCCAAAGATCAGCGACCAACATCAAGCGTAACCTATACTGTAGCCATTTTGTGCTTTAATATAACTTAAAAAAATAAAAACTGATGCCAAAATTTATATATTTTGTTTATACTATGTCGAAGTTGATTTTACAAACGTGCAACTTCGTCTTTAGGTGAACACAAGTTAGGCGAAGAAGTTGTCCCAAAATCGGTACAACTTCGTCAGGTTTTTTTCAGCAATTTTTCAGTCGTGTAAACGTTATTTATAAGAACTAAAAAATGGGTAATATTTGCCGAACTCTAATTGTTATATATCACCTACTTTTATTAGCCTAAAAAAATCCTATAGAGATACAGCGCGGTAAAAACCTGTCGGCTCCACTTTTAGGCGAAAACAGTTCAGTTTTAAGAAAATGTCGACTACATTATTTTCTTTACCAACTGATAAGTTATATGCTACGTATCCACTAACTATTACAATTAAAAAAACTACAAAATGTGTCTTTTCTGACGGACAAATATGTACCCAAAAATGATAAATGGTACTACGATACTGTAGCAAAAGCAGAAGAACCTGTAACCGACGATGTTGAAGTTGAAATGGGTTAAACATAGAGAAACTATTTTTTATAGCTTTTTCCTTAATAAACGTTCATAACACTCATTTTCTTTCGTTGTGTTTTATTCTTGCGGCAAAAACTGGACAGCTCCATTTGAGAAAAGAAAATTCTATACATTACTCTTGGCAATAAAATCATTTTCCCTTATAACTATCTTAACCCTTCTCTTACCGACCTATTTTTTTTACGATAACTACCTGGGGCCCAATTCTTGAAACCACTCGCTTCCTAGCGTATACGTTTCGGTAGCGAGTGGTTTCAAGAATTGGGCCCCAGGTGGGGTGCACTTGCACCCCAGTTGTTTTAAGGCCTAAAACAAATTAAAATGGCCAGTTTTCCTTATTGTGAGAACACTTGATCCCTATTGACATCTAGTAAGACCAATACTATGGAAAGAAAACTTTATTTAGCAAAAATATCAAAAACAGTAATTTATTAACAAGTTAACGCTTATTCATCAATATAATTTTGACAAATCAATTTGTTTGTGAAATGTTCAGTACAAATAAACTTTTTGCAGAGAGTACACTGTTGCCTCGTATTTCTGTCACATTTTCAGTCGCAGAGATGACAACGATCTTGTACTTTTGTTGCAAATGCTGTTGCGCTCATAGTGGATTGGGGCACCCCGCTCTACCAAAAGTAAACTATTTTTTTAATGAGTACTGCTTTAAGGATATTTTCAACGGTATTTAACCTAAAAATCAATTAAATGAAGCTACTAAAAGGCTCAGGTCCCAAAAAAAATTCTAAAACACTTTATTCTAAGAAAATTCAAGTCTGGGGTGCACGTGCACCCCGGCTAGTAGGACAAGGGTTAAGATAGCAATATCTACATATTCCAACTATTTTTGTTAAATTTTTCTTATCGTATTTTAAACAGTTTGTTTTTGATACCTACTGTAAAATTCAAACAAATGGATCTGATCGGTTGTTGCACCGAGCCCTTCAATTGTTCATCCAACATTACAATTTAGTTAATTTTATCAATATTAATAACAAATTCGAATTTACAAAATGCGTACAAAATACACATTCCAATATTAATCTGCAAAACCATAAAACGTCAAACATACCACTGTTACCAACCTAACTATTCTACCAAAAAATTCCCTAATGGAAATTGTCAACTAATTTTATAAAAAATTATAAATAAATAACGTAAATGAAAGCCGAAACAGAGAAAATAGTATAAAAAACTCGTTACAGAAGGCAATTCGGGCACTCGTCCGTTCGGACACTCGCCGCATAGCGGCTCGTGTCCAAATTTCCGACTCATGCGCGAAAATGTTGCCTTCTGTAACTTGTGTTTTAATATACTATTAAGCTTGGGTCTTTAGTGGTATTTCGGCTTACTTTACAAAATTGTTTCGCAATGAGCAGAACAGTTTGTTACTGGACCTTATTCTTCTATCTAGTTCTTCGTTTATATGACATTTTTCGTTTATAGTAACCCCCAGATATTTGAATGAGTCTATTTGTTCAATTTATTCTTGGTTTACAGATATATTTAGTTCTTCTCGATTTCTTCCTATTATCATTACTTTTGTTTGTTCTGTATTTATTATTATCATATTAACTTCATTTAGTTCTTGATTCCATACATTTAGTGTCTCTTGTAGTTGTTTCTCTGATTTAGTTATAATCACTATGATGGCATCTGCATATGCTAAGAAGTTTTCTTGTATTGGTTGCAATTTATATCTACCCCAAGTGTTTTGAGTTATACGCGATTTGCATTTCTTTATCACTTTATCTAGTAGTATTATAATAGTTATTTGTATGCTAAGGCCGCGAAATTCCATTTTAGCGTACCGAGAGAAAAATTGTCGCCGAGGCCGCTTGCGGCCGAGGCAAGACAATCTCGAGGGCGCTAAAGAATTTCGCGGCCGAAGTATACACAACATTTTTTGTGCAGCCGTAAAAAATTATATCCCCCTGTTAAGGCCAACGCGCATTTAACCACGCCACGGCGCGCCACGCCGGACGGCAATTTTTAAATTACATTGGTTGTTATGGAATAACGCGCACTTATCCACGCCACGCCACGGCGCGTTGTTCCATAACAACCAATGTAATTTAAAAATTGCCCTCCGGCGTGGCGCGCCGTGGCGTGGTTAAATGCGTGTTGGCCTTTAACGTCCATGTCCATATTGCTGTTAATAGTGGCGCCACCAACGGTAATGTAACTTCCCAATGGAAATAACATAAATAAAACCAGCGGGCCTTGAATAAAACAATGAGTTTTGTGAAAAAATTCGTAAAAATGTCAGATAGCGAGAGCGATATTACAATTTCTTGTACTCCTCCAGAACTAAAGAGCATTATAAATTCTGCGCTTGGTGAATTAATACCGGAAAAGTCTAAACGGCAATATGAAAAATGTTACAGTGACTTTAAAGATTGGTGTAACAATAAAAATGTCAAGACGGTGTCCGAAAATATATTTTTGGCTTATTTAATGGAAAAATCAAAAATTTTAAAAAGTTCAAGTTTATGGAGTACATATTCTATGTTAAAATGTATGCTTAACGTAAGGGATGGCATTGATGTAAGGAAATTTCTAAAAGTGGTACCTTTTTTGAAGAGAAAATCAGTAGGTTATCAGGCCAAAAAGTCGAAAGTTTTGACGCGAGAACAGATTGATCTATTTTTAGAAAAAGCTAGTGATGAAAATTATCTATTGTGGAAGGTAAATATTAAACTATCATAAGTTCTTTTACAGGTAATAAATTTTTGCTCCTGTTACGTCGTCTTTGTTTTAGGTAATTTTAATTATGGGAATATCAGGGGCCATGCGACGAGATGAATTAACAAAAATGACTGTTGATGATATTCAGGATGAAAATTCTTTATTAATAGTGACCGTTCCTGACACAAAAACTGACATAAAGCGCACCTTTACTGTCACTAATCTTGACTTTATAAGAATGTACCGTAAATACGCAGCTCTTCGTCCGACACGCATTGCTAATCGTCGTTTTTTCTTGAGATATGAAAAGGGAAAGTGCACCTCACAAGTTGTTGGTGTGCATAAAATTGCGGAAATACCCAGCTTGATTGCCAAATATTTGGGGTTGCCAAACAGTAAAGATTATACTGGACACTGTTTTAGGAGAAGTTCTGCTACGCTACTTGCCAATGCCGGTGCTGATATATCGGTTCTTAAACGCCATGGTGGGTGGCGATCGGCTACAGTAGCAGAATCATATGTAGAAAACTCCATCGAAAACAAGAAAAAAATTTCTAACTCAATTTCCGGTACTGTAGGGTCGAGTTCAAATGCAGATGCACGTGTCGAGAATAACGTTTTAATGACGAATGTTAACTGTTCGAAAGCACTGGATGTAGTTGCTTCAACTTCAGGAATAAATATTAGTGATAATACAAAATGTACAATTAATGTTAACGTTTATCCAAAATAATTTATCTTTGTTGCAGATTTTGAAATAAATAATTTCTAAAAAATCTCATAGGTACTATGTTTGATGAATTTATTTTAAAAAACAAACCAAGAAACTTGTTGTTGCTGTCATGTTTTAGGAAAATAAAACTGACTATTATCTGTTATGTCAATTCTCATGTGTCAAATAAGTGACGTTTAGTTTAACGGTAGTTACCCTTAGTAACGGCCGCGAAATAATTTCGCGGCCGTTACTAAGGGTAACGGCCGTTAAAATATTTCGCGGCCGTTACTAAGGGTAAGGCCGCGAAATCGGATTTCGCGTCCTGTATTGCGTACGCGAAATGACCACTTCGCGTCCGGCTGCACAAAAATAGATATAGACTCAATGATCCGCCTTGTCTCACTCCTTGGTTTGCGCAAAATTCTTCAGACATTCCGTTACATGTTCTAACATAATTCCGACATTTTGTATATATACTCTTTATAGCACCCATTAAATTTGGTTCTACATATATCCCTTTCCCTTAGTGTATCCCAAATTTTGTGCTGTAGTGCTCTGTCGAATGCCTTTTTTTTAGGTCTGTAAATCCTAAATATACATTTCTTTCATATTCTATCATTTTATCCGTCAGTTGTCTGATGGTGAAAATTAAATCCGGTGCCCCTTCCTTTTCTGAATCCGCATTGTCCTTCATCAAGCGTGTGTTCCAGCATTGTTTCATATATTTTACTGTCCACACATAACAATGAAATTCCCCGTTAGTTATCAGAGATCAGATGATCACCATTTTTGTATAGGTATGGGTAAAATTACCGCAGTCCCTTGGCATTTGTTTAGTTTTCCAGGCTGTAGTACTTGTAGTAATAACATTTTCCCTTCATTTCCCATAAACTTAATCATTTCCGCCATTATTTGATCGTGGCCTTCAGCTTTACCTAGTTTAATTTTACTGATAGCAATTTCTAATTCCTCCATTGATATTTATATCTCCTTGATTTTCCTCTGTATCCGTCTTATTTGAAGTATTAATATGCGTATTGTGTGTGTATGTGTAACCTTCTAATAATTTTTAGAAGTACTCTTTCCAATGGCTCAGTATTTCTTTTTTGTTCGTTAATTTGTCACCTTCTTTATTTTTTATGTACTTTATACTCTCAGGTTTTTCTTATTTCGGAAGTTTCTCAATACTCGAGAAAACAGTGTATTAAAATTATGCGCCATCTTCTCTCCAAATTCTTTCCAATCAGTTCCCTTTGCTTTTTTAACTTCATTTCCTTTGTTCTTTACATGCATTACAATCTTGTATGTTATTTGTGTTCAGATATTTTTTCCATCTTTCCTATTTTATCCCGTTATTCCACCACGCAGTTCGTTTTACTTTATGATTGCTATCAATTTTTATTTTTCCACAAGCCTTTTCTGCTGATTTTGTTATACAAAGATAATTAAACGAAATAAGGCATCAAGGAAAGTTGTTTGGCTGCTTTCTACGTAGTATTTGGAAATGGTTAGCGAGACGGTGTTCCAAACCCAAAAATTTGTTAAACTCTTTGCGACATAATAATTTAAAATCTACCAGCAGCACGTAATATCAAATCTTACAACACACGGTACGCTTACTTAGAAGATCTTTGCCTTTACATTTATGCAACCGATAAGAAAGCTAAACTCTTTATATGAAAGTTAAACGCAGTGCGTAAAGAATTGGGTTAGGTAGATGGCACTACCGATTACATGTCTAATCTGACAAAAAGTACAGTTTTTTTAAGTTAACTTTATGAATTAATGACAATGACGGTAATCAAAGAAAATAAAAATAAACTGGCCTAAGCACTCTATACAGGGTGCGCAAAAAGTTTGGCAACTTTCTAATAAAGTATTTTCTAACAAATTTTATTCAACAAAAATAATTACAATGCATAGTAATGTTAAAAAGAGCATACAATTTTAATTAAACGAGTTTATTTGCATAAATTCCTCCCCTTGCATTGATACAAGCTAGAAAGCCGTCGTGGCAATTGATCTATTGTGGCACACACAATATTTTGGTCGATTTCGTTCCACGCTTTCACTACATAGTTTTTAAGAGATTACTCCGAATTATGGGGCTTAGCACATGTCTTTGGCTCAAGGAATCCCAGATGGCGTAGTCGAATGGATTCAAGTCGGGTGAGTATGGCGACCACTCTTGAGGACTGATAAAGTCTGGAAAATATGCTCTGCAGAAGCCTTGAGTGGAGTTTGCTCGATTAGCCGGCGTTGAATCCTGCTGAAATGTCCATTGCTGATTAGGATAAATTTGTTGGGCCCAGGGAATCACGACGGCTTCCAGAACATCGGTGACGTAGTTGTTGGTGTTAATTTTTAAATCAGATCAGTTTTGTCTGCATACGACGCACCAGCCCAAACCTTTACTTTTGCAAGCTTTTGGGTGCGTGAAACGACACGACCTTTTCTGTTAGCTTCTAAAGAACCACTAGCAAGTACTCTGTTGTTTTGAACGTTGTGAGCCTGCTCAATGGTGAAAAATTTTTCATCGGTGAAGAGGGTCTCTCTGTGAAATTGATTACCATGTCTATACAACGATTGTCGGCAGCGTTACAAGCGCATTTCGCACTTTGTACTGTTTAGGTGCTGGTGTTTTTGCAGCGTCAAAGACTTGAGTTTAAGCTCTCTCCTGACGATATTGAGGACGCTGGACTCACATATTCCGCTTTCCTTTGCCATTTTTCCCATCGATTGCCGAAAATTGCGTCTAAATTCGTTCACGACTGATTTTGCGATTGGTAAGAGTGTTGGCAGTGCGCGCTCGCGCACTTTATGGACGGTCTTTGGTGTGTCCTTACTCCTTGAAGTATTTACTTGCTTTGGACACCACAGACTTTTCGACATTGATCAAACGAACGATCTCGACTTGACGCTTTTTTTGCAGATGCAACGAAATTATAGCATTACGTATATTCTCTCGTTCACTAGTCATCTCAAACAAATACCTACACTAAATGGATACTTTGACCGATACACAATTGAATGGCGAAATCAAGACATGCAGACGTTTTGACAAAAATAATCTTCACTCACGAAACATTTATAAATAAAAAAAGTTGCCAAACTTTTTACACACCCTGTAATTAGTTTTTTGTAACACGTTTTAAAAAACCAGAAACTTTTAAAAGCTTTCCTATCTATCTAAAATAGAAAAATTGCTATTGGTTGTTTATTTAATTTTCCTTTACAAAGAGCTGTATTCAAAATTTCATTATTTGTATTTATGTTCATTTAAAATATACGTTTAATCCTCAGCAGTCATATTTCATTCAATATCTAACAGATTTAATACCTTTGTGCACTGAACAAACATGATAGGCACCTTAATATGCGACCTTGTACGCTCCCGATGGTAAAAGCACGTCAGATGAATTCGAATACGACAGCTGAGTTTGCCAATAGAAACTAGAAAGGGTAAATTGAGCGAAATCTGAGATATGGATGTAACCTTCTCTCTAAAATATCAGTCGACGATAGCATCGGGCGACAGATTTACTCTTCGTTACTATAATGCATTACAAATACATAAAAGTCGACAAGTAACATAAGGTGGAAGAAGTTGGTGAGAAAATTGCGGTGCTTAACGAATCGGAAAACTTCTAACGTAGTTAAAGTTGCAGGAGCAAATAGATCGTGGAAATTCAATAACAAAGAAGTAAATAACAAGTTTTCTCATTAACTTGTTTAAGTTGGCAAGTGTTTGGACGATCGAGATTTATAATACAATTTTGTGCTTTTGTGCAGTACACCTTTTGTTAAGGATTGCAGCTAACCTGGGAATATTCGCAGAGTGCATTTTCAGGATAGATAAATTCACACAACAAATAAAATGAAGAAGCATATATTCTACAGCAAGTTTCAGGACAATTTTTGTTACTTATTTAAACCAAATATAAGAATTTATGTTAACACCTGCACCATATTTCTAAATGTAAACGCCTTGGTCTTCAGGATCTGAACTTATTCGGAGAAATCGATAGCATTCAATCCGTGCTGAAATTTGACGTGTTAATTCAGACTGGCGCTTTTTTTCTTCATGTGCTTACCAATTCTCGTTCTCTGTGGTAACACAGGAACAAGTTATTTGCTGTTTCACACTCATTAGCGCCATCCTTTACTACATGTAACGAATATTTAATTACATGTAAATACTTAAATACTTAAAGCATATACAAGGTTAGTCATAAAAACTGAAGCTAAAAAAATGCAGTAATTTAAAGACCGAATTTGACTAAGTAACCTTTTACGTTAATATTTCTTATTTTAGTCTTACTTTTTACTTTAATATTTCTTTTAAAAATCGACTACAGTTCTTATCAATCACCCTGTACAATAAATAGCTTTATTACCTTCAGTTAAGCAAACGTCAGCAATTTTAACTATTTTTGTGTACAGATCTTCATCCATTAGAGGTTTAAATTTACTAAGGAATGCATAAGTAGCATCTTTATCAACTTTACCATCGGGAGATAACTAAAAATTTCAAAAATAATCAAAATAATGATAATAGGTGATATCATACATTGCGGAAGATACTCACGATTCCTAATTTCTTTTTCATACACGCTAAGAAACATTTTCCATTTTGAGTAGTTGGTTCTTGATGTTGTAGCACCGGAGCAATGTCGGCTTAATTAAACAAAAATTTTAAAAATTACAATATTTAAAGCGAAGACATTTTGGAGTACAGAAATATTTACTTACAATCTGATGAACCAGTCTCAGGTTTGCATATTTTAGCAAATTGTATGAGTTTGTTTCTCAATTCTTCCTCAAATTGGGAATCAGCCTAATTTATTTGAAAATTTGAAATATTTATAAAATTATATTTTCATAAGCTTACCGCAATTGCAACCACAGTTAAGGAAAACACTACGAGGAATTTCATTTTCTGTAAGTACTTCAGCAGGAAACACTAAACTAAAGACATTGGAAGTTCTGTGCATTTTTATACAAAAATCGAAGGCTAAATTTTTAATTAATACAAATTAATGTCAAAATTATACATACGGAAGTCTGCTATTAAATCACGAAGACTACTAACATTACCTGGTAATTAATTCAGTGCAAAATAAGGAATAATTACCGTTTTCGTGCTACAACGATGATATGCGAAACACTGTTAATTACAAACGATAGGTTGCACATTTTAATTAATTGCATACAAAGGAATCGCCTTATTCTGTAATAAAGCAATGCAGTACAGTAGCAGCTCGTAAGAAAATATTTTCCTAAGCAAATTTTAGTTTAAATTATTTTTATAATTTATTCGCAGCAAAATTTGGATGGCATAATTTTGTAAGCACATATTACATTTACCCTGGGAAGCAATACTACTACCAAAAAAACGAAATTAAAAGCCAACATTTTTGGAGGAACCAGTTACTATAAAAATTAAATCAAGTAAAGCTATAGAAATAGAATACATTTGGAAGAGTGAGATAAAAGAGGTGAAACTCACAGTAAAACAAAGTTTGAAACTTTTCGAAGTAATTAGAATATAAGGGACGCACCTGTGCACAAAAAACTCACTGGTAAATGCTAATTAATCAAAAAATCTAGATGGAATTGGACGGACTTGCATAAACTGTTGGACAGAGCTTTAGGAAATATAGTCTCCAACCGAATAATAATTATCCCGCATTTTCTTTTCTTCGTGGTGTAAACGCAGACGAAAATATGGTGCTGAATATTTTTACATCTTAAAAATGGGTATGAATTTATGAAATTTTTAATTTTCGATATTGTAGTCGCAGTTAACATATGCAAAATGCCCTAATCCTTGAAGGTCATATGAGTAACTTTTTTATTTGTTCACAGAGAGAAGCTAAACAAGCAAATTAGTTAGTACAGCTTTTACGAGGAATTCAATGGTGTGAATAAATTTGATATACGAGTCGCAGCTAAACAGTTAATGGTGAAAAACGAAAAAATACTCTTTCTATTACTCCAGGTATTTCATTGATTTTTAGAATTAAAAAAATATGTCCCAAATAATTTTTAAACAATTTCAACTCTTCAAGTAATTAGCGAAATTTGTCTTTTTTAAATTATAATTGGCTATGATTTAGTTGAAATGCTTAATTAATGTTTAATTTTTAAAAAATAACGATTTTTAGGGTTTTTATTGCTAAATCAAGACATCATCATCATCACTATCATTATGGTGCTACAGCTCAGTGAGAGCCACGGCCTTCTCAATTTCTTTTCGCCAATCTGCACAATTATGAGTCTTCCAGTCAGGGGCACCTATGTTTCTGGCGTCCTCAGAGATGCCATCCGCCCACCTGATTGTCAATCTCCCTCTTCTCCTGTTTCCTATGGGTACGGCGTTGGATTCTTGTCTAATAGGGTTTCTCTAGTGCGGACCACGTGACCTACCATTGCATTAGCTTGACGACGCGACGGTTACGATTTCTCTGGTATCTTGAGTTCAAAATCATATCGGTGCCTCTAAACCCTGTTTTCACGTGTTCGTCTGACTTTATCATTGTCCACGCCTCGAATCTATATGTTAGCACAGGTGTGATAAGTGTTTTATAGATGCGCAATTTTGTGATATGTGAGAGGCGGTTATTAGAAAGGTATCTGGGCAAGCCATAATAGCACTAATTTGCTAGTGTAGTGTACCTTCTTAACTCTTCTGAAACGTTATTGTTTGGGTCGACCATTATGTATCAAAGTTGAAATCTGGGAGTCACATGGTATCTGTTGCAGTCGTCAGATCCGGTAGTGTTGCTTTTGTTCTTCTTGTCGTTTTCATTATTAAATCAACATTATCGGCATACGTTAGCACCTGCACAGATTTATTAAAGATAGTCCCTCTAATTTCTAGATATGCGTCGTGAATGACTTTCTTTAGGGTGATATTAAAGAGTTGGCATGCCAGCGCGTCCCCTTACCTTGGCCATTTAAATGTTTCAAATGTGTCTGAGATTTCATTTTGAATTTTGACAGCAGATGTGATTCTGGCTATAGTCATTTTTATCAATCGGATTAACTTTTCTGGGACTTCATGGTTTCATAAAGTTTTGAACGTAGGATGTTGTCGTATGCTGCCTTGAAATCAATGAACACACGATTCATGTCGATATCTAATTCTCTAGGTTTCTGGAAAATCTGGCGTAGTGTGAATATTTGATTAGTGGTTGAACGGAGGGGCCTAAACCCTGCTTGGTATTCCCCACCCTAGCCTCTGTACGAGTATATGGTTTCAGCCTTTCGGTAAGGATATTGGACAGGATTTTGTAGGTTATGTTAAGTAGGGTTAGTCCTCTGTATTTTCCGCAGACCAAGTGGTCGGTTTTTTTGTATAACGGACAGATTAACCACTGAGTCTATTCGCCTGGCATTCGTTCTTCACTCCAAACTTTGAGCATACTATCACAGTTATCACTAGTCCGCCGTGCCTAACAATTCCAAACAGTCGCCGTCGCTGCCGGTGGATTTGTTGCATTTTAGTCTTTTAATTGCCTCTGTAACCTCTTCTATTATTGGTGGCTGAATATGTTCTCTATTTCTGAATTGAAAATGAACATCTTCTGTTTATCACCATCAGCAGATCTTGGAAATACTCTGTTCATCTGTTCAGAATACCCTCACTGTTGGTCAATATGTTTCCGTGTTTGTCTTTGCATATACTAATTCTTGGTTTAAATTCTTTTCTTATGCTGTTTATCTGCTTATAGAATTTCCTTGATTCATTCTGTGCAGAGGCCCCCCGTTTGTCCAGGATTTCACTTTCTACTCGTATTTTGTTTATTCGATGTATGCGTTTTTCTTCTCTTCTAAGTTGTTTATATTTCGAAACATTTGCTCTTGTTTTTCGCTGCTGTAATATCTATGTACCTTGTTCTTTTTCCGGGTTATGTTGATTTCGGGTTGTACCGAAATCCTCTTCAGCTGCAGTTTTAAGGGCTTCTTTACATTTGACCCACATATCTATCGTTTGTGAGTTGAAAGTTTGAGCCTGTTGTAATAGTTTACATTATATTTAATTGTTTGATGCTTTTTCCCTTCCTTATGATTATGTTTGTACCTTTGGAACTTCGGATATCCATTATGTCAACAAAATGTCTTTTGTCAGTGAGCATGATCGATGTGGTTTTTAGTGTTCCCATCTAGTGATATCCACGCCACTTTATGGAAATTTTTGTGCGGAAAGTGGGTGCTTCCGCAAGTCATGCATTTGGCCGCAGCCAGGTTTATAAGCATCAGGCCGTTGTCGTTTGTTATATCATGGAGACTGTTTTTGCCAATATGATTTTGGTAACAAGTCTCTTTACCAATCTTTGCATTCGTGCCCCCGAGAACTAAATCTAACTAAATCAAGATAGTCATGCAATAAAACAATGTTTCTTTTTGCTAAACTGGCCAAGTCAGTACAAATCCCTCTTCGATATAAACTAGATTTGTTACTTTAAGTAGCAATCTAACAACTTCCTAATTGTTTCACAATAAAAAGCGTTGTTGCCAATGCATTTTGTTATTCAACACAATTCTTTTAAATATTAAATAAATACTGTCAATTATATCACAAATATTATTATAAATATTATTATGAATTATGATATCTAGAAGGAGGCCTTATTTTATAATGACAAATTTTACACTCTTCCTGAGGTAGCTATTGGATGGAATAAGTAACCACTACTGGACCCACGCCCGGGTAAAGGAGGAGGGTTGCTGAGCAAGGTTAGCAACCTTTTCAGCGTAAAAAAGGCATTCCACTCACAGAACCGGAAACCCAGCCTCAGAAACAGGATGGCAAAAATGGAAAGTGGCCAATGCAAGGATAAAGCCAAAACCCTTTCAGCAACGACATCTACCCAGAATAGCAGGCTGGAATGTAAAAACCCTAAGCAACAAAGAACACGGACTAATTCCTGAAAACATGCATTGGACCAGTTATGACCTACGATGCCGAAACTAGAGCAGAAACATCTGTATAAAGAAAACAGCGATATTAAAGAGAAATGTACAATTAACGATTAGTACGTTGAATAAGAAGTTGCAGAAGGGAGTGGAACCAGCATGCAACAAGTATGACAGGGGAACGAATAGTCAAAATAGCCAGGAATAATAAGCTACACGGCCGAAGACCTATTGGAAGGCTACCGAAGATATGGAAGGACAACTGGCAATCCATCTCCAAGAAAACCAGTACTAAACAGGCATTTGCATACAAAAAGAGAAAGAAGAAGTATTACATTTGGCGTTAGAGTATTTGTAACATTTGCCAAAATTATAGGTTATTCTGCATCCCCCTAAATACGTAAAACAAACATAATAAATGAAAATTTGCTGTGGTCATTATGTAAAATCAAGCCTTAATCACATAACACCCGTACTTATAAAATCGAGTTTTATATTGCTGCATTAAAAACACATACTTTAAATTCTTTATAATATATCCAAGTTACAGCGTGTGTGGTGATATTTGTCGATGATAGGGCTGTAATTACCAGTAGGTGGTCGTAGCGAAAAGTCATTTATTCTATCTTCAAGAAACTTGTACAATGTACTATTTGAAGTTATACCAATTGCATATAAGTTATAATTATAATTATACTTTTACGTAATAGTACGAAAAAATAAGCTAGCAACAGTGTATCGTCTACGCCGCAGGGGTTCTCATACTTATACTATCGGCGATTTACCGTAAAAGTATTAGGCGGCAAGCGATCGACTAAGTACGAAAAAAATACAAAGTTTATAAATGGTAGGTATTTATTAATTGCACAGACGAATCACATATACATAGATATTCTAATTTGCTTTTGAGTCGAAAGTTGCCGCGTGTTCTAGGCACTTCGTAACGTAAGTGCGCATTAAATTATTTAGACGATCGATTTGAAAACTTTTCGCGATCGACCGTCTGAGCACCCCCTGGTCTACGGAATCTAACATTATAACTGTTCAATCAATTGTTATAAACTGTCCAATCTTCGCTAAAATAAATACCACCACAACATATTGCAATTACGTGTATGACCAACTTTACAATAAGTATGTATAGTTGAAAACCCTTCTCTAAACTTTCAATGGTCGGCACCCCTTTGAGTTATAACCCTTACATCACGCACATTAAACTTCAATGAAGTTACCGCAACTTTCAATACTTGCTAAAACATATACGAAACATATACACCCCACTAAAACAAGTAAGTAATACAGCACCAGCAGCACCTCCTAAATTAAGTTAAGGTTAGGCTGCACCTTATTTCTACATTTAAATGCGAAGTATGGAATTTCCTACCCTATGAAGGTAGCCGATAAACATCAGGTCTAAAAGTTTACATTTGTGGCCATTCAATAGCGCTGATAATTTAGAAGAATATTAAAGTGGTTAATTATTCTAGTTTTATTGTGATTTATATCATAGGAAGAAATTTCCAAATTTTAATCAAAGTTACCAACTTTTATTACTAACATCATCGTGGTCATTACTGCACATCGTTCGTCCTTCTTATACCACACCTCTCCACTCTTTTCTGCTTTGTATTTTATGAAATCAATTTGACTCTGTCAACCGCCCTAAATTCAGCGCCGTCTTAACAAATCTGAGCGCCCTGGGCTAAAAAAAAATTGACGCCTTCATCATATTGGATTCAACAATAATTGAATAATACGTATAATTAACGCCCCTGTACTGAGTACAGGAGCTTTATTCCTGAAATCATTCGCTTATTTGATACATTGTTAATGATTTTCATTTAATTTCTAATTTTTTTGTTAAAGTTTAGCAAAATTTCAAATTAAAGAAAAAATCAAACTCAGTTCTTCAGCGCCCTAGGATCATTGGCGCCCCTGGGCTATAGCCCATTTAGCCCAATGGATAAGGAGGGCCTGCCTAAATTACTAACTATCTGATATTTTCCCTCTACTGCAAGGTCTCTACCCTCGATGAATTTGCTGTTCTTCTTGTTTCCGCTTTGTCTACAAGAAGTGCCTAATTATCTTATTTTTGGTCTCCTTTTAATGATTACGCACTATCGAAGGCACTAAAAAAATGAAACGGTCACAGCAATCAATACCAGCGATCAAAGACAATACTTGCAAATGGTGCACAAATGACAAGGAAAAAGCCGATGTGTTCGCAGAACATCTATCAAGGGTATTTACGCCAAATCCCGATGAAAAAAAAAATCCAGAAGAAAGAAATAAAATATTAAGCTTTCTAGAAACACCGTTTCAAAGAAGGCACCGGGCTATAATCTAATTACAGGAAAGGTTCTCCAAGAAACAACAAATAAATGTCAAAACATGATTAGGATTATATTCAACGCAGTGTAGAGGTTGGGATATTTCCCCAATCAGTGGAAGGTTGTGCAAATTATTCTGTTCTATTAGCCTTCTACCCTTACTATCTAAAGTTTTAGAAAAACTACTCCTAAAAGGATCTAAGCCAATACTAGAAGAAAAGAAGCTAATTGCAGAACATCAGTTTGGTTTTCGTAACAAACATGGCACAATAATTGAACATGTGCAATGTGCATAGAGTAGTTAAACTAGACGGCAAAATGCTGTGTTTCTCGATATAAGCTAGGCATTTGATAAGGTCTAGCACTACGGTTTGTGTTATAAATTGAAACGTTTTCATCGACAAACAAACCAACGGTGTGCTCATAAGAGTCACAAAACAAGGGGATTATAGCTTGAAAACACAAAGGATTGGTGTTTTTGCATACGTTATGATCCACTCTTACTTGTTTAAGTGAAAACGGCGAGATTATTATCGAATTTAATTTCCTAACAACTCATAACAAAACTTTAACGTCTTTTTGCATAGTTTAAATGGCACTTACCTAATACACCTACAAAAATAAAACGATGAATTTGGATTTCCATTTACCTGAAAATAAAAAAGAAAAATTAGATTATCAATTAACAAATAAAAATAAACTGTTATTATTAAGGATTCGGGAAATGGCATGGAATGCGCATTTGTCTAAAGGAGGCCATAAAAGGTTTTTTTTACAAATAATATACCTCCAACATGCTGCAAGCTCTATTTTGTATACACCTTTAGTTTCCCTGTACTATGTGAATTCAAGTAACTACAGACTTTCGACTTTTTTCGTTTCAATATATTATGTGGAAATTGTACATCGGAAAACTTTCCTAAGCAACGAGCGACGTTCTAAACCTTACCGAAAGTTTTAAAACTAAGGCTAAAAAGAAATTAAGGCAAGACTGAATAAGGATAAATCACCAGGTCGTTTGAAACTATGTTAAGGATTAGATTTAGAAATATACATATGATTTACATCCAATTGAAAAAGCACCTGCCACACCATTATTATCAAATCCTCAAATCGTACCTAAGCAATAGATAATTTCTAGTCAAACACCAAAGCGAATACACCAATCTAAACAATGTTCAAGCTGGAGTAGCCCAGGGAAGTGGTTTGGGCCCTGTGCTGTCCTTACTGTATACGGCGGATTTACCAACCATCAGGCTATAATCGCTGGATACGGATTCCCACATAAATTCAATATCTGCCTCTAGAAATTTACAAGCCTTACTTTGATAAAATCCAAACATGGCTAAAAACCTGAAACGAAGGTAAATCCGTACATGTAACTTTCTCCATGAGGAAAGGTTTTTGCCCACGTGTAACCCTAAATGGAAGACCAGTGTCACAACAAGATGAAGCCAAATACTTGGGGCTGCATTTACACCAAAGATTGACCTGCCGAAAACACATATTCACCAAAAGAAAATAACTTAGTCTTAAACTTCGTCAAATGTATTGGATGATTGGGCGAAAATCATAAATCCCACTGGAGAGCAAACTTTTGAGTATACGGCATTCAACTATTCAAACCAGTACATCGAATCTTTAAATTCAATTCTGTAGAGGTTCCAGAATAAGGTGCTCCGATTGATAGGGGATGCTCCATTGAGCATAATCTCGAAGTTCCGCCCATCTAACAGGAAATTAAAAAATATAGTGAGAAATATCGTAGTATGTTCGAAATTCATCTGAATGGATTGAGGGATAAATTAATAGACAATTCTATCGTCTATCGTACACATGTTAGTGTTACATCATAAAATTATTTCTTCAGCTCCAATTTATATACCATTCTTTTGCTTATAAGCAAAAAATTGATAACGTCTACTTTTTGCTTGAAACCATGCCACTGTAGAATAGGTCTTAACCAGACTATCTTTTTCCTTGCTGTTCTTAAGTTTGCACCAGATCAATATAGACTTAAGGCATTCTATAAATTACGTAAATATTACGCAAAGTTGGTTTTTTAAGCCTTTAATTATTATATTAATGACCAGTGAAAATTTTACAATTTGACTACTTGCTATTTTTTTAACAACCTGTTTTCATTACTTAGTTACTCTTGTAACTTAGTTACACACATGTAACTTACTTTATATTAAAGTAAACTATCTTATCGACCTAAGTGTCACCAGTTTCATTGCTTTTTATAACAACACTCCTACTCAATGAAATAATTATTCATTCGACAATATCTTTAACAATATTTAGACCTATATCGGACTTAATTCTATCGAATTGAGTGCGATTTACAAACTTTGTAAATATGTCATCTTTGCTATCTATCACTTTACAACCGTTTGGCTTTACAATTTCTGTCCAAGTATTGTTTTCTTTAAAGATTTTTAGCTCGTCTTGCATGGCATTTTTCCAATTTTCTGAATCTTCATTTTCAATTGCTTCAATGTACGTTTGTGGTACATTTTCTTCACTTGTGATTAGTAAACAGACTTCGTAATCTTGTAACTTACTTGGCAATTTCACAGTCCTTCGTTCTCTTGAACTTCCTGCTTCTTTATACTCTGTGTTTACGCTTTCATTTGAATCCTTACTTTCAGTTACTTCTTCTTCCACATTAATCATTTCTGATTCTTCTGCAGATGCCGAAGTTTCCTCGGTATGAGTTCTTACTTCGTTCGAATCACATCTTCTTTCAGAAGTCCTTTTACCGATCACGACAAAGTCATCGTTTTCTCGATCGTGGTTTTCGTAACTCGAATTCACACAACGCGAAAGGTTCTCGTTCACGAATATTATGTCTCGACTGGATATTATCTTATTCTTGTGAGGTATCCACACCCTATATCCATCTTTATTTCCGCAATATCCGACGAACCTACCGTGTTCACTCTTCCTGTCTAGCTTCTGTCTTTTCTGTTTAGGCACTTGCACATAACAGTTTGCTCCAAAGACCTGCAGGTTATCAATATTCACTTTTTCGTTTTTCTGCATGGGTCCACACACATCAGCATACACCAATTCACCTGGTTCGGTTGCACGTTCTTTTCTAGCCTTGAATGAATTTCTGGTTTGCTTTCCCATTATGCATCCCTCGCATAACTTTTCATCAAGTTTAACGTCTATGTTGTGTATACCCAAAAACCTTTTAACATGTGTTTTATTTTGATGTCCTAATTTCTCATGCCAAATTTGGAGATCCTCCTTTCCTTTCATTGCTGGATATGCTTCAGCACTCTGCTCAGAAGTCACTGCTCGCATATCTAGGACATACAATCCTTTGTTTGTCCTTTTTCCGGTTAATTTTACCTCTTTATTTTTCAGCAATTTACATCCTGATCTATCGGCCTTAAACTCGAATCCCTTTTCTAGTGTTTTTCCAATTGAAAACAAATTTTGTCCTACCTCAGGTACATACCAGACACTTTCAAGATGATTCTGGTACCACTTACCATTTATTTTCATTTCAACTAGGACGGTGCCTTCACCAAGGGCTTCAATTTTTTCATCATTGCCAATTCGGATGCTCTTTGAAGTTGTAAAAGCTTCATAGCTCCAGAAATAAGTCCTGTGTTTGGTCATGTGAGCCGAAGCTCCTGTATCTGCCAACCAAACTTCGGGCTGCACTTCATCATTGCACACAAAGGCTTCTCCCTTGTCTTTTGGGTTCACCTTTTCAACCTTGTCAGACCGATTAGGGCAACTTTTCGCAAAGTGTCCTACCTTTCTACATTTAAAACATTTCGGTCCAGTAGGCTTCTTCTGTGTTTTTACCTTCACAACAAGTGCTGCTGACTCATTTTGCCTTTCTGGTAGTCTCATTTCGATTAGCCGAAGACGTTCCGTTAACTTATTAATAGAGCGTTCTTGTAATGGAACCGACTCCCATACACTTTTGAACTCAAAGTACTCTTGTGGAAGTGTGGACATTACTCTACTCATTAACAGTAACTCGGGCAATTCAGTATTCACTAACCTTTTTAATTCGTCATTTAATTCGTAGAATTTCTTTTGTAGATGTGCTATATGGGTAATAATATCCTCAGCTGAGTTCTTTTCACTTGTGAAGAACTTTTCTAAGAGCCTATCTAATCGCTGACTCGAGCTTTGCTCGTACACTGATATTATTTTATCCCATATTTCTTTTGCCAAAGTGCATGTCGACGTCAATTCTACGTTTGCATCATTCATATTACCGATCAGGATCAGCTGAGCTAAAGCATCATCCTTTTGAAAAGCTTTCAAACACGTTTCGAAGACTTTCCTTTCTTGTTCGGAAGCTTCTGGTCTCTGGGCTTGCGGTGGTAGCCTTGTGCCATTTGCAATATCTAAAACATCATGATGACGTAATAATAATTCTACTTGCTTACGCCATTTAGACCAGTTTTCTGCTCCTACTAATTTCTCAACGCGTACTTTGAAATCCATTTTCACAATCGTTTTCGCTTTGACGCACGGCGCTTTAATCCACAAAATATGACGGTTAAGAATTCACCGGCTTTAATCTAATTTCACTATCCCACTTAATCGCGCACGAAACACGTTTCTGGGCCCGTAACCTATTATGCAAAGATCGTTTTAAGCCTTTATTATTATATATTATAATAACCAGTGAAAATTTTTATTTTGACTTCTACAATTTTTATCAACAACTTGTTTTCATTACTTAGTTACTCTTGTAACTTAGTTACACACATGTAACTTACTTTATATTAAAGTAAACTATCTTATCGACCTAAGTGTCACCAGTTTCATTGCTTTTTATAACAACAGTAAAAATATGTTTTGTAGAAAAAATCGGCTATCCCAGGTTAGAAACTCTTGATACGTTTGTTATGACTATGACATAAAAATGTCAACCCCAAACATATCACCTGATTTATTTATGCTTGGAATAAATAGGATATTGTTGAAATCTACCACATGCTGGAGGAGATGTTGCCAACTTTCATACATTTAAATTAAACATCTAAAATTCTCAATCGCACTTCAAAACGAACATGAATGGTTTGGAAACATTTCTTTAGTTGCATTGTTTAAATTCTTCTTATCTAACCAGATACGTAAGTTCTCAGAAAATTGAAAACTTCAAAGCCCTCTCTCAATATAGTTATCTAAATTTTATACTTAGGTACTGTCAATGTCAACAGCTTCATCGTCAAATTCGTCATTAATCGTTTTAAAGGGTAAGTTTAACATTACTTCAATTCTATTATTGGACAATCATAACCGTATTGCCTTTAGATGTTGGTCTCAGCAGCAAGAACACTGAAATTTCACAGTTTGTTTGATGATGGTAGTGCGATAACCTATAAACCTTCACATCCTGGTAATATTAATTCGATATCGTTAAGTAAGGATAACGGTTTTTTAACTTTCATCACCGAAAATCGCAAACCAGAGATAATATCCTTGAAAGATCCAGATAATATCAAAAATGTCCACACCATCTCGTCCGTCAACGGGGCATCGGTTTTGGCTTTTGAAAGAACCACCAAAAGAATAATCGGAATCGGAATGAGTTCCGGTCAAATTGCTTTGTACGACACGAAAAATAAATCCATAAGTAAATTATTTCAAAACGCTCCGTATCCCATAAAGTTACTGGATTTTAATGTTGACGACAAACAAATGGCCGTTTCTGGTACCGATGGGACCATACTACTTTACGATACCAACAAAACAGAAATTCGTGAAAGTTATGTTCTGATAAATTCTTCATGTCCAACGGCTATGCGATTTCATCCATGTGAAAGACGTCTTTTGGCTGTCGGTACCGAAAATGGAACTGTGATGCAATGGGATGTGGAGGCAAATCAAGACACTTTCTCCACGCAGGTTCACGCAGCACCCATCACCGGATTAGTTGCAATTAAAAACTCAAATTTTCTAATATCGGTTGGTTTAGACCACAAATTTTGCATCTATGACACAAATATAGCCGAATCCATCTTTCGAAGCAACCTTCAACATATTTTAACAGCAGTTGACGTAAATTTCAATGGACACGCTATTGCCATCGGTACGCTTTTCGGTGACCTCTATATTTACGATATTCGAAATTTATTATCACCAATGCTTGTTCAAAAATCACATGACAGTAGAATAAATAAAGTTTTATTTGATTATAAAATAAAAGACGATTTTATCGATGCAATCCCCGAATCTCAATCGGAGGCCGTTCATCTTGATCAAGAAATAGTGCCTAAAGAAGAAGATGCACTGATGATGCAAAATACTGTTAAAGACCATATGGAACCTGAAGTAAAAATTTTCAACGCGGACAAATTAATTAAAAACGTACCGAACTTGCAAATGAAAAGTAATGCGAAGAATATGGCTAGCACTGTAACCAATGCGATATCAGAAGCTGCAGAAGAAATCCAATTTAATCTGTCGGATCAACTTAAAGGGTTGCATAGTTTTATTATGAAAGAATTCCATACTATTGAAGGAGAATTTCAAGAGAAATGGGATTTTAGAAATTTGAATAATTTTCCCTCAGAACCTGCTGTAAGCCAAAAGTCTATAGAATAAATGTATAAATACGTTACAAATTTGTTATTTATTTGATAACCCATTAGCAAAAATGTTCACCCCGCCATGTTTTTTTTAGTTAGTTTATCAGAAGTAATACCACAAGTGACTAGAATTTTACCGGAAATTTTTTTGCCGTCACCAACACGACTGCTTGTTGCGACGAAAATCGTAACGAGTGCGACAGCACGAGTTACGATTTTCCAAAGCAACAAGCAAGAGTGTTTGTGACGGCAAAAATTTCCTGTAAAATTCTAGTCACGAATGGTATTCGGAATGATAATTCCTCGAATTATAATGAAATTACTGAAATACTTGTCACTCAAAAAATTTTGACAGACGTTGTCTCTAAGCAACGCTGCCAGTCGCAAAATTTTCTAGAAAATTTCACTAGTGGTATTTTCGATTTAATTCGATTGTGATTGGTTCAATTCACCAAAATACTGTGATTTGATTGGATGAGTGGAATAATCGATAGTAATACCACTAGAGGTTTGATTTGGCCGGATATTTTTTTATTTATATGAACACTTGGTTGCTTGGCAATTTGTTGAAAAGATTTGTACGGCAAAATCACGAGAGCGTAAGCTCGAGTGATTTTGACAGGACAAATCTTTGAAACAAATTGCCATCAAGAAACCAAGTGTGAATATTTATAAATAAAAAAATATTCCGTGCTAAAAATCAAACATCGAGTGGTATTTGTCAAGATAATTCCACGAGTAAATAGCATTTGAACGTCATTATTTGTTATACTTCGTTTTTTAAGAATTCAGTGTGGAGAAGAGAAAGGATTTGCATTGTTGTAATCAAATAATTTACATTTTTATTTTTTTAGCACATGGAAATCATACAAATGAACATTTATTGTTATGAAAATGTGTTTATTTATACTTTACGCATTTCATACAACATTATTATTATTTTTTAATATTACTATTAATAATCATATTCTAATTTTACATTTATTTTGGAAAATAAATCGATTTTACAAATTAAATTACTAAATTGGCCGTTTTTCACTGAAAATCAGTCTTCGTAATTATTTGAAACATAAAAAGGAACGATAAACGTATCACAAATCACAAACATTGACATAACCATTATTATTTGAAATCACTATATTTGAATTTGGCGCCAAATTTTGTAACTAACTCTTTGTATTCCTCTCCGTTTCTTTTTTTCATATTATTAAAAGCCCAATCCAATAAAAAAATTTCCACGTTTTCGACCGGTTGTGCAGAATTTAAATTAAAATTTCGTTCCTTACAAAAATCTGTAAATTGATTCCAAATAGAATTTTTGCTTTTCCTGGTGTTTGTGGGAACTGTATTTTCCATTTCACTTAATATTTTGTCTTTAGAAATATGTCCAAATCGGGAATTCATTTCTTCTTCAAGTAATAAACTGAAAATTGAAAATAAATTTATTTATTTGACATATCAAAAATATTGAAAACAATGCGTTACCATGGAGAAGGTAAATAAAAAAATATCCAATTTATCCACTTGCATTTTGCCTTCCTTCCTATTTTATCGATAGCAAACTGCGATTTTGACGTTTTTAAATGTCGTTTTTTATATAGTAGTGGAATTATCAGAAGTAATACCACAAGTGACTAGAATTTTACCGGAAATTTTTTTGCCGTCACCAACACGACTGCTTGTTGCGACGAAAATCGTAACGAGTGCGACAGCACGAGTTACGATTTTCCAAAGCAACAAGCAAGAGTGTTTGTGACGGCAAAAATTTCCTGTAAAATTCTAGTCACGAATGGTATTCGGAATGATAATTCCTCGAATTATAATGAAATTACTGAAATACTTGTCACTCAAAAAATTTTGACAGACGTTGTCTCTAAGCAACGCTGCTAGTCGCAAAATTTTCTAGAAAATTTCACTAGTGGTATTTTCGATTTAATTCGATTGTGATTGGTTCAATTCACCAAAATACTGTGATTTGATTGGATGAGTGGAATAATTAGAAGTAATACCACAAGTGACTAGAATTTTACCGGAAATTTTTTTGCCGCCACTAACACGACTGCTTGTTGCGACGAAAATCGTAACGAGTGCGACAGCACGAGTTACGATTTTCCAAAGCAACAAGCAAGAGTGTTTGTGACGGCAAAAATTTCCTGTAAAATTCTAGTCACGAATGGTATTCGGAATGATAATTCCTCGAATTATAATGAAATTACTGAAATACTTGTCACTCAAAAAATTTTGACAGACATTGTCTCTAAGCAACGCTGCTAGTCGCAAAATTTTCTAGAAAATTTCACTAGTAGTGGTATTTTCGATTTAATTCGATTGTGATTGGTTCAATTCACCAAAATACTGTGATTTGATTGGATGAGTGGAATAATCGTTAATATTTGTAATAAGAATTGTTCTAATCATCAAAACCGTCCGGACCCCACCATCGTATAAACACTCAATAATTATCCACAGATAATTCTAAACATTTTTTAAATAAAACTTTGAATAAATAAGTACGGATTATTAAATGTTTCCAAAAACCTCAAACAAAGGTCATATAGGTAAAAAATTCGAAGTTTTACCATAAGAGCAGTAGATATTTAAACTTTGAACGACTTCAAACGCCTTTTTCTTAAGTTCTGTAACTGGCCGCAAGTTATGTAATATTTAAAACTGCTTGTCTGAGAATAGATAACATTGAACATTATCTCTTGATTCTCTTGTGCCGCTTATTATGCTGAAGCATTATATTTATGCTGAAGCATTACTTTACTTGATATCTAATGTTAGAATGATGCCTTGTTCGTTTTTAATCAATGCTGCTTGAGTACGGTGTATTGTATTGGAAGCTTTACTCGTTTTTAAATAAAGTTTTTTTAAACGAGTTTAAGTGTTATTAAATGATAATTCGCAAGATGTCATCTAAATTATTACAGTAGGTACCTTATAAGTTCGTGCGAAACTCTGCCATCGATGAGCTAGGCAGTTATGGTCCAGTGAATAAGTAAATGTTACCTTACAAAAGGTTGGGTAGAAGATTTTTTTCCTACTTGTATATATCAGGGCTAGCATTGAAAAACCAAGTTTTCCAATTCGACTGACCTCGGAACAACTTTCTGTGGTCAAAAAAAACACGAAATTTTAGGACTTTTCCTTTCTCAAAATAACTCAGATATGGTTCGGCCTAGCGCTTTCTTTTTCTTTTGGTCTTAAAGAGTACAACATTTTCAACAAATTTCATTATTACAACTTTTTTCTAAAACCAATAACAAGCACGCTACAAAATCCAATATATTAGAATGTTTTCCCAAATTGGTGAAAATAGGACTTTATTCTTTTTTCTGATCCCATTACTCGACAGTATTTATATTTGGTGTTACAATTCTTTTGGTTGTCAATAAACCGCCTGGAACTAGTTTTGCATTCCCCCTCCTATTACCTCCATCCCATCCTTCCCATTCCCCCCCACTCCCGCCACCATCACCAATAATGGTAGCTTTTACATTAGTTTCCTCTTGTGGATAAAGACCGACGACAATCAATTCATCTCCATCGGCTTGGAGTTGCTCTACCATATCCATCGTTTTGTCTTCATCTTCTTCCTCTGTGGCAGAAATCTCAGCCATATTTCCACAAGTGAGGTCACTGCAGTGTTTACAAATCGTTGAGCATTTCAAGCCTGCTTTTCGGCAGGAACATGCTCCACTGCAACCCTTCTTGCACGAACAAGAAAGTACTTTGAAGTAGCTGCTCAGAGTGCTCAGGCGCTGGATCTCTACTCGTCTTAATAAGCCTTAGACCATGTCTGCTGCGCACCCACCTCCACTCTTCTGGATTTTTTCGTTTCCCAACCAAGTTTGTTTGTACTTGGTGGTAACATCGTAGCGAATGATGTCGTGCAGCATCTCGTGTTGGTGGTAGCCTGAAGAGATTGAATTCACTTTTTGTTGCCAATTTCCTAAATATCTGATACCGCAGTGAATCCAGTATTTGGTCGGTCCTGATGTCGCCACTGTACAATGCAAGAAGAAATCTTTCTCCTGCCATGGCTAATATTTCCTAAATGGTGGCGTCCAGATTCTTGAACACTTGCGCAACTGCCTTCATTTGGGGACACTTCTCAAAAATGGTGGAAATTTTATTCTTTCCTTGGCCAAAGAGAGAAGATTTGTGGTATCGCACCCGCTAAACGCATGGATGAAAAGAATATTTTCAGTGTCATACTTGAATGATGTAGTTTAGAACAACAGATCTGCTGTACTTTCTCCTCCATGATGAAGAAAAAACAAGTTTTTATGAGATTGTCCTAGCCCTGTCATCAGTACAAGAAGATCAATATCTTCCCCAACTATTACTACGCTTTCGAACTCCTGGCCTTTGCAATAGCAGTGGTCACGATTGAAACATTAGCATCCTCCTCTGCCTGTTTTACTTGAATGTCACACTTTTAAGCAGTTCTATTAAACGGGTCTTGTTATTATCGTTCGCCAAAAACTTGTGCTGCGCGACTTGGTTGATTACGTTTGCATCATAGATAACGTCAGCAGAAGTATGCATCTTAAAACGGGACAACCTTTCAAAACTATTTGTGCCACTATTTGCAGCATCTGATGGATATCCATCAAACACAACTGCAACCTGTGATCCATAGTGCTTTCTCAACTAAGAGAATAACTGTTAGCAATTGTAGCAAAGGAAGCATTTCAAGGCCAAATAACTTTATGTAGGAGATACTCTCCATCAACAACAACAAACGTATTCTTTCCAACCAATTTCTGGTCATGAATTGGTGTAAAAGCACTATATAATGAAGACTTTGTTCCTTTCTGCGGCCCTTCTTCTGAGAACATTGACATAGGATATAACATGCGAGTTCGTATGTGAAAAACAGCTGTAAGTCTTCCTCAGACTGCTTAGCAAGACACAATCTCTGAAACAACCTTAGTGGATCAACAGCATTAACTTTTATGTTGCCTGCTTTTATGCAGCTGACAACTGATGCAAGGGTTACTACCTTCTCTCTTCTATTGAATTTCACACTCTGAAAATCTATCAACTATTCTTCTTACCCCTGTCATTCCCACTTCTTGGGACATAATGGCAGTTTACGTCTGCTCCTCCAATGATTCCTCTGCTCAGTGGCTTTATCACAGCAACTTTAGAGCCCAGGCTTTAGCCTTCGGGACACCTGCCTCTTCCCCCTCTGTTCTTCTCTCTCTCTCTCTCGTCTTTCAACCTTATGGACCCTAACTTATCTGTTGCAGACGTTTTATTGGCAACTAAAATATGGTAACACCAAATGCAAATTATTATACGAGTAATGGCATCAGAAAAGAATAAAGTGCCTCTTTAAGATGGAATCAGAAAGAAAGCGTTAAACCGAACCACATCTGAGATATTTTGAAGAAAACAAGAAAAGTCCTGAAATTTCGTGGTTTTGTGACACAAAAAGTTGTCCGGAGGTCAGCCGAATTGGAAAATTTGGTAATATATGTAAGTAGGGAAAAAAAACTTCTACCCGACCTTTTGCAAGGTACCTAACCACGTTTTTATGTACCTAGCGACTGGACTATTTAATAAATTACTAACATCAAAAGTTAATCTCGATACAAATATTAGACTAACAAAATATAAGTTAATTTTTAAAATGAAGTGAATTTGACCCACCTTTATGGTCTTATACTAATTAGCATGCTTAACTAAAGATTGTGAAATCGAATTTTGATACAAATCTAAGAGCATTTTAATGTGTAACAGAGGTAAAATCACAACTCCTGTACGATGTTTGACAGGATCTTTCCTATGGGCAGAAATTCCTTGGGTTCAGTAAAATTCTAGCCGAGTAATGTTAATCAACAATGACAGTGGCAAAACGCAGTCTAGGTACTTGACGTTCGCAAAATCTCATCCAATGAACATACTGTATTTATAAACAAATAAATTTGGTGTAACTCGTATTTGGTGAAACAACTTGTGAAAACCTGATTACGTTATTAATTCAGATATGAATCACACTGTAAATTACAAAATGCGTAATTTAGGAACACACAAAGATAGAAAACAAGGGGAGTTTTATTTCATAGAGATTTTGTTTGGATTGTGAAACGAAGTCATTGTAAATTCCATACATAGGTACAGTCGGTTGTTGTACATCGACACTCCCTTCGCTTGGCATCATTTACGATAACTTATCGACTAAGTGTCTAACTGATATTTACTTTTATACAAAACTGCACTTTTACATAAGGAGATGATGTTATCACTGCAACTCACACTGGAAAAATAGTTTTCCTTATATTTACTACTTGGATTACCCTGAAGTTTTCGATACTGTTAACCATATAACGTTCTTTTGTCTTCTTCATTACTTAGAAAAGTTTTTAAATCGCTGTTGCTGTAAAAGTTAAAAGTCATTTGTAAAATTATGTAGGTACTCCTATTATTTTTATATCATTGATACAATGTGATTTTTTAAAATTCAATTGCAGCAGGCCGTATTCTGACTTAATACAGACAGTTCTAAGGTTATTAAGACAGAATACAGCCGGCTGCAATTGAGTTTTTAAAAAATCACATTGTATCTGTCAGTACTGTAATAATAGTAAATTTTCGAAGAAAAAAGACATTTTAATTACCTAACAAAATGTATGTAAAGCTTACAACAACACAGTTTTAATTACAATCTGCCCACTTTTGAAAAATGTCAAATAAGTGTTGACAATATAAAAATAACAAAAGTAAATAATTTCAGAGGCGACTTTTAAATTCCAGAGCAAGCTCTATCCCAAGGCTTTTTGTTCATATTATAAATACCTAGCAGTTTGTTTAGGTAGTACACGTAAGTAGCTTGACTAAATTTTAAAACTAAATCTTGTATATCGCATATTTCAACAGCCACTAGATCGCTAATGACGTTAATGCAACCGAATAATATATCAAAAACCAGATTGTTCGCTTCTATTATTATTAGGTAACATTTATAGGGGAAGCCAGGTAGATCATTTGTAAGAGGGCTAGACTTGCATGTTGCAAGTCCCGGGTTCGAATCCCTATGTTGGTGGAGATTTCTTCTCAGGCCTCTGGGATCGTTACTAGGCCCGGTGAGACCATTCACAGTTGGGCTTAATTAACTGTGCTCTACTCGGAAGACTGGTCTATGAGATATAGTAACAAGACCACTACACACATGACACAGCCATGTGACTTGAAGTAATGCCTAAAGGCGGTTCCCAGTAGATTGGCTATATATACGCATATAAGACACACACACACACACACACACAAAAAAAAGAAGAAAAGGTAACATTTATAGGTTAGGCATGTGTCAGATTTGACAGCAGAGATGGGCGATCCGACTCCTTTCGAGGATTGAGTTCCACCAAATCCGATCCGACTAAGGAATAACTCCATCAGAGTCGTTCCTATTCCGACTTCGAAAGAGACTGTGGCAAAACGAAACTTCGCAAGAAGTTCACGATGCATATGACACCGAATTCAGATGGAATGGTTCCAGTTTCATACTACAAAATTAACGGCTAGCAGTAGGTACAATCGATGATATTCAGTCCGATTCCGAGACAGGAGTCGTTTCAAGGAAAGAATCTGCTCATCCCTATTTGACAATGCATAATTAACGTATTTTACACACAAATGTCAATGTTGGTAAAAATTACTTCACACTATTCTATATAATTAATAATTAACTCGAATTATATTTTATACATGAAAAACATATTATTAAGAATCTAATTGCCTAAGAAATATGTAATTTGCATTGTATACATTTATTATTAAAACTCGGTGAATACAGTATAGTTTCTAAGTACAGCAAGTAAACTGAAATCTGGTTTGAGTCAAATGGACGAGCAAGCATAGTCTGAACTTTGCTCTATAATAATTTAACTTTAATAATTTATAGTTAAACATTACTAAAAAAATATATTAGTTGCCATGAAGGATAGCATACGGTACGTATCCTACCACTGTCACAACCTGTCGGCTCTAAATGGCGGCTATCACCTTCAGCAACCTTGTACAGGATTGAGTAACCAACCTCAGAGTAAAAGAAAGGAATACTAAACATGACTGGTCACCCACAAGATTATTACGATAACCGCAGTGAAAAGAATCTTAAGGCGGATCAACGATAAGACCTAGAGGAAAATAACCAAACAAACGATTATTTAGAATACCCCACATAAAATAGCCACGAATATGACAAGATTAAGTTGATGACTACTACAATCTAATTAAGGAAAAACGACTACGAATAACAGAATAATTTTTTTTTATTTGCATAATAAATCTCAATAGGTATAAAATAATGAATCTTTAGACATTATGTACCTAATTAGAATGGTACTTGAAGAATTGCCTACTGCAAATAAACTTAAATCAATTAAAAATTCACAAACCTCTCACGTCTGAAATTAAAAAAAATACTAGCCGGCCTCTATGTCGTTAAGTTTAGCATACTTGTCTTAAAAAGCAGAGATCTCATGTTCGATTCTCAGTCTAGGCCGGTGAGATTTTTAGTGTGGAAAAATATATCCTCTTTCGAGTACTAGGTGAAACCGTAGGTCCCAAGCCAATACGATGTTTAGTACCATAAAAATGTCTTCGAGGGGTGGAAATCCCTTGGTTTCGGCAAAATTCTAGTCAGGTAGTGCCAATCAATGGCCATAGTAGTCGACGCGCTTAGATATAGCTAGCACCCGCAAGCCTAGATTTCGCCCAATTAACAAATAAACAAAGAAAGTGCTGAACTAAACACAAGATATAGAAAAATACACCCTGACAAATAATTACGTAAGACATCATTTCTGCGATAGGTCGCAGTGTGCTGATTAAAAATTACAAATAAAAATAGTTATTTGTATCACAAGGCTAGAAACTGTCACTTTGCAAGTACGAGTAGTACTTGCAAAGCAGTTTCTAGGCGTGTGATACACAATATTTGTTCGGCCGATAAAAGTACGTTAATTATAAAAAATCATTTTTTATTCAAATATTTGACGTTAGAGAATTTATTTTTCTAGGGAATTTATTTTTCTGGGCGTGACAATGGGCGTAGCAATGAGAGGTCGGAGTCAGTTCGGTTCAGCGCCACCAATCAAAAATCCTAATTTTACTTTCAGGCCTAGGCCTGAAAATAGCATTTTCCAGACGATTTATACGCCTGAAAATTGAGTGTTTCTAGCCGGAGGGCGAAAAAGATTATTTCTCCCTATAAATTAGCTTAGTAGTTAAACAGACTCAAAACCCGTGCAAGGAAAATAGTCCCAGTTGTACACGTTACGCCTATGTAAAGTAAAAGATACGTATTTACCTTACATATTAACAGCTTCAAAGCAGTTGGCTAACTTTTAGAATTTTAGAGATTTTTCAAATATCATGTTGGTTTCTAACACTTCAGTTGGTTTTGCTGCATATAGTGCTGGTATATTTAAGGAAACTATTTAAAGCGATTTTTCTGTACCCATTTTTGGTTTGCCAAAATACGAAAAATATCTTTATACCAACATTACAAAACCAAATTACCTTATGCTACAATCTTCTATACATACTCGTACATTGTCTACCACGACATAGTACTAAAAAAGTAGCCATAAAACCTTTTTTCAATTATTGCAACCAATATTCATAGCTGGAGGTGGCTACAGTTATAAATATATTTATATGCTGGCGTATCATAATGACAACTTTATGTCATTGTATTTGAGTGACGTAAGGCAGTTCATTATAGTCCAAGGACCATAATGAATCCATTATGGGCCAAGGACCATAATGAATCCATTATGGTACTCAATTTAAAAACTACTAAATTCAAAAAGTACTATTACAAGACATTTTCTGCAATTTTCTTCAAATTCGTAGGTAAACTTGCATTAGAATCACTCATTTTCTTAAATTTTACTACAAATTCAATTTGCAAATTGTGAAATTATTGCAAATTAATTTTAACAGCGCTTTTTACTTGACAGCAGTGTTTGACAGTAAACAAAGCGCGGCTTGCTTACTATTTTTTATAATAATAACTGAATGCACCTGTCGTTTCAAAAATACTATTTTAAATCTTTAAAAATGTATATATTGATGCCAGCATATAAAATTTTGTATGTAATTCGGATCATAAACGATCATTATGGTACACGCCGTGTTATCGAGCTCGGCTAACGCCTCGCCCGATAATATTCACGGCTAGTACCATAATGATCGTCATTATGATCCTTATTACATAAATAACTATTATATGCCGGCGTATCATAATGACAACTTTATGTCATTGTATTTGAGTGACGTAAGGCAGTTCATTATAGTCCAAGGACCATAATGAATCCATTATGGTACTCAATTTAAAAACTACTAAATTCAAAAAGTACCCTTACACGACATTTTCTGCAATTTTCTTCAAATTCGAAGGTAAACTTTCATTAGAATCACTCATTTTCTTAAATTTTACTACAAATTCAATTTGCAAATTGTGAAATTGCAAATTAATTTTAACAGCGCTTTCTACTTGACAGCAGTGTTTGACAGTAAATAAAGCGCGGCTTGCTTACTATTTTTTATAATAATAACTGAATGCACCTGTCGTTTCAAAAATACTATTTTAAATCTTTAAAAATATACATACTGATGTCAGCATATAAAATTTTGTATGTAATTCGGATCATAAACGATCATTATGATCCTTATTACATAAATAACTATTATTGAGAAACGACGTCTTCAAATTTGTACCAGAAATAAACTGTTCATAAACATCTGCGAGGGCATCTATGCATTTGTCGATTAACATACGTATTATATTACAAAAGATCGCTTTAAAATCAAAGGCATTGCAACTATCTACACTAGGGTGAGCAATGGTTTTTTGGATGAAAATATGTTTGGGTAACGCAGACTGGAATAGATTTAGATGTGAAAGGAGTTAGGATTACAAATCCTCTAATGAGCTCAAAATTTGTTCAACATTAAGTAACGGCCCGATTTGGATGCTATCGCAGGGCGATCCTGCACACCCCTGGGCCCTGATCATCACAAATGTGAAACCCGTAATGTTATATTCAGATCACTCACGTATTTTACCTACAATAGAAGTCAACAATTATAGAGAAATATACACAATCCCATATAACAACAAGGCAGGCTGGGAGACTTTTTAGCATTTAATCATTTAAGGTACTAACCTAAAGTTCATAATACAAGTTCCGAAGATATAGTAATAGCTACAATATACTTAACTAAAGCAATAGAACCAAAATAGTGTAAATGTATCTTACAACCAAAAAAACTGGTAGCAGAGAAACGGAAAGCAAAAACACTGTGACATCATAGTCAACACTTTGTTAAAAAAAAAAAACGAGATATAACCAATTAATTCAAAACGGAATAAAGAGAAATATTGAAAGCATTATTTAAAAGTTGAAAAGCTATCAAGACAGCGATTCACCGATACGAAGAAATTTAAGTCATTGGGTAGGTAGGTACGATAAAAAAAAGTAGAGGTATTTACCCAGGACCTTGTACACACCTTGACACCCTATTCGTATGTTATTCGCAAAAAAAACTAGTACAGTGTTTTAGAAATTAATCTTTTAAGGGTTCTTCTGTAACAGGTTGTAAACAAAGTAACACACTTCGATAGCAGGTAGTACCTATAGCCCAAACGAAATGGAACAGTCACATGGGTTCGCACACAACTTAGAAGATATTAGCAATTCTTATTGGGCACAACGGTTTTATTACAGTTACCTATGAAAAACATGCCGATATTATGTGCTGTATCTTATTACAGAAAATGTTCAAACTGACCCCCGTTCTGCTGGATGTATAAACGGCTTGCGTACAGGAATTGTAGTGATTATATTCAGCAAGGAAAATCATTTTATTTGAAGTAGTTGCAACAATGAACTTACAGATACTTTTCAAACTGTTCTCGTTCTTGTTAGTAAGTACTCGTTAAGCATAACAGGTGTTAATTACCTAAAGGAAAAATTTACGTTTTTGCGTGATTAATGTACGAGGTACATACCAGAATTGCGTATCATTTAGCTCTATTTCAAAAAGAAACTGGTTAAATGCGCAAATGTTATTACAAACACAATTTAAACATTTTATCTTTGCATATGTCAGAGCGCGTTATTGTTAATATAAGATTACATAAATTGAATATATAGGTTTCTCTCACGGCACTATTCAGCGAATTTTAACGGATCATCTTGAAATTAACAAGGTGCCCCACATGATTTCTGACTAAAGAAAGCAGGCTCACGTTGACATTTGTCAATCCTTATTATTTAATAAGGAATGTAGCAAGGCATAGTACTTTTTTAAATAAGTACTGTGATAACCATGGATTAAACCTAGATACCTTATTTTATTCCTGAAATGAAACATCAACAAAAATAATGGAAACACTCGAGCTCTCCTCCTCCACAAAAATTCAAGCAAGTGCCATCTTAAATAATAAAGTTCTCTATACCATCTTTTAGTATAAAGCAGATGTAATTTTAGTACATCCTGTACCTAAGAATCATACAATAACTGATAAATATACAAATGATCTTTTACATCATGGCTTGCTGCCTGCGATCAACAAACTCCGTCCCGTCCTTATCCGACTGGTGGAAACTGGAAAATGGAATTGAAACCCTCATTTATCCCTCGTATTCACCAGATTTTGCGCTTAGTGATTTTTGGTTGTTTTCAAATCTTAAGGATTCGCTCCGAGGAGCCAGTTCGTCATCTCATAACGTTCTGCGTTAGAAAGCGTTATTTAGCAAAAGGGCCCCCAAAGAGGTTCATAGAGTGCTACGAAAATTGGATGAAGCGTTAGGAATCATGTGTAAATAAAGGAACGGATTATGTTGAAAAATTGTAAATAAACTTCTCAAATTATATAAGTAAAGTAGCTTTGATCTCACAGCAAAACGGTACACAATTCTGGTATGGACCTTGTATATTCCCGTTACGTTTCTTATAAATAATGTCTTTAATTAAGCTCCACACACATAAATCCCGGGATGTTAAATCGAGCGACCCAGATGACCAAGGAATCGGTCCTGAAGTTGAAAATTTCTGTGACAAATACTACCTGAGAATTATGCGCAAGAGCCCCGTGTTGTTGAAACAAATCCTATTTTGGCGTTGTGCTAAAGGAAGATGACCCAAAAATGCTTTTAGATGAATCTGAAGGATATCCATATATCTTCTACAATTTAAATTTTCTTCGTAGATATAATAATAAAAACTCCACCCCCTTTAGTACAACACCAAATTAAAACCAAATTGTCCCTGTCTTCTAATGGTAATTTCCCAAGAAATTGTTAGAAAGTTAAAATGCAAATGCCCAACAAACTTACAAACGCGAATTAGTCTCAGCATGCCACTACGTATTACGTAACATAAAATTAGTTTAAGGAATAATGTTTTGATAATTAACAAATAAATGTATTACCTATATATATTTATATATTATTTATATAAATAAAACCTAATTGTATTTTTACGGTGGTACTTCATTTATTTGTACTTAATACTGAATTTGGAAGTTGAACATTTCTGCTTTTGTAAGCGATTATTATAGTCCAAACTTAACTTTCTTTAAGTAATAAGTCTTAAAAAAACAGCACAATAAGTAACTAAGTAACCAATAATTAACTATATAAAGTTGTAAAGTTCTTTTAGTATTTAATGGTATTACCGATTGATCCTGCGATTACGTTTCCGCATTCCCTCCCCAGATTTTCTACTTCCGGCGACGGTTTTTCGATATCCCGTTGCCTACTGCGTTTTCTCCGCTATTCTGTTCTTTGTATTTCATTAAAAGCGCCGTTTTTAATTCCTCGCACGAAAATTTAATAAAGGGCGTTATATTAAGCCTCGGTTTTTATTTAAAAGTAAGTATCGATTCGAATTAATTTGTCGCGTTAATTAAAATTAATTTTAGTAATGAGAATTTATTTAAGGCGACTGTAGTTTTCCAAAGAAGGGGAATATCCTTTTAGAATTCGGTCTGTGAACTGTATTTAAAACGTGCTTTGTTTTGGAAGCTTTTGTAAAATATTCAAATCTAAAACCGAACGCTAGACGTTTTTACAAAACCCCCACTTTTTGGCATTAATGTCATTTACTGCGGATTTTTAAGAATCCCTCGCTTAAAATGTAAGGGTGGCAATTAAAGTTTTTCTATCCTTCATGTACGACAGCTTAGAATAATAAACGGCACCCGTCGGTTTGAAATGCTGATTAACTGTAATCTGCATTTGAAAAATGAACAGTTTTTCAGATGCTCGGAGATTAGTTCCCTTCTATTGAGTCACGAATATAGATGAGAAAAGAAAAAGGGCAGATTATGCGATAGTCAAATGACACCGGTTAGACCTTGCGAAATTTACTAGAGCCCTCCAGTAATTTAATAAAAGCAGACCCTCAAATATAAAATTTACACAAACCCAGAAAAATTGCATGGAAAAGAATAGAGGTAAATTTATATAAAAGTAAAAGGAGAAAATGTATCCCTCACCGAACTCCTTTATTAAAATATTTGCATCGCGCGAACTGAAATGTTTCAGGTCAAAAGTGGCTATATGGACAATTAAAAGTGTGTTAGCTTACAGCATATAACAGGTTCTCTGTATAAAGTGCTTTTGTTGTGGTATATGATGTAAGCCTGCTCTGTTAACGTATAACAGAAAAAGACTAAACTTACCGTCATTTTCATTAGACCACGACCTATAAATATTTCCTTTACAGTCAAGGTTTCTACGATTCCCTTTCAACAGAATCAGTCATATAGTTTTATTCTGAATTCGCAATGCAGATAGGGCTGAGCGGTCTGAGCGCGGTCTGATGCTCGATTTACATAGAAAATAGATACATTCTAGTTCAGAAAATGCGAATAGTAGAAACGAAACTGAAAGAATCACCCCGTTCTGTTAGCATACGGAATTTGCTGTAAATTTAAATCTTGATATTGAACATTTACATATTAATAAGTTTTAAACAACACGTTGAAAGGCTAATTATTTATTTGCACAACCTTTTAGGAAGTCGAATTTGCGGAAGAACTTTCCAAAACTTCCAAGTTAAACTTATTCCTAATATAAATAACATTCAAGCTGTATCATATATCACCCAAAAATGTTTTCTTATGTTGATTAAAGCGAATAAGAAAATGTAAAAGAGTTCTGTATCGCGAGTCCTTTTTTGTCGACAATCCTAAGCAATTCTTTTCTTGGCTTTTTATTAAGTGGTTCCTTTGAATGGTCGCTTTTTGTGCTTTAGCTTTTTTCCGCTTTCAAAGAAGCAAGCACTTACAGAAGATTAATAAAATTAGAGTTTTAAAAGGCAACTTCAAAGAGTTTTTTCAGTTGGGTTTGTGGGAAAAGCATTGTCACCCGTAAACGTAATTATTGCTGGTGAAATAATTAGTTTCTTTTTGTGTTTATATTTTCATTATTCTGCCACAAAAATTCACCGAAAAATAGAATTAAGTAAATTTAATCGAATATAGGTATACAAATAATTTTCAATGCTTGTATTACTAAGGCTACTTTAAATTCGATTTATTGGAATAAATGTATTTTTTAAAATTTCTTTTATTAACATTCACTATTACAATCTGTCTTTTTCCAGACAACAAGTAATATAAATTGACAGTATCTTATAGTCACATAGAGAAGTGATTATCCAGTGATACCACTTCTAAGCGTTTAATATTATTAGCACTTAGTACGATTAACATTAAGTCAAGTTAGCTGAACCGATTTGAGTTTGTTTTAGTTGAGCGCTAGGAGAACGAACACATTGAGTACTAGAAACATTACACCAATTTGGCACTAGAAATACTATACCGAACACAACACAATCCAGAGAATTATGTTGGTTGTTGAGCAAGTAGGTTAGAAGCCACATCATTTGGATGAACACCCAGTCTGGTTTGATATCTCTCGGATAGTTTGGCACATTCTTCTAACACCGTTTGGATCTGTAAGTCTATGTAGGGCATTATTTGGAACATAGCACGGGGCATCAGCAGCTGCTCTTGGATTGGAAACGCTCCATTTTCATGATATTATATACACTTGCAGAACTCCAGAGTTGTATTCCACGCGCCTATGTTAATTTTATTATAGTTTTAGAGACTAGCACTTTATTTACTATTGAGAGCTAAGAAGGGCAACCAATGGGCCAGTAATGATTTCTGTAAATTTGACTGAGTCGAGGCCTTTTTTGCTAAATGTGTTTCGTCCAAGTTTAAATGTTTAGATATTTAACCTCATCCTTTTAAAGTAAGTAGAGAGCAGCTGTTCAGGTGACTGTTGGAAAGTAAATATAACATATCCTGATTTTGAAGGGTTTGCTTTGACACGTCAATTTTGCATCAATTTCTCAATGTTATTAAGTTGGCGTTATAAGCATTCAGAAGCAATGACCGTGTTTTTGTGCGATGCTACAATTGCCATATCGTCTGCGAATGTGGCTAAAGTTGAAACATTCATTATCGAAACATCTGCAATAAATAATAGATATAAATCCGGGCTAAGAACGCTTTCTTAAGGGACTCCCGCTTTTATCGGGATCAACGGTATCTTCTTTTTAAATCCATAGTCGTCCACTCCTGAACGTAGGTCTCTCCCAGCACCTTCTACTTCTCTCTATCATGTGCAGTGTTTATCCACCGTTTACCTGCTATGCTTCTAATATCGTCTATCCATCTTTTCGGAGGGTGTCTCACGTTTCTTTTTGTTTATCTTGGCCTCCATTCTGTGATTTTACGTGTCCATCTGTCTTTGGCTTGTCTAGCCACGTGTCCAGTCCACCGCCACTTCATCTTTGCTACTTCGTTGGTTACATCATTGATCTTTGTTCTTCTTTTGATCTCTTCACTTCTGATCTTATCCCGAAGTGAAATACCAAGCATGCTTCGCTCTTTGTGGTGTTCTGAGCTTTTTGGCGTAGGCTTTTGTGAGTACGTATTGACTGGTAGGACACATGTATTATATACTTTAGTTCTTAAATTTATGGGAATTGTGTGATTCTTAGGAATGTGTCCTAATTTGCCGAAAGCTGCACACGTAAGTCTAATTCGTCTGGTAATTTCCGCATGTTGGTTGTCTTTCCCTAGTTTGATAATGTGGCCTAGATAGACATATTCATCAACGCGCTCAATATAGTTATTGTCTATGTATACGTTGGCATCTTCAGGACTTATTACTTTTGTCTTGTTGTAATTCATTTTTAGACCTATACTTGAAGAGACGTGGTTTAGTTGTTGTAACATTTCATTTAGTTCATTAATGTTGTCGGCTATTACGACTATGTCGTCTGCAAACCTAAGGTGGTTACGTCTGGATTCATTAACGTTCATGCCTTTGTTATACCATTCCAATTATTTCTCAAGGACGTCTTCGAGAGCTAACGTAAACAATTTGGGTGAAATTGTATCTCCTTGCCGTACTCCTCTTTGTAATGGTATTTTATCAGTCATGGTAGTTTCGTCTATTTTAATGCGTATTGATGCCTCTTTATAGATATTTTCGATTATTTGTGTATATCTGGAGTCTATTCGTGCGTTTTCTAGGGAGTTTAAAACTGAGCAAATTTCGATGGTAGCAAACGCCCTCTGAATATCAATGAAGGCCAAATGTGTTGGTACATTATATTCTGTACATCAGAGTACGTATAGTATAAATGTGGTCGATCGTGCCGAATCCCCTTCTAAAACCAGCCTGTTCCACGGGTTGATAAAAGTCTAGTTTTGTTGTTAGGCGATTCATTAATATTTTTGTGTATAATTTGTATAGGTGCGACAAAAGAGATATTGGTCGGTAATTCTCGAGTATAACTTCAGAGTTACACCATTCCATTGGGATTTTTCGGTCGTGAAGACATTTATTTAGCAGGATTCTTAATGCTTCTTTTATAGATTTCCCCCCTAGTTTCAGCATTTCTGTTGTGATTTGATCTTCTCCTAGACATCTGTTATTTTTATTTTTCTCAATGTTGTGTCTATTTCATCTTCTGTAATTTTCGGCATTTCTTCAGATCCTGCGTTTAAAATGATTGTCCCTGCTTGCGGTCGTGGTAAGTCAGATGAATATAATTTCGTATAAAACTTCTCGAGGGCATTAATGCTATCTTTTTTACCTTATACTAGCACATTGTTCTCGTTTCTTACTTTTATCATTTTTGTTTTTCCCTTTGAGAGTCGTGAACGTAGTACTTCCATGTTACAGTTACCTGTAGTGGTTTCTTCTATAATCTTTGTGTTGTGATTTCTTTTATCTTTTCGAATTTCTTGCTTCGCTCTTTTATTTAGTTCTTTAAACCTGTCCGATGTTCTGTCTATTCTGTTTCTTCTTTCCTCTAGTAGTTTTAGAGTGTTGGGACTTAGTTTCGAATCTCTATTGAGTGTTTGCCTGGTTTTTGAATAAGCATTACACCGGCTACTTTCCACTGAGGTGGAATATAACCTAGGTTTAAAATAGCATTAAAGATCATGGTAACGAATCTGACTGAAAGATCTTTTATAACCTTACCCGTGATCAAGTCATACCCAGGATTTGGCGTCTTATTTCACTTCGAATTTTTTTATTGAAAGGTGTAAGTGATTGGGTGCATTTAGTAAGCTATTGACTGTTGCTTCTAGGATATGTGGTGTATATGTTACTGTAAAAGCCCGAACAATGGTAAATCCTAAAACTTCCCAATAAAACCTAAGATTGACCAAGTAGTAATGGTAAAACCTCGAAATATTATAAAATAGAATGTGTAAGTAATTAATTACTTGGTGACTAGTCTGATATGAAAATTATTTCGTATTATTGACGCTGATTTTATATATTACATAACTATAAAAATTAGTTATGTTTCAAGAATTTTAGCCCAGAAACATCGCATTGTACCGTGAGTTCAAAAAGTTTTTACATAAGGGTTGACCATGAGACATAAATGTAATGTCTACTGCAAGATTTAGAACCTTTGTTTTTACAATTTTATTGAAATTTGCACAACAGTATTATGCCAGAAACACAATGATGACAGTTAATAAATTCTAAATCTTGCAATTGACATTATTTTTGTGTCTCATGGCCAACCCTTATGTAAAGACTTTTTGAACTCACGGTATAACCCGATGTCTAATAAGTAGATTTTACTTATTTTTTATAATTACTCACTTTATTTCGTGTTCATTATTGTTGTGATCTCATTCTATAATTATTTTTTTTCACTACTAGTATTAGAAGATGTCATTATTGACCTTATTTTCGAGCCCAGAAGATGAATTTCTCTCCTAGTGGCCAATAATTTTTTATTATTGACTACTGGTTAATAATAAAGACAATTGCTATGCGCTCAGGTACCTATTTTAAATATGTTTTACCCAAATGTCAATTGAAATTAACCTCTCCCCTTGTTTTCAAGCAAGGCTATTTGAATTTTGTGGATATTTAGAATAGTATATTCTGTAACAAGGTTAGAATGAAAACTCGATACGAGTGGAAGATTCCGAACGCGAGCGTTAGCGAGCGTGAGGAACCACGAGTAGATCGAATTTTCATTCTAACCGAGTAACAGACTGTATTTTCTCCACGACCGGAAAGTATGAATCAAAAACAATTAAATCTGAACAAATCAAGTTATTTATTGAAATAATTATATTATATTGTATTAATATTTATATTTACATCTGACACTGACAGTTTTGAAATCCATGGCAATCTATGTATTTCGTTGAGCATAATTATGGAATATTCATTCTGTCACTTGTTATAGAATGAAAATACATGCAAAACACATAAGAAGCAAGTGTTTCAGAATAAATATTCTATCTCAAGAGTGAGAATTTTTACTTTCTATTATTAAAAAGGATTTTGGAATTATTACATTCACAAATGGTCGTGGAGAAATAAATATACGCATCTGTCATTTTATTTTTTATTTATGTAAAAATGATTAATTAAAAGGAATAAAGGTGCTAGTAGTGAAAAAAATAGTATATAAACCACGGTAGAGAAGACTTTTCTCAGCCTCACAACTTATTTCCCGACATGCTCGGCTGAGAAAAATGTCTTCTCTACCTTGGTCTATAATATACTATTAATAACTACTTTCCATTTTTACCATATTTTTTTCACAAAAACAACTTTTACCAATCGCCATTGGTCAATCCTAGCTTATACAAAACTCAAGTGGCAAAACCCCGAAAAATCTGTTTCTTTTCTTTCAGTCCTAACATTTACTAACTCATATTGGTAAATCTTAAGATTTACACGTAAAACCTAACATTTACCACTATTCGAGCTTTTACAGTAACATATATCTTGGATGTGATTGAAATAATAGTATTTTACAATGTTTGTATTCGTTTAGCAGGTTTTAGATATGCCTGGTTGCTCTGTTTCAGGTTATTTTATCGCTAGGAGCGTGAATGTGGTTTGCCATTTTCTTTCAAGTTTACGTTTTTCCTCGATCAAATGCAGGGTGTCTTTACGGCAGTTTGTGGGTTTACTCAAATTATGCATAACTGGGGATGCATTCTAGGCTACACTTTGGATCGTTGTTGTCAAGTGTTCTACCGCGTCATTCTGTAATTATTTTTAAGGGTGTTTGGTGTTTAAATTTTCAGAAACTTCATTACGAAAGGCGTTCCAGTACGTGAACTTGTTTGTTAGTATGATGGGCTTCGATTTTGTTAGAATTTGAATGCTAACAGTAATTAAGATTGGAGAGTGGTCTGACGATAAGTCCAATGAAGATTTTATTTGTAAATAGTGGTAACTTGACGATGCAAAAATTTAGGGGGTAGTTTGTTGAGGTCAGATGGCCGCCAATACTTTGGTTCAAACATGGATAGATGTTTTAGATTGTTATCTGTCCTTGCCTTTAATAGGTGTCTGCCTCTTGAAGTTATCACCTTGGATCCATCCACAGTGATGATGTTCTGCGTTATAGTCTCCTCCTGTCCAAGTGAGTTGGTATAAATGTCATTTAAATTTAAAAACGTCCTTTCTATTGTTTGTTTCCTAATTATGTATGTTCACGCGATTGAAGCGACATACAATGTGTCCATGGATAGGTGATACAAGAGGTATAAATGATCAAAATTTTTTAGATATCAATACGCTGTTTGGCAGTTTATCCTTGCTTGTTCTTAAATTCATTTTAAGCAGACTTTCGATTTTTATAAATCAAGGCATCTGTGTTAGCACTGTTAAAACGAAGGTGATGTTTAGGTAAAGTCTTAGTATTTTAACAAATATCGCAAAATTGTATTAGAGTAAAGTTGTTCAGAACACTAAATTATGTTTGTATGCAAAATTTGAGTTGTTCAGACAGAATTGATTTTTGTTAGTTTAAGGCTTTTGTTGTGCTCGTAGATGCTTCAAAAACACAAAATTAGGATATATTATTTCGAAAACTTTATTTTAAATTGAAAGTTTCAAAAATAAAGGAAACACAAATACCAAAATTATTCAAAAGTTGTTGTAGTGTCTGCTTGATCTGGTTACAAAAATTTCAGAAATTTTTTCAAAGTCCAGAACTGAGAAAAATTGTGAATTTAAGTCTTAAATTATTACCTGCAGGAAAAGTAACATAAGAAATAAGACTATTAAACACAGCAAAAATTATTATCAAGAATAAAATTTTCTGATAAATCAATAATAAAAAAGTTTTTTCTCTTGTATCACCTATCCGTGGACACATTGTAGAACGATTTATTGAAATGATTTTAAAAATTTAGACACTCATTACTATTAATTACAGATTTTACAGAAGTTATTATAATAAGAGTGCGAAAATTGCATGTGGTATAATAATGCCTTCATCCCACGAAATGTTATCTGTAGCTACTTAAAATTGTTGGAAACCTAGAAATTTTGTACTTGAAAAGTATTTGACGTTTAGCATTAATTTTGCTTGCAAATATCAAGTAAGGGCAATAACTACGACAGTTGATGCCGGTAAGCTTAATTAAAAAAAGATATACATATGTAATTATGTATCAAACCAAAATATTGAGGGACCCCCCCCCTCTTTCATTCATATGTTCAGTACCTACTATGGGAAATATTTGTGTAAATAGAATGTGCTGGAAAATTGCTGCCCTAGTTAAATAATGAATTTCATTGTCTAATGCAAATTAATGATGTAATCAGTTCTTATGTAAACAGTCGTAAATACGAGCAATATTAAATATTTTTATTATAAATCAAATGTGCCTTAAAAATTAAGCAGCATGTTCTAATACATTCCTCCGGGTATGAAAACCAAAACTATTTTCAAAAGGGCCATTAAGCGCGAAAGTTGTTCGGACAAAATTACAGAGAGGATTGGCTCTACAGCGTTCATTATTTTTAGTGGTTATGAGAAGAACAAAAGAAAAGCGTCACATTACCAACACTCGACAGATGGCCGTAATGTTAGTTAACACTACTAGGATTATAACAAACGATAAAACTCAGAAAAGGTGTTTCTAGCCTTTCCAGGACACTCTAAAGCGAAACAGAGTAATCCAATTTTTGAATCATTTATTTTGACATCATCTATTCAATTATCTAATTAGTGGAGTAAAAAACAGGGAAAAAGTCGCTTCGTTCTCGATTTTTTTTTAACGTTAGAACAAACTCAGACATATACCATTTTATTAAGTAGATCAATGTTCATTAGAAATCACGAAATAAGACATTTTTTAGTGGCCACGGACATTGTTATTTTTAAAAAGGTGTGAAATTTTACTTTTTTTTAAATCATATTTTTTTGTACATCTATTGCTATATCTCAAAAACGAATGCTCTATCGATGTGAACTTTTTTTTGTTATAAAACACACACTTAAGCGCTTCTATCTGTGCATAGTATTGTTAATAAACAAATGTTTAAACATGCTAAAAACGTAGATAACTCAAAATGTTCCGAAAATACGCAGCCAAATTTCCACTAAGCTACAAACTTTTTTGTTTTTGTAAATTTTGTATAACATGCTGCGAAGAAAATAAAGTTAAAAGACGAAAAAAGTTTTTGATAGCATAATTTTTATTGTATCTTTTATAGTTAAGGTACAGATACGCCCGCAACGTCTACTAAAGGCGAGCTAGGCTCCGGCCTTTCCCGAACGGCCGGTCCTATTTTAAATTACTTATGTATACGTAATTATTGATATAAAATCATTGATTTCAAAAGTATCCTGATAATATTCCTTATGTTTAAAAATAAGAAACTAGATACCATTGTATTTGAACCAGGAGTGGTGGTGTTTTATACTTTTATATATTATTGTGAAGTGAAGGGATGTGCTTCTCACTTTTCTAGCTTTTCCATTCCCTTCCATCTTATGCTTTTATTTTAGCTTCATTTCTTGATTGTCCTTTCTCTTGTATTACTTATTACTTACTACGAAGTCGTCTCAGTTTTCTTCTTTTCCCATATTCTTTGTACTGATCTCATGTTGTTCATCTGTTGCTGTTCACTGTAAAAGGCCCCACGAATGCTTTTCTTGTAGGAATTTAGGAACGGATGCAATTTGTAGTTCTTCTCGTACTGACGTATTACGTATTCCGTTCAGTCTAATTATTCCTGTAACCTGTAACACCTCGTGGGTATTTCATTTCTAATCCTTTATTAGTTTTATTTTTCATTCTTCTTAGTAAGTGTCTAGGTTTCATTGCCATATGTTAAAATTTAGTTTACTTCGGAATTTCCTTTTTCTTAATAAAATTGTGTTGCATCCTGTAATATCTTAATCGCTTTTTTATCTTTCATTAATATACAGATCTTGTGTTCCATCGTTTTCTATTATCTCTCCCAGGTATTTAAAAATCGTAACTTATTTGATTTGTTTTTCCTCTATTTATATATTCTTATGCTGTCATCGACGTTTTCGTCTTCTTGGTGTTAATCTTCATATTGTACCTCTTCAAAGTCTCATACAACACATTTAGATTTTCTTATATTCCCTTTTTGGTTTCAGTCATAATCACCACATCATCAGCAAGAGCAAAATTTCAACTGTCTCCAATCCTTCTTTAGCTTTAAACATTCATACTTCCATGTTCTACGTTACTACATAATTTGTATTATCTTTAAATAAGCTTCTTATTGCTTTACTAAGTGTGTTACTTATGACCTTTTCTTTCAAGATTTTCCAGATTTGTTCTCGATCAAAGACCTTTTCTAAGCCTTTTATAACTATTTGCGCACTCGTACTTTCTCTATAATTTGTTTTAAGGTAATAACGTGGTCTTATATACTTCTAGTTTTCTAGAAACCACTTTGAAAGTTTTCCAGTGTTTGCTCTATTGTTGTTTGTATTCTCTTTTCTAGTACTTTTCGTATATATTTACTGCTACGCTCAACAATAGGATTCTTCTATAGTTATTGCAGTCACATATCTCAACTTTCTTGTGGATTGAGACTATTACTCCTGCTTGCCAATCTTTTACCGTTCTTCCTTTCGTTAGTGCTACGTTACATATTTCTGGAAAAAGTTATTTTCCTTCCGTTTCCATATTTTTAAGTATTGCAGATTTTATATGTTATCGTGGCTTCGTGTTTGGCAATCTTTTTATGTTTAAGTTGCGGTTTCAATTTCTTTCATAGTTATTGTATGGCTCTCCTTGTCTTTTTCTTTAATTGAATTATGGTTTCGTGCTCCTTTTCTACAGCATCTTTTTCTGTGGTATTTAATACTCCTTCAAAATGCTTCTTACATTTCTTCCGTTATTGTTAAATACTTTATGATACAAGGCCGATGGCTGCTTGTAACTTCCGGGTTGGTTTACAGTGGCCTATCCGACCCTGATTGTGCGTGGTTTGCTTTAAAAAATACTTAATTATTGTCAAAAAATGGAGTGCATTTTATGTGGACGGAAACAGGGTTTATAGACTATAATTAGGGCTGCGGAAATTAGAAAAGACTTTTTTGGACAGAAAATTTTGTCAGAATATTTTGAACCGAACAATTAAAGTAAAATATCACAAAGACTGCAGAAAGATCTACACCAGCAAACACAATATTGAGATGGTTTGCCAAACTAGTAATGGCTTAGAGCGAGACAGAAATATTCCTTCTTCTTCAAAAACTAGGACTAATATTCCAACATTTGAAATGCGGAAAATGTGCCTAATTTGCAAGGTCTATTTTTTGTAGGGACAGGAAAATGTACATACGAAAAAATAATCAATGCGGCAATGTTTAAACATTTGTTTATTAACAATACTATACACAGATAGAAGCGCTTAAGTGTGTGTTTTATAACAAAAAAAAGTTCACGTAGATAGCTCAATTTGTTTTTGAGATATGGCAATAGATATACAAAAAAACATGATTTAAAGAAAATTTAAATTTTACACTTTTTTAAAAATAAAAATGTCTGTGACCACCAAAAAATGTCGTATTTCGTGTTTTTATGTGTAAAATGATGTTGATAATACCCATCGTGTCTGATCTTGTTCTAAGCTCATAAAAAAAAGACACAATTCTACCTCTTTTTCGCTACGCTAAATGCTAAATGCTATCCTATAAAAGGTAGTCAAACAGTACTCTGCTTTATATTAGATTGTTTTACATTTTATAAAGAAGAAAGGTGAAATCATTAAAAATTGATGACGTAAATACCTCGATTCAATGGTTAGACCATAACAAAAATTATACCATATGATCAAAGAAGATCGAAATCAAATTAAACTATGGAAATGTAAACCAATGCCTTTTAAACTGGCTTATTTGTTGCTAAACCGAAATTACCATGAATGTTATTAAATAATTATTTTTATTTTAATATCGATATCCATACCTCAAAAGCTTTACCGGTAGGGAATATTGCAATGAGAGAGCCCAATTTTGACGTTTGAATGCATTCAATATACACTGCTTTTACTTAGTAGGTAGCTACGAGAAATAAAACCCTATTATAATACAACCTTCTAGACTTTGACGTAGAACGTCCTTATTCGGTCTGATCAAATACCAATTTCAGGTGTTCTCCTCATAGAGCCACCTACTGATGGAAACAATTTATTGTTCTACACAGACCTCTAACCCTAAGCTAGATTTACAACTAACTGTTCTTGTAAGGCAGGTCGGCCATCCTTAAACTCACGTAATTGCCATGAGTGACACGAATTAGCGTATATCTCTCAAAAACATATTGTTTTTCTTGTGGTTGGTGCTGTTTGTTGCAAATCGAGCAACAACTTCTCTTGTTTCGACATTTAAATATAATTGAATTTTTTTCCCTTTGACACCCACTTCAGGTACACGCTGCATAAGACTACCTCATATAATTATTAGCAATGGACCACACATTCTTTGGATGTAATTTACTTAACCTTTAAATTGAAACCGGTTTTATTGCCGACTTTAAAGGAGACCGCCCTGCCTCACTACTGAAAACAATGGGCGTATTCCCTTTGTTTTCAGTAGTGAGTTGTAAATCTAAGTTAGGAATAGAAATCTGTACTTTCTTGAACAAAATATTTGATCACCTGAATTAATAACCGCCAAGCACTGCAGTCGAGGCATAGCCGAGGTAATAAATCAGTATTGAACTATACAGGGTGTATACAAATTGGTGGAAAAGCTCCTGGTAGCGATATTCCTTGTACAATTCTGAGTCGAAAACCTTAATACTAGAATGATGTACCATGCTTCCCCTGATGGTTTCTCAGAGACGAAACGTCGGATTTCAAATTTGATAACGCCATCTTGTAGAGGGGGAAAAGTGGCAATAATAAAGTGTGAATTAATTTTAAATATCTCTTCAAATAAACTCAGAAAAAAATAAAAGCGTTTTTCCAAAATTTCGGTTTTTTCCGGATATCTTCAGAATTAATCGGATTTTTTCAAATTTTGAGGCGGCATCTTATTGAGCCCCAAATTACGCAACTTTTTTATAATTTAAGCCACCCTTTATCTTTTACCGTTTTCAAGATCCCCATGCATTTCATCCTTATGCTGGACACCCTATATAAAAGCGTAGTACGTATGTATGTGAAACCAGAGCCGAAACAAACAAAATTAAACAACTGGTGAGGGATGTCTTTATTAAGAGCGATTATAGGTCTTACCCTAAGGGATAGAGTACAGAAATAAGAATAAGACAATGTACACACATACATACAACATACAGGATATCAGCACATTCATAAAAATTGAAGACAACAATGGAACCAACATGTAAGAGGGCAGATTACCAAAAATAGCAAGAGATGGAAAACCAGATAGAAAAAGAGATGTAGGAAGACCGCCAAAAAGGTGTGCTCAAAATCAGCAATAGAAACACCACCCTAGATGTCGAAGTTAACAGAGTGTAACTGACCTGAGGATATCCTAAAATTTAAATAATGTATTTAAATAGAAATTTAAGTCGAAGAAGATGAAAAACATTTTGTTGTGAATGAAAAAACGGCTGTAATTAGATAAACTGGATACCGTTCCATGTATGCTTTTGAAAATGCATTTGTAACAGCATCTGGTTTAAACTTTGCAGTAATTACGGAACACTGAACATCAGGATCAGCCCGCCACTGCTTTCTCGTTAGTGACTTGCAGAATTTAACACTAACGGGATTATAAAACTTACAATCAGGAAAAGATCTTCCTTCCTAAGTACTCTGAAGTGAAATAGATTATAGCGTGATTTTTGAGTCCTTACAACTACGTCACTAATGACGTCATTTCCTGAATGCTACATTAGAAGGCCATAAAATACTTGGCAAATAAGCTGGGGTGCCTTAATTTAGAATGAAATAATTCAGCTTTGATTTTACTTTTCATAATTTATGATAAGGTAAGATTATCATAGAAAAATGCGATGTCAGTAAAAAAATTTCGATCTGTAATTAATAAAATACTTTAAAATAAAATTCCAAAAGCATCATAATGTAATGACAAACAAGCAAAGCTTAGGTAGGCATTCTAACTTTCATATACTGCACATAAACAGAAATTTTAAGTAAAATTAGTAGGATCTGTGCAATACAAGCAAAATTCCTGTTCTGCCTATTTCGGTTAATACAGAAGGCATTACACTAATTTAATAATTATGAAACAACCTTAAGAATTTCAGGAACGAAAGCACGACACGATTATGTAAGTAGCGATTAAGTAAATAGCTAAACATTTCTCTCCAAATAAAGCTCATTTCGTGTTTAGTGAAGTCTCTGAATGTCTTTCTTCCGCTGGAATGTTTTATTTTATTACCATTTCCATTATTATTATTACTAACGCAGAAAGTGATTATTATAAAATTTTACAAAAAGGTCATACCTCATCCTAAAAAAAATGAATTATTTAGGTCATTAAAAGTTGTGCCATATAAGTTATGCAAATGTTAAATAAATCTTCTTGAAGTTCCTAACTGCGCTTAACTGATGTTAAAAAGTAATTAAGGCAAACCCAGAATTCTCTGTTAATTGAATCCAGTGGCGTCACTTTAATACTTTAATCTATTTTAGTTTAATTCTTAATCTAATAACGTTTGTTAAAATGTTTCCCCAAATAATTTCGTTAAAGGTGAAAAGAGCAAAATTAATACCAACTTCCGATCAAATCAAGGAATTCCTTAACTAAAATTGGATCTAAAATATCATCTTTAATTTGTCACTCCTAAACGGTGACATTAATTCGATTTTCGTACGCTTTGGGTTTTGCTGGAATTCTCAGTTCTACCATAGTATAGAAAACTACTACAACTTTATTAACTATAACGCAAATTAGATTCTTTAGATCAAACTAGTTTATATATAAATTTATACAATTTTAATCAGTACAAAACATTTTCTTCTTTTTTGCTTTTTTAATTTCTCTCAGTTAACATAATCGTTTTAATAATCCACTTCGTGTTGATTTTAAAGCTTTTTCCTGTGTTAATAATCCAAACAGGACAGTCAAAATTTTTATGAAAGCGAATTTCCACCTTATGTGCGACAAATTAGAGTATGTAATTACAAACATCAGATTACGAGACCGCAGAAAAAAATGTCGCGAACGCCCTCTCGTGTGGCACGTTGACACAAATTGCTGCCTACATTCAAAACCATGCACTTAGGTAAATGGGTTGTAATTTGTAATCTAGATAAGCCCACGTGTAGGAAATACGTGAAATTCGTGAAATTAGGTTGTTAACATGGGTATTGGAATTTGCGATCAGCACGTACGGAAATGTTTAACCGATTTTCCACTAAGTTACATAGATATTCGCCGAATGACTTTCTATAATTTCATGAAATAATTAAAGGGCAAAGAAGGCGGCACTTACTTTAATATAGAAACTAACTCTGAATTTACATGCTTATCGAGAAAATTATCGTTTGGTTTGACGTAAATGTCACCAACGAACTGTAATAGCAAGTAATCCTCAGCAGAATAGGGCAGAAGAAAATGTCAAAGCAGGAAGACGGGTAGAACCCTAGATAATCATAGAAACAGTACATTATATAAACTCTCAAAGAAATAATATAGAGATAATAAGGGAAATGAAAGCCATACCACCAGCTCAGAATTAAGAAACGCGATAGGCTACATAAAGGAGGAGAGTTATTAAATGAAGGAAAGGTCAAATCTCCTTGGAAATAAGTTGCACAATATGGAGAAATATATTAAAATGATATTTGTCGGTATTAAAGATTTTGAGTTGAATATAATTATTAATCAATATAAAGTTATAGTTTAATTGCAAGTTAATTTATGCAGATTTAATATAATAAGTTCATTTAAAAATGTAATAAAAAGCAAGAATCTAGATAGTTAGGGTAGAATAATTTAATTGTTAGGAATGTTGTATTGTAATTATAAAAGAAGTTAGCTAGCAACCTAGTATTTAATAATTACCAAGGAAAAGCAAAGAGAATTTTCATTGGAGGAAAAATATCAGAGAACCAAGGAGACGGAAAACAAGAGATAAATAAACAAGATTGAAATTATCTTCTCAAAGAGGAAGGAAAATATAACAAAAATAAATAAGTGTGAAATATTATTTAAAGAAAAGGAGAATGGTGCTTTCCTAAAAGGAAAGAATAAAATAATTAAATAATTAATTGGTACTCCGCTGGAAAGAAAATAGTAATCGCTTATAAAAGAGGTCAAAATAAATAAGTGGTTGTTATTCTTCTGAGAGAAAAAGGTTTGGTCCGGTTTATATTGGATGTTGCAGAAGTTGAAGATGAATTGAAAATTATTAAATGTTGGATATGAATATGGAATTGTCATTAAAGTTGATTTGGATACTGAACAAGTGATATGCGAGCTAATTTAATACTGTTATAATTTATGATCTATAATAAGTAAATACAATGTGATTTTTTAAAAACTCAATTGCAGCAGGCCTTATTCTGACTTAATACAGACAGTTCTAAGGTTATTAAGACAGAATACGGCCTGCTGCAATTGAGTTTTTAAAAAATCACATTGTAGATAGGGAAGATAGGGAAATAGAGATTAGTAAAAGATGTAACAAATCTGCATAGAAAAATTAAGTTGTTCTGATTACTGTTATATAACATAAAAGTATTAATATTCATTTATTAAAGTAAAAGAACCTCATTACCGACCAAATAACTGAGCTCACCGGCTGTTAATTATTGTAAACAAAGGTAAAATTACAATATACAGAGGGTGAGTACTTAAGAAATGGACGCTTTTACGATTTGTTTATACTTTCGACTTTGTGTGCTGTGAAAATTCGTTTCAAGCAAGGTTATTCCAGAATAGCCACAAAATCCCATTTAAAATCCGAGGGAATTGATATCAGTTTGGGTGCAATACAAAACGTGATCCATTGAGGTGTAGGTACGTCATCAGTTTCAGACCCAAAACATTTCTACTCCGCCTTTGAAACCGAAACCGATTCCCAACTCATGGTGGTTGGAATCATTTCTGGAAGAGGACCCTTAGGACTTATTCGAGTACCATGAAAAGATAAAATTAATGCAAGAAAATGTCGAGAAAGTGTGGAGGAAAAATTTCAGAACTTTATCCTGGGGATAACCGGCAACACCCTGTAAAGGGGCATGCCATTTCAAGAAGAAGAATCCTGGAGAGGAGGGAAAGGTGTTGATTCCTCATTATGCAGCTAAGGCGCACACTGCAAGATTAACCCAGGAATACGCTGCAGAGGTCAAAGAAAGTAGCGCTCCCGAGCTTAGAAGCAATATTGAGATTCCTGTCAAGTTCTGCCAGTTTTATGGAATTCTTTGGCTTCAGCTGGCTAAAACAGCGAATGTTCCAGCATTAGCACATTGAATAACCTTTAAAAAGTGGAACAGTCTTTCTCCTGATATGACCGCGAATGTTTTTCATAGATGGACGCGCCGATGCAAGGAAATAGTTAAGAAACAGGGTCAGGCTCTAAATTTTTTTCATTAATTAGGTGTTAATTTCTTACCTTACTCTCTGTAGTTAACAAAGGGCACGATTTTAAAGACAATGAAGGTGAATCTATAGGGTCTAAATTAAGCATTAAATATTGATGTAAAAATAAATAATATGCAAAAAATAATATTGCACAGGCAAAGTTACCGATAGCAAAGCTACATAAAGGTAGCTAAACTAAGGAATGTGATGAAATCAGAAAAATAGAAAAGTACTATGGCAAAAGCTGAATACCAACCAAAATCCGTGTGAATAATGAATGATCGAAATGAAAATAATGAGGCAGAATTTAAAGATGACGAGCAAAACAAATAATAGGATTACGACAAGTTTGTGAAACTTTAGAGGAACGTATGAAAAACGAATTCTAAGAAGCTTAACGGATGTTTTTAAAGAATGTGCTATTAATATCGCAGATACCAAAACACTAAATAAAATATATATTTATCAAGCAAGTAATGATTATACGTTCTTCAATAGCGGGAATAACAAACTTGCGTTGGTGATAAATTTTTGGAAAGTAAAAGTTTTATATACAATTTCTTCCTCTTTCTGCCTTATTAGTGCAAACTATTTATTGTTTTAACATAATCATCTGTCGTTAGCCTATACTGCATCCTGTATTTCGCTTACCTCAGCATTCCATTTCCTTCATGGTTAACCTCTTCCTCTTTTCTCTGCTGTTCTGGCTATTCGTACTTTCTTTATCTGACTTCGCTTCGTTGGTCTATTTATATGCCCCCACCATCTCATCTTAACCCCTTCTATTTATTTCTTGGCGCTTTCAATTTTTAGCTGTGTTTTTATTTCCATGTTTCGCTTCTTATATATCCAACCCTCTTCCCAAACACTTAATCTCAGCCAATTGTATTTTACACTTCAATTTCTTTGTGAGCGCCCAAGAATCACTTCCACTGATGAGAGTACGTTAAGTACTCTCTTTTGTATATTTTTATCTTCGTTTCTTTAGATACTTATGATAGATTTGTCGTTGCTGCTATTTTAGTATCGATTTCTGTGATAACCCTGCCGTTCGTTTTGAATGTTGATCCCAGGTACTTAATTACCTCTACCTGTTTCACCTTTTTCCTTTTATCCTCGTGTTTATATTAACGTCATTTGTTGAAGTTATAATAATATTCGCTTATTTGTCTTTATCTTCACACATTTATCTTTTAGTTTGTTGCCACATATTCAAGCTATTCTGCAAGTTTTACACTGTCCAGCTACCAGTGCTACAGCATCCACAAACAATCATTCGCCAATAGTTACTCTCGCCTACTATAGAATCCCCCCACCATCTTGATACTTTTTTGGATACTATTTACCCATAAATAGAACTAATAACAGTGGATTCAATGTTCGTCCTTGCCATATTTCTGTCACAAAATGTTCCGATTCGCAGTTTAAATCCCTTACTATATTTGCGCAATTTGTAAATAAGTAAATGCTTTTTTCGTGTACTAGATAGAAATCAAGCATATTGTTCAATCAAAAATCGTAAAGAAAAGTGGTACTTTTCTTGTTAGCAACACTTTTCTTCATAGCAACACTTTTTTTCATTCATTCAATTTATTTGTATAAATATTCGTAAATGTACAATTGTTCAAATTATTAAATGAGGTGCAAATTTCAAACGCGTATCTTAATAATGCATTATCACACGTGTATTGTACAATATTTTATCTACAGAGCCCGCGCAAAATCTTAAAAACGTTTAAAAATAATCTGACGTTTTACATAATTTTTTTGACAAGTCGAAAATTAATTCAAATAGTAGTTGTAAAAATGGACAAATCCATGACGACCACAATGAAAAATAATACCTTGATAAATTTTGAATATTTATTTTTAAAATTAACGTGATTTTCCTGAAGTACACGAAAAAATAGCATGTTCAACTCGTAAGAAAAGTGATTCTTCCATGCTCGTGTAAATTTTTAATCCACTCGCAAGCTACGCTTGCTCGTGAATTAAAAATTTACACTCGCTGGAAAACTCTCACTTTCCTTAACTTGTAAAACAATCTACTATTTCCGTATCCATGGTATGTAATTGACAGATTATTTATCTCATTTGAGGTTAACAAAGACAGGCAAATGTAAAAAAGCGAGATGATATGAAAAAAGCGGGACGATATGAAAAAAGCGGGAGAATATGAAAATTTTCGCTCGTGCAACAGAAATCTTCGGGATGAAATATGCCTATATCTTCCCTTATAACGCAATATTCTATTATAAGGTTTCCCTTGATATCAAATAATTTACATTAGTACTTTATCAAAAGCTTTTTTCAGGTCGATGAAGGATCTAAGCATGAAGAGTAAGTAAAAGTTTTAGACATTTAATGAAATTTTGAAACCAAGCACCAACAGAAAGATAAAGAAGAGAAAGTTAGACTTTATGAAAAAATTAAAACTGCTTTTTATAAAACACCAAACTGGCCTGAACATAAGCTTGGCAAAGATATTGTAGACAATCAGATAACTAATGCAAATAGTAAAGATTCACAATAGTATGAATGGACAAAATTAAGAGAGTTTGCAGCTGAAAATGATAGGAAGATTAACGCAGAGAAATAAAGTAAGGTGTTCAGACCTTTGTAACTACTTATTCTTTTTTAAATGTTCGCGCAATGGCACATGTTATTTTTAGAAGATGTACCGCCAGTTGGCGCCTCCGCAGTAGAGTCCTTTTTCAATGGCCGAGCTGTATAGTCTTCATAATAAAACTCGTCTAAATCATAATTGATTTTACTTTTTTACTCCGTTACTAATTGTTATACAGTCCATTAAAATGCAACCAAACATAAGGGATGTGGATTTTGCAAGAAAGGCAAACGGTTAACAAAATAGATCATAATTAAAAGAATTTTCAGAGGATTAATAGAGGATAAGTTGTATATTTGGCAGAGAGGAAGATTTAAAGAAAAAATGATTTCAATTGAAAGATTTGTTCCAAGAAGTTGTAGGTCAAATACTGCCAATATAGAAACAAGAAAGGCAAAATGATTGGATTATGATGAATGTAATAGTGGGAGAAGTGCAACAAGGCCACAATAAATAAGATAACAAAATGAAACTATGTAAATAAGCCCCAAGATAAATAAAAAGACATGTATAAAGAGATTAGGAATTTTTATCATCATGTGAAGAAAAAGGAACCCACATAAAAATACCACAAGATATTACAAGCCTGAAAATGGGAGATTAGCAGGAGGAATAGGTGAGAAACTGGAAATATGAAGAACTTACTAAATTTAGAAAAACAAGACCAGGACAGATTGAAAAAAACATTCAACTTATTGACGACGACGAGATTCCAACTAGAAATAGAAATGAAATGCTGTGGCATCACAATATCATTTTCAGATAGTCGTTAATTCTGAAGAATGCTTATGTCATTGTCCAATACAGAATTGTCAGCCGAATGACCAATATATCAATTGTCGAAGAATGTCGCAACCTTTTATAATCATCTAGTATACCTTAATAACTATATCCTTCAAAATTAAATAATTAGGTTCAAATTAAATAAGACATTGTCCTTAATATTTTTTCGTCAAGCTTGCTGTGTTTCCTCTTTAAATGCTGTCTTCTCTTTTTAATCAATCTCAATCCTCAGGCTACCTGTATAATGGAGACATTTCAGGTATTCATACAAAACAAACAACATTAATTCAATTTGTAAAGGTCCTTTATGCGTCCACGACAGGAAAATAAAACAAACCTAAGCTGTTTCTACCCCTAAAACACATGATGTGGGTATCATAAGGATACAGATGTTGTTGACACTAACTACGGTTAATGCTACTAAAATAGTAAATTGCGATTTAATGCTACACCGAAGTTTCCAGGAATGACTTTAATGTCATACTAAACACTCCAGTAATTATTCATTCTATGAACTCCTTGCCAAACTATTTAGAAGTCATTAAAATCTCTTAGTCAATTCCTTTTTCCACTTTCTTCTACTTCAGTACTTCATTCTTTTTTTTTCCAATTTGCATTTCTTTTTTCCTTCCCTTCCATTTTCTCTTCCATTTCTCTTAATACATTTTCTTGTTTTTTTCATATTTATCTATTTATTTTCTTCCATCTAGCTCCACCTATTAGCTTTTCTTTGTGTTTACTATCCTTACATCAGTTTACTCTCTTTTCGCCCTTTTATCATTCCTTCGCTTTCGTTTATTTCTCTTTCTCTCACCCTCATCTGTCGTGGTCCTCTCTCACCATTTTCTCTTCCTTCATCATTTCACTTTTTGATATTTTTATTCATATTCTAATTTTTCTTTTTCTCTTTTTCTCTAATTCTCTCCCCTCAACTTTTTTGTCTACCATTCTTGCTGCTTTGCTCCCTCCCTCTTGTAGTACGTAACACGAAATTACTAAAGTACCTATATATTATTTAAAGATTTACGAAAATAAAAGATAATAAAAAAGTGCAAGTCATTTAGGCTTTCAAGGTATTAAACGAAGTTAAGTTAGGTTATTCGTTTTTTTCCATATCAATAAGTCAAACTTTTATAAATTTGTTTACATTCGAGTAATTCTAATATTCTAACTTGTAGGTAAGAAGGTTAAATTATAAAAGTAAATCTGAAAAATCCACTATGTACTTTAAGTAATTTAAAATCTACAATCCCAAATTCTCTTATAAGAAATAAATAAAACAAGATTTTTCCGAATTTTGATGACTGTGATTCCAGTTAGTAAGACAAAGTCTTGTATTGTAATTACTCAAGAATAAAAAAAAAGGGTGAAAGACGTTAGAACAAACTCGAAAACAACCAAATGAAAAGAAGGTTGCAAGTTTTCCATAGAAATAATCTTTCAAACTAAATCTTCTGATAGAATGATTTCTTGTCCACTTATGCGATAACAACAGCCCTATACGTCTTCCCAGTTGGACGCAAGTCAATATCCCACAGGAATCACGAAACTTCCAAGGTCTTTTCTAATAGCTGGAGGGTTATTGTGGTTGATCCAACTCTATCTCTACAAAAAGATACGCGAAATCAGAGCCGTAGAATTTAATATAACGTCTATTTTCCTGAATACGAAACGTTGGAAACGATTTTTTTACTTTTCGTAGTTTAGGGAAAAACGTGAGATCGATACTATGTCAACGAAATTTTTTTTATCACGCGCGGTTTTCTGATGGGAATGGCACTTTTTTTGATTGAAATTAATCAACGAAGTTTTCCGTTTCGTACCACCAAAAATTCTGTTTCCCAATATTTAGAAAATATGTAAGTGCTTTGAAAGTTTGAAGCGAAAAGTTTATGTTTGCTAATGTTAAAAGTTTCTACAGCCACCTCTCTAAAACAGGGAAGGTAAAAGAATAAATCAGTTTAAAATTGTGTTGTGCATGTTAATTTATTTCGAACAGAATGCAAAGTGAAGCTTCTGATGATTTCAAGTATTTTACCCGAGAAGAGTACTCTAAAAGCTGTTTTATTTCGTTATTAACGCGGTGAAGGTATTTGTTTAACTCGTAAATATTTATGAATATGCAAACGTCACAAAACACAGTTGTGGGAAATTTATGACCGCAGTTAAAGTTTTATGCACCCACCCATACGTACTGGCATCGTACGGTCTGAAATAATAATGTATGGAAATTGAACGACGAAAACTCAAACATTTCTAACATCTATCTATCCCCAAATACATAACTAATAAGTATGTACTTATGTACTGTCTCTAACCTCTTATACCTTTCGCTGCCGAGGCCGATGCGTTAATGTATGAGGCGCTACGGGTGCAATGCTAAACCCGCCCCGTCTCTGCGGGTTACTTGATTGGTGCGCCGTTTAATACATACATACTGCATCATGTGTATAGTGTAGGTGTGGAACGATGTTACTCTACCTCTTAGGCCTGTATTCAGAGGAGAGCCTCGTTAATTTGGTGTCCAACGAAGAATGGTCACCAGGACTCGATACCGACCTCCAGACTGCAGGAAAATTCTGCCCATCGGGAGATTCGAACTAAGGACTAACTCATAATAAATAATTTAAAAAAATACTCCTAAACTACCTGAACTCTAAAATCCTGCCGATAATTTTCCAAATCTAAAATTTGAAAGATTTAAAAGGATATCTCAAATACATAAAACCAAAACTAAAACATAAATCAGTACTGCAATATTATGCAAATAGCGCCTTTGAAATGAAGATCAGAAAATCATCTACAAATTTAGAAAGACAACAATTTGGGTTGTACGATTGTCAGGAACACAATTGTAACTTTCTATCAAGCAGATTTATAAAAGAAAAGTTTTCATCTTAAATAAAAATAAAAGCGCATTACAGGAGTTTTAAGAGGCGTTAATATGACTAAATTATAACACTGAGTTCACTGTTTACCCTTCCGGCATAAAACTTTTTAATATCTTTTCCTAACAGTAAAAATTAAATTAAAATTAACTTCGCTTTGGATCGGTTAATGTTACATTCATTTTTCTTAGAAAACGAAAAATGGCACCTTAAGAACTATTAAAACTTTTTGTCGAAAAAAGTGATAGAAATAATAATTTATATCAATTGTTTTTGAAAACTATTCAAGTTATTTTTACATGATAACTCTTCCAGGGTGAAAACTGACACTGCAATTTTTAAGATTAGGTTGTGAAACCGTAACTTGCTTTAAAATAAACCATGGCTTACCTAGAACAGGTAATAACTACCCTGTATGAGTGTCATATTGCGTTGTAGTGCTATCAGAGATCTATTACCAACCCAACTTTAATTCCTTTTTTGTTACAAAATTTTGCTCTTACGTAAAAAGAGTGTTAGTTGATTTCAATTTAGTACCAGCAAGATATTAAGGGCACCACAATATTATAATGGTTGTTTTTTGAAGTAAGTGCTAAGACGGGTGGCACAAGTTAATAACGCTAAAAGCGAATAACACAACGTGTTACATATTATATGGAAAACCCACACAATTTTCCAATTGCAGAATACGGCTGCATTCGTCGCATCAGGAAGACGGAGGTTGCTAAGAATATCCGGGTTGGGCCAGGCTACCAATTGGAATCGACCAAGCGAGAAATAGTCTTATATAATATCAGGAAAAATCCGACAAAGCACAAACCCAAACAGAACAAAGCGAAAATCTCAATAAATTACTAATGGGTACATAACTTTAAGAACAGACGATAGGGTGTATGGCCTGGAAAAAGCGCTAAAACACATTAAATGGCATATAATCAGCCTCTCCGAAGTGAGAAGAGACGAAGAAAAAGTATTCAACTTACTTCGGGTAATGTACAATATCACATGGGTAAAGACGATAACAACGTAGGAGGAATAAGCTTTATTCTAAGAAAAGGACTGGCATCAAACATCGGATACTTATTATAAAGTAACATCAAACCGAGTAGCCTATATTAATAAAAATAAATGACAAAATAAGCTTATCAGTTATTCAAGTGTGAATTTGAAGAAAAAGTTGGAAATTTCGGATATGGAATAAGCAAGGCCTACTGTATCAACAGCGACTTCGTCCCCAACCCCCACGATCCTGCAGAGACACTAGTTGTAACAAGGGTCCAGGTAAGGTGCTTAAAACTAATGGTGCAATATATGTATCTGTCACCTGTCACATTGAAATTTCTGTTGTAGGTAGTTGCATTTTTATTTTTACACAAATGACAGATTCGAACCATTGCTTTAATTAATTATGTCGTAAGATCAAATAATTTAAATAGATTTGACGTATATACTCGTCAAAAATGCTCGACATTCGACATTTTACAGGTATCTTCCGAATTGGTTATAGTTTATTTAATAGATGACACCACTATCCGGCCTTTATGGCCTACTGTCTCAAAATCTATTTTTAAGCGGAGTGGACTGGCCGTATATACGGAGTATATAGATGCAGTTGGTCATGGACACAAGAAACAATAGAGAAACCTTGTATAATTTCCTCGAACTAAACTCGCTATATGCCAATATGCCATGAACTCGTTCTTCGACAAGAAACTCCAAAGAAAATGAACATGGATCAGTCCAGATAAGAAACAAAAAATGAAATTGACTAAGACCCGCTGAATTAATATTGCATATAAGGCCTTACCACTTCATTTAGCCAAGACGCAATTTAGAAACAACGGTGGCGCCAATTGAAGTAAACTATACATTTCTCCATTAAAAAATGCATAGTTCACCGCAAATGGCGCCACCGTTGTTTCTAATTTCGTCTTGGCTAACTGAAGTGGTAAGGGCTTATATGCAATATTAATTCAGCGGGCCTTGATCTTGACAAAGGCAAAGAAAATAGTTCATGATCTACCCATTATCAACAAATTTTCAGTAGGTAGTGACCATAAATTAGTTTAGGCGAAAATAGAAATAGTGGGGAAACTAAGGAGCACGAGATGGGTAAAAAGCATCACAGTGAAATACTACGACGAAACGCCCCCCCATATCACTTAAGCACGGTGTAAGACAAGGCGACACCATATCTTCTAAAATCTTCATAAACACATTGAAAGGTTTGTTTAAACAGGTAAATTGGAAGGGAAAAGGCATCAACATCAATGGTGAATACCTAACTTACCTCGCATACGCCGATGACATAACGTTAATCACTGAAAACGAAGTAGATCTTTCAGCTAGGGTCCCAGATAGGCTAAAGATCAATAAAGCAATATCTAAAGTAATGACAAACTCAAAACAGCAGATAGACATTAAAACTGAAAATGAAAAACTGGAGCAAGTGGAAGAATATACCGTGAGTTCAAAAAGTTTTTACCCCGAGTAGTTAATTAGATCAAATAAAGAAAATCAGGAAGCCAAATTCAGCCGAAGAATACGATTAGGATGGGTCGTTTTCGCAAAACTGAGCTACATCTTGAGAAACAATGCACTCCCGCAGTACCTCAAAACAAAAGTGTACTACCCGTAACGACATACGCAGCGCAAACGGAAAAACATGGATAGACTGATTAAAACACAACGGGTAATGGCAAGACAGATGCTTCACATTACCTTATGATTGAAAAACCAACACATGGATACGAGACAGAACAAAAGTCAGAAACATTAGAGTAAGAGTATCCAACTTTAAATTGAGATTTTCAGGTTACAATGCACGACAAATCAACGGTAGATGGAACGCAGTAATACAAGGATGGCAATCTTGGCTCTAGAAAAGAACAAAAGGACGTCCGAAGATGAAATGTTTTGACGGTAACAAACGACACGTTGGCCTAATGTGAACCCGTAGAGCACAGGACCATACAAACTGGCAAAAAATTGAGAATGCCTACATCTTGAAATGGGTAGAATGGGCTAAGAAAGAAGAAGAAGGCTATGTTTCGGTTGATTGCCAATGTGAAAAATGTTAAATAAATAAATTAGTTTTTTCAATTCAGTAGTATTTTCTATGAAGGTCGGTGAACCGACAGGTCCAAGATTTTTAACAAAATAAGATCTACGAAAATAAAATATCCGAAAACCATCTTTCTTCAGCTGGGTTCCTTGGTGGGGCAACATTTCGTTGTTAAATAGAGTATAACGGAGCGAATAGCGGCGTATACAAGGCCGCCGTTTCTGACGTAAGCATCTCAGGTTCAATTCCTGAAATAGGCCAAGCCGGAATATATGTATCGTATGTCGTACGCCCCTTCCTGCTTCGGAAGACGTTGTTAAGTCGGCGGTCCCGGTTATCATAATAACTCCTTTGACAATCGTCAATCTCACACTACTGCGGGGCGATCTTCTTCTCCTTATTCCAATAAATTAAAGTCTATGCTTATTTCTCTCTCTCTAGTCGTATACTTCATAGCTGAAGTGTCGTGATCCCATGGTTGCATTTTAAGTTGTGGTTCGGGCAATGTCCCTCCATTTGTCTCTGTCTGAGGCATATCTAATATTTTCTTGAAAAGGTGTGCCGGTGAATTCCTTGACTTGGTCGATCCAGCGCTTTGGGGAGCGCCCTCGAGGGCGTTTCCCTTCTACTTTCCCCTGAACAACCAGTTTTTCTAGGTTGTCGTCCTTCCGTCTGGTGACGTGTCCGAAGTATTTCAGAATTCGTTGTTTTACTGCACTTGACAATCTTTCCTGAATTTCCAGTTCTTCTAATATGGACACATTGGTTCTATGGGCTGTCCAGGAGACCCTCAGGAGTCTTCGCCAAACCCACATCTCGAAGGCGTCCAGCTTCTTAATGTCTGCGGCCCTCAAGGTCCATGCTTCCGCTCCATATATGGCAATGGGAAACACTAGTGATCTGACTAGTCTACATTTCGTTGCCTTCGTAATGTGGCGATCTTTCCAAATTTTTGTTAGCTTAGTCCTAGCTGTCTTGGCAAGCGCTATTCTTCTTTTTATGTCCGTTGACGAGTTGCCCTCATTATTTATGTGGGAACCCAGATAAACTAGTTCTTTGACATTTTCTACATCACGAATGTTAGGTGCGGTTTCTATTTTGCTGGTGCGGTCTATTACCATGAGTTTTGTTTTTTGTCGATTGAGTTTTAGGCCGAAGCGCAAGCTCTCCTGCTCAACCCTTACAATCAGCTCTGACATCTCCTGTTCCCCTTTTGCGATAAGGGTAGTGTCATCCGCGTAGCGCAGGTTGTTTATTGTCTTGCCGCCAATAACCATACCGCCTTCCCAGCCATCTAGAGATTTTCTTACTATGTATTCTCCATAAATGTTGAATAACAAAGGCGACAAGACACATCCTTGGCGTACGCCGCGTTTTATGTTAAAGGTTTTAGAGATCTTGTTATCAATTTTGATTATTCCTGTGCTGCTGTTATATAACTGTCTTAGTAGTATGACGATGTGTAGAGGAGTTCCCATGTCCAGTAGCACTTTCCAGAGTTGTGGCCAATTCACGCAGTCGAAGGCCTTAATATAGTCAAGAAAGCATAGATACGTAGGTTTCCCGAACTCTCTTGCCTTCTCGATGATTTGCCGTACGTTCATGATCTGCCCCCTGGTACCTTTCCCGCTTACGAAGCCAGCTTGTTCTTCTGGAATCTGCCACTCTAAGAAGTTTTTGAGTCGGTTTAGTATAATTCTGAGCATAACCTTACTTGGGTGGGATATCAGTGCGATGGTTCTGTAGTTTTTACATTTTTGACTTGACCCTTTTTTATGGAGTGGAATAAAAGTGGATGAACTCCAGTCACTTGGCCACTGTCCTGTTTGCCAGATCTTATTGCAAATTTTCCATAAGAGGTCGACCCCTTTTGAAGTAAGCTGTTTTAGCATTTCTGCACTCACATTATCTTCACCTGTACTTTTGTTGTTTTTTAAATATCGGATAGCTTGCTCGACTTCTTCCCTTAATACATCAGGTTCCTGTTCGATTTCCATGATGGCAGGTAAGTGTACTGGTTCTTGGTCGTTTGCTTCGCTTGTGTACAAGTTTTCACAGTATTTTCGTCATACCTCCACTACGTCATCTATCTCAGTAACGACTTTCCCCTCCTTGTCTTCTATTTTCCATGTTTTTGGTTTAAATTCCCTTGTGATTTCTTTGATGTGCTGGAAAAGATCTCGGGTTTCGTTGTTGTTCGCTCGTCTTTCAATTTCTTGACATATGTTTTGTATGTGATGATTTTTGTCACGTCTACATAACCGTTGTATTTCTCTGTTCAGTCTCCTATATTCGGTTCTTCGTTCTTCTGTGTTTATACCTGTTTGTCTGAGAGTCTTCCTTTCTTTTATTACGCTCCAAGCTTCGTCGGTCATCCATTGTTTGTTTTTTGTTTCCCTTCTGTTCTGTTGTAACACTTGTTCTTTGGTAATTAATAAAGTTGTTTTAAGGCCTTGCCACATTTCTTCTGGGTTCGTCTGACTTAAGTTATCTGAATTGGTTACTAAGTTTTGTTCCAGTTTTTGTTTGAATTGCTCCATGTTTTCAGGTTTCAAGGAGGGAGTTCTTTTTTCTATTTTCTTTGTTTTTATGTGAATTCTGATTTTAGCTAGCAAGAGCCTATGGTCACTTCCACACTCGATTCCCGGGAGAGTTTTTACGTTATTGACGCTTGATTTCCATCTAGCTGTTATGAGGAAGAAGTCAATTTGATTCTTGTATTGTCCTCCGGGAGATATCCACGTGTAGCGGCGTCTTGGATGTTGAGGGAATAGACTATTTGTAATCGCTAAATTATTTTCTATACAGAACTCTACGAGTTTTTGACCGGAATCATTCCTCTTGCCTAGACCGTATCTTCCGACCAATTGCCTTATTTCCTCGTCTTCTTGTGTTTGCCCAATTTTTGCGTTAAAATCGCCTTGTATGCATATTATTTCTTTGCTGGGTGTTTTTCTAATAGTTCTTTCCAGTTGGCGGTAGAATTCAGAAATTTCTTCCTCACTGCTGGAAGCTGTTGGCGCGTATACTTGTATTATGTTTAGGTTGCATGGTTTAGCATTAATCTTTATGGTGAGTATTCTAGAGTTGATGGGGTTGTAGCCCAGTACACTTGGCTGTATTTGTTTGGGAATGATCATCGCCACTCCTTGTATCGAGTCTGTCTGGTGTCCAGAAAAATATATGGTGTTGCCGTTTCTGGTGTTAAAATGTCCTTGGCCTGCCCAGTGCGTTTCACACAGACCAACTATTGTAATATTTGATGTTTCTCGTTCGATAATGTCCAGTTTACCAGGGTGTAGAACGAGGCCCTGAACATTCCAAGTGGCAATTGATATGTTCTTACGCAGAGATAGCTTTGTTGACGAAGTTTGTATATTTATGTCATTAGATCTTCTGATAGTTTTCCCCCCCGGAGATCCGATCGGGGGAATGTTTATACTCCGGATTTTATTATCTATGAGACAATCCATGAGATTCTCTTGGGATGATACTAGAGGTAGTCATCCCCTGGCTTTCCTCTAGGGGGTTGGGATGTGGGAAAGGATAATTGACGTAGATAGGACAGAGGGTTTGGGACCTAATTCCTCCAGGGAAGGGCGTTGGAGAAATTAAGGGCTTGCAAGGGCAGGGTCGCCATTCCCTGAGAAGGTCTGTTCTTCACCGGGATCGTGAAGAAGTACCTCCTGCTACCCCTATGCTTATTAATTTGTACTAAACTGTATATTTTTTCTTTTCTTTGCGATTTACTTTATAAGTTATATTTACACGTATGATTTAGTTGTAGACGTAAGTTCTTCTTGTTTGTACTTTAGTGTTTTAAATTTGTTATTTACTTATTCTTTTTTATATGATATTTTGACGATAGCCTTCTATTGCTTTATATTTTAGTACAATATGTACACCCGTGCAGTGATGGAAAGCAGCACTATACCTACTGTTTCTCCGCCCTTTAGAAATAGTTGCTGTTTCTAATAAAGATTATTATTATTATTATTTGATGGGTAGGGTTAGCCTTCTCTGTGCTGAGAGAGTTCACAGAACTCGTTCCTATGAGTTACTAAAATACCATCGGCATAGGCTTCGGCCATAAGCGTAAGAAAAAGAAATAGGGTATAATACTCTTGTCTTTTTCCGCGAATTATATCTCTGATCCAACAGAATTAGCGTCAGGTGGTTGGTTTACTGTTTTCGTCTACAGAAACTGAAGAAACCTTGTTGACGGAAAATTTTCCACTTGAAGAAAGTGGGACTCTCATTTTAAATTCTTCCTTGGTTAAAGTTACAAATTGACTTTAAGATCGATCTGTGGCAATGCACAAGCAAGCAAAGAATACAGCGATCGTTGCACTCTTCGTAGTGATTAATTGATAATTTTGTCTGATTGTAACAAAAGTACTAATCGATTTAAAATAGTCGTTTCCTATTTATATTAAATTTTTTATCGTTGAATGTGTGTGCCGAAATAGGTATCTAGTTGTAATTTGAGACAAAATTAATGATATACTCAAGTGTTGATAAATATTTATTCGTAGAAAGTGAACAATTTCTAGTATTTGGCCTTGAAAATTTGAAATTCATGCCTTAAATATTTCGTTGTTGACTCTTATCGTTTTGACTTGTTAAGAGAACATTTTATTTGAATTACCTAGTTTGAAGTACCATAACCAGAAAGCGGAATATGATAATTACGACTATCTAGTATGGTGTTATCAATAAATTTTACACAATGTGACAATATTGCGGAATTTATTTTTACCTAGTTTGAAGTACCATAACCAGAAAGCGGAATATGATAATTACGACTATCTAGTATGGTGTTATCAATAAATTTTACACAATGTGACAATATTGCGGAATTTATTTTTGCAAATATAGCAAAGTTCTTCTAACTTACAGTTTAATTATGTTTGGTATCCTCAATCATTCAAAAAATAATGTAGAACATAATTTTATTTGTTATGAAAGCCACTATAAAGCAGTACTTAATTATTTATGCAGAAACAATACTAGTTTTATAATTAAAGCAAATTAATGTCAGTATTTATTTTTTTAAAAATTAGGAAATGCCACCACACCGTACGCAAAAGTGTTGAACATTATGTAGAAAGAAAAGGGAAACTACGGCATTGACACGTTTATTCCCATGAAAAGCAGTTCGACACATAAAATATATTTTCCTTTCAAATTCAAATCCGGAGGTAAAATAGTCCCTCATTCGGATCTCCGGGATTATGTGAAATAAAAGGGCTTCAGGCAGACGATTTTTGTAGCGGAAATATAAGAATAATACATGGAAGTGCAACACCTGATGCAATTGGTGGAGTAGGGGTGATGCTGAGTAGAGGCTTTGGAAACAGAGTACTGGACTACAGACAACATAACCAAGGAACCATAGTAATCAAGTTAAAGACAAGACCAGTTAAAGCCACATTAATGTTAATGTAACTATGTATAATGGATATGCCTACAACAGAGCACGAGGATGAACAAGTAGAGAAGGTGTACGAGATTTTGCACGAAGTGATGAACATAATTAATGAAAATAAAAATGTCATCATCACGAGAGATTGGAAAGCTTTTGTAGGGACACACAAAGAAGAAAATGCTGTGGAAAAGTATGAAGGACTGGAGAAAATAAACAATAGAGGAGAAGGTCTAGTTGAATTTTGCACGCAGCATTAGTTAGCAATACGGTCTTCCAACACAATCCCCGAAGACGATATATCTAGAAAATGTCGAGCGATATAGTTCGATATCAAAATGACTTTATATTAATCAAACAAACATACAGAAACCAGGTCAAAGACAGCAGAAGTTATTCTAGCCCTGACATTGATAACGACCATATCATGGTCATGATGAAATGCAAGCTACAACTAAAAAAGATTAAAAAACGGTCTTGTTACTAATTTTCATTTATATTGCTACAGAAACGTCTAACGATGCCCTATGCTTCCTACGGAGAAATAAGCATTAAGTAAGTAAGTAAGTAAGTAATAAATAAGTGGAACACAAAGATATAAATGCAAATGAAAAAGTTACAAACAAAGGTGGATAAGAGTAAACCAGAAGTAACCGAAAATACAAACGAAACCTGGGAAAACATAACGAACTGTATAACAGAAGGATTAAATAAGGTGCTGGGTAAAGTCAATCAAAATTCAATAAAAGCATGAATACCCCAAGCAGTAATAAATGCGATAGAGGAAAGAAAAAAATACAAAAATAGCATCACGGCAGAAAGGCAAAAAATACCTATATAGACAATTAAGAAGCAGAATATATAGACAAGCAATAATAACAAAAGAAGAATTATGGCAAACATCTAGCGAAGAAATACAACAGGAAATGATTAAACGAAATAGTGATAAAGCATACAGGAAAATCAAGAAGATATTTGGGGAAAATAAACAAATAAGTCGTAGAATACAGAATAAAGAAGGGACAATAGTTCCAAATGATACGGAAGTAGCAGACAGGTGGAAGATATACATAGAAAACTTATACAAAGACCACAGCACAAAGGTAATACAGTTAGAAAAAGAAGAAGAAACAAATGATGATATGAAAGGGCCGTCGATACTAAAAGATGAATTTGACAAAGCTCTAAAAAATCTCACCAACAATAAAGCATCAGGTATTGACAAAATCCCGGCTGAAATTATCACATGCCTTGGACAAAAGACTAAAGAATTACTGTACGAACTCATAAAGATAATATCTGAAACTGGGACACATCCCACAGGAGTTTTTAAAAATGGTAATAATATCTATACCAAAAAGATCCGGAAGCTATAAGTGTGAAGAGTGCAAAACAATAAGTTTAGTAACGCACATCTCACAAATAATAACAAAGATAGTATACCAAAGAATAGAATGAAAGATCGAGGACAATCCTACCGAAGCTCAATTCGGCTTCCGGAACAGAACTTGCACGAGAGAGACAATTTTAGCAGTAAGATTGATTATAGAAAAGGCGCTAGAAAGGAATAAAAAAGTATTCATAGCTTTCATAGATGCGGAAAAAGCTTTTGATAATGTAAAATGGGTTAACTATCCACCATACTAGCTAACATAGGAATAGATTATATTAACCAAAAAGGAATGGTAAAAATTAATGAAGAAGAGAACGAAATTAATATAGGCAATATGAGATAAGGATGAGCAGTGTTATGTCTGCTTTTTAACATATATTTGCAACAAGCTATAGATACACTGAATTTAGAAAGTGACGAAGGAATCAAGATTCACGATACAGATATAAAAACCATTAGGTTTGCAGATGACATTGCCCTTCCTTGAAACGATAAAGCCGGCCTGCAGCACAATCTAAACTAACTAAAAACCCTGCTCAAACCAGAATATAACCTAAAACTAAATAAGAAAAAGACAAAAATTATAGTATACTCAAGAACAACACATAGAATCAAAACAAATGTATCAGTAGCCGTCGAAAATCTAGCACAAGTAGATAAATTTCCATATTTAGTACAATTACCAAAGACGAAAAATGGAAAAGATAAATAAGGATTCGTATCCATCAAGCAACGAAAGCATTTCTTAGTACAAATAACCTACTGACGTCTAACAACACCTTCCTCCAAGTGAGAAAAACTTTTTTGCAAACTTTTGTATGGACCGTTGCCCTGTATAGTGTATAGTTCTGAATTAATACTGGACTTTCGGAATACTAGAACGAAAGCACCTTGAAGCGCTACATTTATAGTGCTACAGGAGAATGCTTAAAATTAGCTGGACGGAAAGAGTAACAAATGATGAGTTCCTTAGACGAATAGAAGAGAAAAGAAAGATCATTAAGATAATACAAAAAAGCCAGTTAATAGGCCGTATTCTACATGTTGACAATACATTAAACAAGTAATGAATGATGTTGACGCAAAGACGTGCAGCGAAATGAAAAGGTTGGCCCATGATAGACCTATGTAGAGCACTGCGACAAACCAGTCGGAAGACTGAAAACAAGAGTAGGATTTATAAAAGCATTCTATAAAAATCATTTTGCTTAGATTTTCTCTTGGTAACCTGTCGCAAAAGTTTGCTACGTAGAAGTTACAAGAAGTACTCTGAAACCTTATAACATAGTTTGTTAAAAACATATTTTTAGATTAGTAGGAAAAAGAAACTGGATTATTACTTTACTTCTGTAGCTGAAAGGGAGAAAGATGCACACAGAAAAAGGTTAAATGCCTACGAAAGTTCATAGCGTAGCATATTAGAATACTTCTTAATTTAAATGACATTACTACTGAATTATTATTATTAAAAGACTTGTCATCCTTCACATTAATTATGATAGACAAGAACATTGTCTGTCGACAATATACTGAACCTATTATGGAATCAATTCAATCCTTGAAAATTAAATATTAACAATTATCTATTTCTATAGAAATATCTCATCTGATACCTAAATCTTATCATTCTATTATAAGTTAATTTATAAGCAGGTCTTTCTAGATACGCGTAATTCACTTAAAAGAGATCAATATAAATAGGGCACAGTTGTAAACAGACGTTAGTGAATAGCATCTAGTCATACACGATCACCATGAAGAGTGCAACGATCACCGTATTTGTAGCTTTTCTATGTTTCGCCACAGTTCTTTCCCAAAATCCATTTGTGAGCCTGACTAAAGAAGAATTTAAAACGAGAGTGGCAATCCATCCCACTGATCAACTGACCATCAGCAAGGCTTCTGTAGCTACATTTGATGAGAGTCTTGCACCACCCGACGATAATTCTCCTGGATATGGTGATTTAATATTCGGCGGAAGACAAGAGTATGACGTTCATCTGACAACGGAATTGTACGCAACCACGGAACCCATTTCTGAAGAAACAATTATATTTTGGGTCCACAATCACGGTCCAAAATATAATATTACCCATGTAAAATCCTTAAATTTCGGAAGAGAACGTGCTTGGACACACTCAATTTACACGGGAGCTGGTCCCGCCAAACTTGTCGAAGTATCTCTAATCATACCCGCTAATAAAACTGTAAGAATGGCTTTTGAAGTATATGGAAAACCAAACTGGTAAATGTTAACCCCCTTAATAACTTGTGACAATGTAGAACAACTTAAAAAAAAAAAATATGTAATAATTTTAAATACACATTTGCTACTTCAAAATCTGTAATTTCAGTTGCGTTTTACTCATAAATAAATGAAACCAGAAGCATAATCTTTATTTATTTGTTGTACTAAATATTCCGTACGCCTGATATAAAAATAATTTCTGTGTACAGTTATTTAAAAGTGAATAAACTTCATCATTTGATTTAAACTGATGTCATTACTATACAAATCGTATTCAGCTAAAGAAATAATGGAATAATGTTATATTGCAATGGGAGCGAAAGTGACTGTCATAATTTTCCAGTAGAATACTGTACTTTTTCTACGACTACTTACTTTTTGGTGTAAATAAAAACGTATAAAATCGTGGATTTTGACAGCTACCTGGATATTAATGCAGCTGTGATTTACAGGAAACTGTGAGTAATAAAACTACGTACAGCCTGTCGAAGGCGTGATACCACATCATCATCTACACTTGGTGCGCGAGACATCCTCCTCCGTCCGGTTACCCTCGTGAGGGTTTGTTTGGTGATACTACTAGGTTTTGGTATTAATTTGTTGTAACCATGTGTCTCGGTCTTGTGCCAGGTATACCGCTTCAGATAGTGTTTGTCCTGTTATTTTTTTAAGTCTGCCCACCTACCTTATCAGAGATCTTCCTCTAGATCTCCTGCCTTCTATTTTTCCTTCTACTTCTAAGTCTTCCATTTCGCCTGTTCTTCTGGCTATAATATATGTCCAAGATAGCTAAGGTATGCTTTATTGAGTTGTTTTAGTAATCTGTCTTTTATTTATAGTTCTTGTAACATGGATGTGTTAGTTCTATGTTCTGTCCATGACACCCTGAGAATACCCCTATATACCGGGTGGCCATAAATATCTGTTATCACATTACCTTTGGAATCTACACCGCTTAATAAAATTGAGGAATTCAACTACGTAACCTAACCTACAAACGTCATTTGTATTGTCACAACTGCCATTGCTATATTGAAACATAGTGCTAGTCATCATTTCTATGTAGCTAATTCCATGGCTACCGGGATCACAGATTATTATAGCCACCCTGTACCTATAGTTCGAAAACTTCGATTTTTTTTCTGCCTACTTGCCTCAAGTTTCGGAAGCGTAAGTGGTTATTGGGAAGATCAAGGATTTAGCCAGCATTACCTTTAATGTCTTTGTAATTGTGTGATCTTTCCATATTTTAGTTAACTTGGTTACTGTTCTGGCTACGGCCAGGCGTCTTCTAATTTTCTCGGTGCAACCTCCGGCGTTGGTTATTAGTGAACCCTGGTATACGATATTATTTACCGTCTCATACCTTGCTACTTTGTTGATGTTGGCTGTTTCGTTGTTTTGGCGATCAAAGATCATAACCTTGGTCTTTCACTGGTTTATTTTCAAGTCCTCTTTGTTACATTCATCTAGTTTAGTCATTAATTCCATAAATTCTTCTTCGTCTGCAACGACGATCAGGGTGTCGTCGGCATACCTTAGGTTGCTGATTTTTCTGCCTTTAATCGAAACTCCACCATTCTACTTTTCCAGTACCTATTCGTCTCATAATATGTTCGCTGTATATTGTAAAGTATTCGAGAGAGTATTACACCCTTGCCGAACACAAGCTTCGACCTCAAAGGTTTCGGGTAAAATTTTGCCTATTCTAACCTAGGAAATATTGTTTTCGTATAGTTTTTCTTATCATATATGTTAAATGTTCTGGAGTGCCCATTTCTAGCAATATTTTTCACAGGTGTATCCAATTCAATGAGTCAAACGCCTTTGTGTAATCCACGAAGCATAAGCATATTTTTAGATTGTGTTCTCTGGTTCTCTCTATGATCTGTCGAGTGTTCTCTTGCCTGGTGTTCCTTTTTTATGAATTGGTATAAAAATTGATTCACATCATTCCGTTGGCTATTCTCCCGTATCCCACATTTTAAAGCACAGGGCATGCATAGTTTCGATGCCGGGGTCACCCATGGCTTTGAGTACCTCGGATGTAATAGCGTCCGCTCCTGGACCTTTCCTGTTTTTAAAAGTTTTTGTGTTTTTTTACTTCAAATTTCAGTATACCAGATTCTTTCTGTTATGGTGATATAAGTTTTTCTGATGTTGTATGGTTGTTGGATTTGTAAAGTTCATTACGTTTTCCCTCCATACGTCGGCTATCATTATTGCATCTGTGTTAAAAGAACGTCTTCCGGGTTAGCACTGTGTTATTGTTGAGACAGAACCAACCCAACCCGCAAAACGTTCTTTTAACACTGACACAGACCGTGGAAGTCTTCGAATTCATTATTGCATCTGTTATAATACCCTCTTTATCATTTATAGTTTATGTGCGAGGTTTTCATTCTCTAGCTAGTTATCCAACTTTTTATATCTGACCATGTTAGGGCCCTCGGACGTATCTGGCTTTTGAGTTCTTCTTAAGTGGTTTTGCAATTCATCTATATTGAGAGTTTGTATTCCATTATTGATGTCCGATTTTGAAGGGGTGTGTAGTTTTAGCGACATAGAGGCAAATAGAAGTTCATAATCTGATTCGCGTGTAGCACTTGGTTTTGTTTCAACACTTTTTATCGGCGTTCTCCATCTGCTTCTAATCAGCATATAGTCTATTTTGTTTTTGGGTTTTCCGTCTGGGGTGGTGTTTAAATAGGGTGTTTGATATCGTAAGGTTGTTCTTTATTGCAAACTGCATTAAACGTTCTCCCCTTTCGTTCCTGTTACCGAGTCAATATTTACCTATGAAGTTGCGCAGATGGTTATTCTTTACTGTGTTTCCAACCTTTGGATTGAAGTCGCCCATCAAGACGAGGATTTCTTTCTTTAGTAGTTCAGCGATTAAGTCTTCAAGTTTTCCGTACATTTCTTAATTTAGTTTTCGGTGAATTAGGTTGTTGGGAAATATACTTGTATTATGTGGCAGTTTCTTAGTTTAATTTTATTATTCTGTCATTAATTGCATTGTAGGATCTAACAAATTTATTAACCTTTTTGTTGACTAAGGAGGCGATACTATTGCGTCCAAATTTTTTCGGCTGCTGATATATACAGGGTGTTAGGTAATGCTTCTGCCAAACTTTAGGGGTGGGTTTGTAACGATAAAAGGAATACAAAATTCTTATACCATTTTTTTCTCAGCTGCTTTTTTTCCCTTTAATTATTTTGTGGTTGTTAATAAAGTTTTATTGTTACTTGATGTATTAGACTCTTATTTATCCGTAACAATTTTGTTCCTGTACCTTTAACCCTTTTTCTTGTTTTTCCCGAGAATAAAAAATAAAATTAAATCATGCTTTTTCTCTGAAACTATGCATATTAGAAAAAAAAATGTATAATACTTTTTTTGCTCCATTTGTAATTATAAATCTATTCCCAAAGTTTGGCAGAAGCATTACCTAACACCCTGTATACAACGTTATCTGATGTTTCGAGTCTTTCCAATGGGTTTCGGAAATTTCACAAATTAGGATATCTAATCTTTCTATTTGTCGTTCGATTAGACGAAGTGCTCCAGGTTGTAACATTGTAACAACTACCTAACATTCAACATACCGGGTGTGGCCTGACATGTGAGACATGGGTGAAATGCATGGGAAATTGAACATATGTGAATATTATCTTCTTGGCTAACTGTTGCTTACGTTGTAGCTATTCATCGAAACGTACTTTTTTTTTCAGGGAAATTTCAGAATTTAGTGCGAACAAAGGATGCGCAGCAGGCTTTAAGCAAGATGTCATAAGGTGCATGTGTGACTTTTTATCGAATATAATTACACAAGAGCTTTTATTTTGTCGGATAAATATTTTTTGCAACGAAAACGTATTGCTTAGCAATTAGACGAGAAAAATTGACAGCAGATAAAATCACGACGGCCGAAGGCCGGAGTTGATTTTATCTGCTGTCAATTTTTCGAGTCTAATTGCTGTAAAGCAATATTAGTTTGAGTTTTGCAAATAAATATTTATCCTGACTAAATAAAACCTCGAGTGTAATTCGGCGAGACAATTTAATGAATGAACAATACAAAATTAATTTTTTTATTTGGTATTGAAGCTACAATCATTAAACGTATAAGGCAAAGTTGCATAGCAACTAAAGTTACGGTAGTGTTTTTGCCGGATAAAAGTTAGGGCAAACTTTTATCCGCTGTCAAAGTGACAAAACCACAGCGGCTTATGCGATTTTTTATACATGAATTAAATTGTCAGTCATAATATATGAAGGGAACTTTATTTTGCTGGCAAAATTTGTATCCGAACGATTGTTGCTTTGGTAACGTCCCGAGACAAATGGACATGATCAAAATCTTTCCATTTGTCGACGGACGTTACCTCAAAGTAACAATCTTGAGGTACAATTTTGTCTGCAAAATAAAGTTCCAGAGATATATTTGATCAGACTATTTCCCAAATGAGACTCGGAAAACTATAACAAACGTTTCATTTTCACAAATAATGCGAAATGTCACTGTAACAAATTTTTTGTTTGTTTATATAGCCCTTGGGAAATTTTGCTGTTTTTGACGTTATACTTTGTACGTGATTGGTTAAAACTTGTAAATATGGATCAAATGATTGGCGTATATCTATTATATGTAGGAAATAGTCTAAAATATTTACTTTATTTTACGTTGAGGAGCTAAAGTTTCCTAATTAATTAAGAATCAATTGCTTAATAGCATACTCATCCAAACAAGAACGTACAAAAACTAAACGGTTCAGCTGAAGAGATAAAATTAAGCAATTATCAAAATCGCATGTAAGTATTTCTCCTATGTCTCACATGTCAGGCCACACCCGGTATATGTCATAATTACAAGTTGTTTAATACCAAATAAATTAAAATCATAACCAACTCTTGTACAATAAGATACTTAAAATACCGTATGCATACAAAAACTTTTCTAAATGTTTAGCATCCCTTTGATTTCCAACTCTTACATTACGCACATTAAACAGCAATGAAGTTACCGTAACCATTCGCTTGCTAAAATATAGACGGAGCATATACACCTAACTGAAACAAGTAGGTCAGGCAACACTTCCTAAATTAAATTAAGGTTAGGATGTACCTCATTCCTACATTTAAATACGAAGTAAGGAATTTCCCACCTCGTAAAGGTAGACGATAAACATCACGTCTGAAGTCTAAAATTCTTCTTCTCCCCTTTTTCGAGTACGGAGATAATTTGGGGAGAAATGAAAGTGAATCTTACTTTATAACATTAATATCAGGAAAACTTATTATCTCAAAAGTAAATACTGAAAAAATAGACACAAAGCCTCGAAGCATCAATCACTAGTCACACTTATGTATTTTAAATTTAAAGTCAAATGTGTTTAATTTAATTTAAGCTTAAAACTACAGTCGTTATAATCTGCGGAATGTTACAGAAATTCTCCTTCATGAAGGTGTTCTATAACGTATAATTCCCACTGCGTATAATTTCCTTCACTTTTAAAAGAGCACGCGCATTGTGGTCAGAATTATCCTGGAAAGTTAAGCAAGTAAATTTAAGCGAATTCCTTACAACGATTAAACCCAAGATGATGATGATGATCTAGCGTACAAATCCTATCGTTGGGTGATGGCATCCCCCTTTTTCCGCCATCCCGTTTTGTCTGCTGCTTTGTCTTCCCAATTTGAACTTGCTCCTCAATGTCGTCCTTTCAACGTCTTGTTGCACTTCCTTTCTTTCTTGAAGCTCGTATGAGGTTCCAGTTTGTTGCTTCCTTCGTGTACAGCCCAGTTCTACTTGAGGATCAAACAACTAGTTGCGATGCTTTTCACTCCTACCTTGACTTGTAAGCACTTGATTTTTATACTGTCACGTAGTCTTGTATAACATTCGAACAGTTTTGTTGCGAGATGTTGATTTTTTAATTTGGTTTTACATGAGTCCATGTTTGAGACCCATACATAAGAACTGCAATACAAGATTCCAACACTTTTCCTTCCGTCTTGTTGATTTTAATATTTGACCATATTTATTGTTTTTACGGCCTAAATACTGCTCTTTCTGCGTAGTCTAGTAGTGTTCTATCCAATTATTTAGTATTTGAGTAATTATTGCTCTTCACCTGCGTTTTGCTTCTTTGCCCACAGTACACAATTGATTCAGGGTTATTTAAGCTTTTTACCGTTATTTTTCAGAAGCATTACGTCGCCAGTAAAACAAAGTTCAGGCAAAAGGTTACCATTGATATTTATTATGTAGTTTTTCCGAGTCTTCTAAATACCAATCCCAACAGAGCATTGAAAAGGAAGGGTGACAGAGGATCGCTGACTCCTTTTTCCTAGGCAAAGGTTGGATTCAGTTTTATATATGCAGTGCCTTTTTGGTATTTTGTTAATAATATTTATGTATTTAATGTTAATATCTTGATATTTTAGGGCTTGTATCATATATCAATGCCTGATAGAATCAAAAGCTTTTTCATTGCTATGTTTCTCTATAAACTGGTGGATACTATGTAAGTGGTCCATGACAGGAGCTCCCTATCTGGTTTTTTGATTGGTTATGCTCCAGCTGTTCAGATATTTTAGAATGGATTACTATGCTATCTCGCCGCAGCTCATGGCGCTAATAAAAAACTCGCTGGAAAACATACACGGTACATAAAGTTAGAAGAAGGGGAAAATCTGAAGGTAACGGCAGGTGTTCCATAAAGGTCGGTCCTGCATAAAGTGGAAATGCAAGAAGGCGCACGGACTGTGGCGTATTCTCATGACCTTGCAATTATAATAACAGAAAGGAGAGAAGAGGCATTAGATAGGACGCTAAACGAGGCACTGTACAGAATAAAGGAATTTATATTAGACAAAAAGCTACAATTAATGCCGGAAAAGGCAGAGATTGTGCTCGTAGTAGGAAGGAAAAAGCATGGGCGAGTTGAATTTAAACAAAAGAACATGAAGTACTGGGAGTGCTGTTGGATAAACGCATGTCCTTTGGCCCACATATTCAATAAACAGTAGAGAAAGTGAACAGGGCAGGGCGGCTACAGCGTTAACTAAAATAATGCAGCGGATAGGAGGAGCAAGTGAATCCAAACGTCGGATATTAAGTATGGTGGTGGATTCAATAATCGTTTACGCAGTACCAATCTAGCTAGATGCTATAAAGATCGAAACATACCAGATGAAACTGGAATAGATGTAATTACGAGTTAGTACAGCATGCAGAACCGTCGTTACGGAGAAGGTCAGAGTGCTGGATAGGATTATACCAATCGACCTGCTGGCAGAAGAGAGGGCAATACCTTTTGGACTGCATTCAAATGGGATTTAAGTGGCAACAAACGTGGGAGAAGTGCTATCCTGGTAAATGGACTCATAAGTTGATTCCAGAACTGAAGCAATGGGTGGGAAGAAGTTATGGACACATAGGATACTACCTAACGCAGATGCTAATGGGGCATGGCTGTTACCAAAGTAATTTGGCCAGAATAGGTAAAACCGATACGGGGACATGTCCCTACTGTAACGAACAAGAAGATTCAGCAGGACACACGTTACTAAGATCCAAGAAGTGGGAAAGTGAAAGGAAAGAGGCAAGAACAGCAGCAAATGGGAAACAAACATAATAAATATTATGCTGACATCTAAGGGGTACTTGATGAGCATTGGGCAGTTATAGAAAGCATGATAATAGCAATCATAAAGGAAAATGATTCATGTAACTCAGGAATTAATATACACGGAGAAAAAATTGAAATGTTACGTTTTGCCGACGATATAGCCCTACTCTCCAACAGCAAAGAGGAAATAGAACAAACACTAAATATCATGGAAAAGTTAATGAAAACGGAATATAATTTAAAATTTAATAGAAACAAGACTAAAATCATAATATGTACAAGATCAACACATAATATCAACACTGAAATAAGAATTGATGGGGAAGAATTAGGCGAGGTGAACGAATATGTATGTTTGGGAAGCATCATTACAAAAGATGGGAGAGGCAAAAGAGAGATAAATCATCGAATTCTACAAGCCAAAAGAGCATTCCTAAATAAAAGAAGGCATTTATACATACTTTCGTGCGGAGTGTCGCTTGGTATGGCTGCGAATCGTGGACCATTAATCTACAAGATAAAAGGAAGATAGAAGCCTTTGAACAATGGTGTTACAGAAGGAAGATGAGAATTAGTTGGACGGACAGAGTTACTAATGACGAAGTACTAGAAATGGCTGCAGAAAAGAAAAAGATGTGGAAACAGATACAGAAAACACGAGATCAGCTAATTGGACACATTCTTAGCCGGGAAGGAATTCTGAAAAAAATTAGAGAGAGGAAGATAGAAGGAAAACGAACTAGGGGACGTCCACGCCATTGATATATTAAACAAATTATGAATGACGTGGGCGCGCGTAACTATGAAGAAATGAAGAGAAAATCTGAGAGAACACGATATTGGAAACATGCGTCAAACCAGTCAAGAGACTGAAGACCTAGAGAGAGAGAGAGAACGAAAAAGAAGACGAGGAAAGAGAGAGAATCGAGAACGATAAAAGAAAGAGGCAGAAATGTGTCCAAAAAGGACTTCCTCTTCTTAAAAAAAAATGTTATTAATGTATGAACGCTTACCCTTTCTATGGATAAGAATTAGAGCTGCTTCCTGCTTTGGTCCATTGAAGTCTGATTTCCTTCTTCTCAGTTATCTTGTCGAAGAAAGTCTTTATGTATTCGGTAATTGTTTCACTATACTCGATTAATATTTCAGTTACAATTATGTCGTCTTCGGCTGCCTTTACCTTCTACTTTTTCAGGTGCTTCATTGCTAACCTTACCTCGGTTGTTTGTATTGGCCGAATTCGGTTACCTTCTTCACCTCTATTCTCAATGACCCTCTTGCTTGGTTCTTTTAAGTGCAGGTTCTCATAAAACTTTGATATTGCTTATATTAATTCGTTCAGTCAAAATGGCGCGAGTGTTGTTAGATTTCCTTGTTTTTTTGATCTATGGTTTGCCTCCTGAAAGTATTTTACTGATTTTTTTAGTTGAACCCGATTCCTTTATGATTGATTCCAGTGTTTCGTGCTTTATTATCCACAAATCTTCTCTTATAAATAGCTTACTTGGTCGTTTTGCTGATGATTGTCCATTCTTAATGCCGTTTCTTAAATTGTTAGTTAGAATATAATCGTATTCGTTTTTTATATTCTGAATTAGGGGTTACCCACGTCCATATTTTTCCCGTACGATGCTTGAAAACGCATATTCGTCAATAACTCGCCCTAATAAAATTAGAGCCAAACCTAAAACTTGTTTCCTGTTATGAAAGAACCACTTAATTTTTAGTCCTTTCATGAAAGGGGCGTTGCTGTAAAACACTGTAGTAATTAAAGTTATGCGAAGTGCAAATTCTCGAATTCATACGATGCAGAATTCTTAGCCTCTTTTTGATTTTCGGATAACTGTGATAATTGAATGCGAGGGGCTCGCCGAATGTTTTCTAGAATAGCAAATTGTTAGGGGCGACCGGTTGTTGGAATGTAAAAATAAATCAAAAAAAGTAGATAAATAAAGAAATAGAAGGGAATAAAAACAGCTATACTGGCGACTTTAAATTATTTTTTCATCAAAATAAGGGCGACAAATCTCTGCTCAGACATGCATTAAATGTTAGATCAACACTATTGATAAGAGAGTAGGTTTAAGCAATAAACGCATGCATAGTCGTTTTTCAAAGCTTTAATTAGAAATTTAATCCCCAAGTACTTAAAGCGTAAAGGAAGATAATTACTGGTAACTGTTATCGGTTCGCTTCTGCCTCTATAATTTCCTGTTATTTGTATAAAGGGTTTAATTCCCTTAATGTATTTATGATGCTTATTTCGAACGCAACACTAAGGGAACAAGTTAAACTGGGCTAATATTTTCCACCCACAACTTTTCTGTTTTTATTGTCCGTACCTTATTACCGGACGAAGAAACTTCTGTTGGTGAGCATGAAAAATTGCCAAAAACGGTAGTATAAGGATTTCAGTGCTATAAATTTTCTGCATGCCTCAGAAACCCATAACAAAATTTATCACGAGGAATACACGTAAACGACATGTACGACCTTAAATTACCTTCCTCGAACCTCGTCGAGATAGACCAAGAACATCAGAATACAATTCCATTATTTCCAAGGGATCGACGAAGACACAAGATCTAAAGTTCATTGAAAGAGAAGAGGACGCAGGTATTCTACTGTTATATCCTGTCTAAAATTTACTTATTAGTATTTTTCAAGCCATTTTGTCGGAACCGAGTTCGTCCTATTCGTTTTGGACAACACGTTATTTTTACGAGTTCCAGTTTGCGGAATTTTAAATCTTACGAAGGACAGGGTAACCGTGGAGATGATTCTGTGTGAAAACTAGAACGTATTGATCTTCCTTATGACGAATTAGTCCTACAACTTGGCCTAAAGTAAACTCCAAGTGTTTCTAAAGTTTTGACGCGAAAACTCGTTGTTTTTGTTTTACTCTGTTTCAATACTTCTTCTTGTAGAATTGTTTTCCACAAAAAAAACAAAAAAACAGAAGCTTTACACTGGGAGAATAATTGTCTGTTTCACTATAACATGAGAGAGTTACATTTAAAAAACCTCTATTTCAATCTTTTATATTGTTAACCGGTAACCTAAAGGCAAGCTAACTTTCGTTCCTTCTTATTAAATAATATTTTGGTATAAAATACAGCAACAATAACGAGCATGGAAAAGCAAGAGAAAACCGTGTTTGATGCTTTAGTTCTAAAATGCAAAACCGTTGTGAACTAATGGAAATTTAATCTATGTTTTAATTAAACCACCTAAAATATATTTGCTTTGTGCAAAGTGTTCTGCGTATACAAAATCCACAAACTTCACTAAACAAGGTGGCGAGCAATTAGACGTTTATTCCACGGCGTGTTCTAACTAAAACCGTTTTTAATAGGCAATTTTTCCTTTTAAACTGAGGGAAGCCTTGAAATTATGCAAAAATACAAAATTATAAAAAAAAATATACAAACAAATGACATTCTATATTACTGTGGTATTACAGATGAATAAATCTGATATTCTTCTTTCAGTGCCGATTTAACCATTAGGCTGACTAGGCGGCCGCCTAGGGCCCGGGAGCTCACTGGGGCCCTAAATTCATTATAAACAAAATTTTTCGCTATACCGCGGCAACTCCGCGCCGTAATAAGTTACTAAGTTACACTACACTACTATATAAATTGTTTTCGGCCAAAAAAATTATTCCTTGTTTCATTTTTACCAGACTTATCACTCCACCCTCGTATTTTTTGCACAAGTTCTAGCACATTCGTTTTATTTTTGATCCAACAACCCTGGAGCCCCTAGCCCCCCCCCCTCCATCTACAAGGGGTTGCGCCCACCAGACTCCCCATTGCGCCTAGGGCCCGGCAGCGCCTTAAACCGGCGCTGTCTTCTTTGCAAAATTACCAGAATTTTAATAGCTTTTGATATGTGAAATGAGAATCGACGAGGAAAAAACATCTGGAAGAATTCAATAATTTTAAGCCCTTGTTTACTAACCATAAAAATGATGTCTCAATTGGTTTATCTTAATTGCAGCTGTACATTAGGGTGGAACGAAAAAAACAAGTTTTGATTTTTAATTTGTAATAGAGCGGAAAAGTTGCCTTTTGGTATAGATAAGATTAAAAAAAATATGAAAAATATTGGAGCACGTCTTGAGGTGCCGCAAGGACGATAAAGTTTCATAAAATTACAATTTTCACTACATTTTTAAGTTTTTTTAAGAAGTTGTCAAATATTTTTTTTTTTATTTCAAATACTGTCAGAAAAGCAGTTTTTATATCAATAAAGACATACAATTTTTTTTTAACTTTTTGGATTATGTCTTGAGGTGCCGCAAGAGCGGTAAAATTTTATAAAAGCACAGATTTTGCAATTTTCAAAGATTTTTACGTGTCTCGATTATGCATTAAAAAGTTTCAAATAGGCGTTTTAATATGAATAGAAAGATAAAAACAGTTTAACTATTGCATTGGCTGGCATCCGGGAGTATGAGTCATCGCCGTAGCAGTGTTGGGATGGGAAGGGGGCGGGAGGTTTTTTGATGGAAGAAAAGACAAAACAATTGTTCAGGAAAAGAAAGGAACTAAGTTGTACAAAAAAGCTATTTCAGAAGAGCACGTTTCACTAATAAAGGTACCAAACTCAAAGTTTCTAGGCCACGTAACACCTAAATCTGGCACTGGAAAAGACATAGCAGACAGTATACTGGAGTTTCTTGAAGATAAAGAACACAACCAACAACTTTTGAACTTTACTGCAATTGGGTGTGATGGAACCGCTGTAAATACTGGACATAAAAATGGTGTGATTTCTTTGATGGAAAATAAAATAGGAAGACCTTTACAACGGTTAGTTTGTTTGTTCCATGGAAATGAGCTTTGCGACATCTTTTTTTGTCATTTAGATGGTAAAACGAAGGGACCCAATGAGTTTAAGGGCGAAATAGGTCAGCAGCTGGAAAACTGTGCCGTGGTTTCTTTCTTGCCAATTGAAAATAACCTTACTCTTTTGGAGAACATCAATGATTTAAGTACAGATCAGGATTATTTATTGAATATTTGAGTATGGCTGTATCAAGCGAAAATTGCTCACTAGATTTATCTTTAAGAAACCCTGGAACAATTGCTCACTCCAGGTGGCTTACATTAGCAAACCGTATACTTAGATTGTATGTGGCAACTGAAAATCCAACTGATAACCTTAACATTCTGGCTGAGTACATTGTGAAAGTGTATGCAGCTGTGTGGTTTAACATTAAGTTAAAACCTTCATGTACTTATGGTTCCAAACATCTGTTTAAGCTTATCTCATATTCACGCTATCTTTCCGATGATTTCAAGAACGTTCTAGACCCGGTTATTCAAAGAAATTGGTACTTTTCTGCTGCAGAAAATCTCCTTTTGTCCATGCTATGTGATGAGCGCAATACTGTAGGAAAACTTGGTTTACGACGTGTTTTAAAAGCTAGAACAGAAAGTAGAGGTGGAGTCAGGAAGTTTACAGTTCCAAAGATAAACTTTGACGCAAAGGATTACATCAACATAATCTCATGGGCCGAAAATGACGTAACTGAACCCCCCTTGGTAAAACATGTTTCCAGTGACTCTCTCAAAGACTTTATACGGAAGACATCTGAAGCTCAACCAAATAGTAAAGTGGACCCGCTTATCGACTTTCCCCGGCTTCCTTGTCACACGCAAGCCGTGGACAGAGCTGTAAAACTGGTGACCGAATCGGCTCAAAATGTCTGTGGTTCAATCGCAAGAGAAGGATATATAAGAGCAAAAATTGACTCACGTGAGACCATGCCAAAATTTGATACAAAAAACAATTTAATGTGTCAATGATGTAGAAACAAACATTTTCCAATTGATTTGACGAGCTTTTATTTCTACCTTATTTACTACTATTTGTAACAACAAAAATGTTCGCAAAAGTTTCAAAATTAGCAAAAATACAAACTTTTTAACATTAAAAAATATTTTATTATTATTATTATATTTTGTAATTTATAATTTTTTCCAATTATAATGCTTATTTATCAAAGTTTATAACTTTTCAGTTGTTTTAATTTTTTTACAAACTATAAGCTCTTTGCGGCACCTCAAGATGTTGTAGTATAGCAACCAAATTTTTTTTTCTTCTTTTTGAACCTAAAAGGCAACTTTTCCCCACTATTACAAAACTAAGAAAAAAAAAATTAAAAAGGCCACTTTCGTTCCACCCTACTGTACATCTTCCTCTACCACTCACTGATCTATTGGAATAAAATTTACATTAAATTACAACCTAAGCCTATTCGACACATATTTTAAACTCTAAAAAGAAAAAACATTTTTAAATTTTTAAGAAATATGTATGTTTTGATATTTACATCTTCTTAATACTTAAACTTAAAGTACCCTTGTTAAGATAATTGGTTTCATTTCGAAATTGATTTTTAAGCGTTGCGTAGATATAGTTTCAGTTTTTATAGTGTAAAATCGAATAAGAAGTTTTGTAAAATAAGTTTTAAGGTCAAACGTGTCGAACTTAAAAAGTATTAAATATTTTTAGCATACGTTCTTCTATTTCCAGATAGATAAATATTAAAGACTTATTTATAAAGATTGTGAAGAAAAATCTGGAAATTAAAAATTTATTAAAAATGGATGAACTTTTTTTCATAATTTTCAGAAAAATGCAAATAAAACGTTAAGCTGCCTTCACAAGAAAAAACGTACATGGAGCACGAGCATTTGAAGAAAATTAAAATATGGAAGCAAATAATTAAAAAACAAATGAAGTTAAGCCTCTGAGGGTCTTTAAATACCAAACTAACCATTTAAATCCACCTACAGAAAGCCTACTAAAACTCTTTGGAACTGGATATTGCATTAGGTGTATTGTCGGTTCGTTCGGACTCGCAAAATAGCTGGAAGCATTTTACCATCTAGTGATAGATTAAGGGCCGGTTGCACAAAGCTCTTGTTAAATTAACGAATGATCAAAGTTGACAAAAGAGCATCATTTTTTGTTTACTAATGTGTTATTTGCCATATGCATTTGAATTTTGATTCGATTTTGTTCACTTTAACGAATGATTAAGTTGACCAAGCTGTTAAATCATGTTTGTGCAACCCGCCCTATGAGGGTTAAATGAAACTATCGTAAATCATTCCTACTAGGCCCGAATCGAAACATTTTACAGCTGCCTCAAAATATAAGAATTCATTTATGTATTGTATTATTATATGTAACTTCTTATACCTTTCGGTGCGTTAACGTATGAGGCTCTACGCGTGTAATGCACAACCCGAACCGTCTCTGCGGGTTACGATATTGGTGCGCCGTTTTTAATACATACCTGCATACTGCACCATGTGTAGAGTGTGATGTGTGTGTATGTGTAAGACCTCAGTACTATTACTCTACCTCTTAAACCTATATTCAGAGGAGAGCGTCGTTAATTAGGTATGTTTGTATTATATTTTATGTGGCTTTAATATTTGGAATATCAGGAGCCAGCAGAAGAGAGGAGCTATATAAAATAGTAGCGGACGATATTAAAGATAATGGAGAAGTTCTTATTATTACAATACCTGATTCTAAAACTCATGTTCAACGTCGATTTACTGTTATTGGTGAAACATCTGAAAATGGTCTAAATTTAATAGACATCTACAAAAAATATAAAGCCCAACGTCCGAATAATTTTAAGACCAACCATTTCTTCCTGCAATTCCGAAATGGTAAATGCAAAACAAAAAAGGTTGTAGAAATAAACACTTTTTCAAAAATTCATAAATTGTTGCATCGTACCTAAAGTTACCGAACGCTAATAATAACACCGGTCATGCATTTCGACGATCCTCTGCATCTTTTTTGGTAGATTCTGGTGGCGATTTAATCCAACTGAAATAACACAGAGACTGGAAGTCCAGCACAGTTGCCGAGGGATACTTCGACGATTCTATGCAAAATAAAATTGACTGTGCCACCAAAATCTTAACTGGAGATAATGACCTCAGTAGAAAAAACGCCTTACCGGATAACAGTTCTTCTGGTAATCTTAATAACTCTATTGTAAACAAAACTATATCCCTAAATATGTCAGATGTAACTAGTTCAAATAGTAATTTAACTACATCAAATTTTCCCATTTAGTCCAGTCAATAAAGGGATTGTAGAATGCATGGAGGGTGTCACAATTTTTGACTTCGGGGCTTTGTTTGGAGACGTTGGGAGGTAAACATACTAAAAGTCCCCGGACATAGGTGGTGAGCGAGGTGCAGGGGGGGACTGAGAAGGTCTCTTTTTTTGTTTTTTTGCTTATATCTAGAAGATAGTGCATCTTAGCAAAAAAGTCATTATATACAAAATCAAAGCTGATAAAATTTCCTACATTTTTGCTTTTTGAAGTTTTTTTCTATTTCCAACCGTTTATGAGAAATCCGCTATCAAAAATCGTTAATAATCGCAAGAAAATATTTTGCCTCCCGTTTTTCGTTAAACTTTTCTCGCTAGCACCTCATCTCTTCGGTTTACAGAAAAATTCCCACAAAAGAGGTTGTACAGGATTAAATTTCCTTCAAAATGGTATATACTTTTTATATTTTTTTTTCGAAAATTAGCGATTTTTGATAGCCGATATCGCATAAACGGTTGGAGATATAAAAAAACTTTACCAACCAAAAATGTGGGAAATTTTGACACCTTTGATTTTGTATATAATAACTTTTTCGCTAAGACGCACATTATTCAAGATATAAGCAAAAAACCTAAAAAAGGGATCTTCTCGGTCCCCCCCTGCACCCCGCTCACCTCCTATGTCCGGGGACTTTTAGTATGTTTACCTCCAAACGACTCCAAACAAAGCCCTGAAGTCAAAAATTGTGACACCCTCCATGCATTCTACACCCCCCTATTGAGCGCTCGTTGACTGGACTAATTAACAATCCCAGTAATTGTACCTTCAATATTAATGTTACTAAATGAATAATCTACATGTTAAACAAAACTAGTTATTAATATGTACTACCGTTATAATAAACACGTTTTACTTCTGACTTCAAACTTAAATCGGTCTTTATTAGAATTAATCAAATTTACAGACGTAGGAAAATTTTTGTATGAAGCTCGTAGAAACTTATGTCGTCAATGACAACGTATTTTATAGGCCTTTAAATACGTCGTTGCCTCGTTGCCTAGCAATCTTCGCATTTCGTGTATTATGACGCGTCTCAAATAATAATTTATTAAATTTCTAATACTTAATATATTAGTGAAAGAAAATGTCTGATATTAGTTTTAGAAAAAATCTTGAAAACAACTCGCGTTTTATAGTTTAAAAATCTCCGCCTATCAAATCCTCGGCTCACTTCGTTCGCTCCGATTTGAACTACGACCTTAATTTTGAAACCTTCTATAAACACTTGTTGTCTTAATAGCTATAATACATTAATTTCATTTCATAAATGCCATTTTTTTTACTAATGACTTATTAGACTTTTGCCTAAATACAAAAATGCTTTACATTTGTATTTCGCCATAATTTAAAGCATAAATGTATAGTTATGCGTATATTTTTTTCTTTAATCCACAGCTTTATTAATAGCTATCAGTATCGATTTGTGATGCAGTTTGGAAGAAATTCTACCGGGTGATCCAGAAAAAAACGGATTAGAGCAGGCCGTGACCTAGTTACCAAAGTTGGTATCCCGTGATTCGCCTACTTTGAGCGTAAACAGAGACACTATTGACCATTGAAGAGGTTACGTTAACTGTCAAAATCACGCAACAAAATTATTGTCCGTGTTTTAAATAATCTTAAGTAATTGCCTGTTTGTAAGCAGTCTAATAATAAACAAATAAATAATTTAACTTTATTTAATAACCATAAATGTAATTACGTCCACTAATGCTTTTATTTTAGGTTACACAATGTCAAATTTCTTTTTCAAGTAACAAGTCAGATTACCATTGATATGAAGTTTAAAAAAATGAGAAGCAATGTTACCAACCTTAACAGCTTAATCAGGCCCTGCTCTAATTCCTATTTGTCTGGATCGCCCGGTATTATAAATGTTAACAAAACCAATATATATTTTAGACAAAATAACTACCAGAGCTTGAATTGCTTATCAAAATAACTTTGACGTTAAACTCCTTTAAATTTATAAACTGACTTGGGAAAATCCTATCGGGAAGCTACTTAATAAACTGCACAATACTTTAAAATGTCTGCAGTCAGGAGTACTAACTACAAGGTTTGATTAAATAATATGTGGAATTTTCGTTTTTCTCAAGAAATCTTTATTTATTTATCAATATTAATTTTGTCTCCTTCAAAGTAGTCCCCACTAAATATAATAGACTTGTGCCAGCGCTTTTTCCAATCATTGAAGCACTTCTGGAACGCAATTTTCTGTATGGCGTTTAGCCCCTTTAGCGATCCTGTCTTTATCTCCTCAATGTTGGCAAAACGTCGTCCTTTTATGTTTTTTTTTAATCCTTGGGAGTAGGGAGAAGTCGCAGGGGGTGATGTCCGGCGAATACGGAGGCTGATGCACCATAACGGTGTTGTTTTCGGTCAAAAATTCACGAACAAGCAGTGAAGTGTGAGCAGGTGCATTATCGTGGTGCAATTGCCATGAGTTGCTTCGCCACAAATCCGGACATTTTCTTCGGATTGCTTCACGCAAATGGCGTAGAACTTCCAGGTAGTATCCCTTATTGACCGTACGACCTGGTGGCAAGAACTCATGTTACACTATGCCATTTAAATCGAACAAAACAGTGAGCAGAACCTTCACATTCGATCGAACTTGACGAGCTTTTTTCGGTCTTGGCTCTTCAGGAAGCTTCCATTGGGACAATTGGACCTTAGTTTCGACGTCATATCCGTACACCCATGTTTCATCACCAGTTATGACCCGTCTGAGCAGTTCTGGGTCGTCATTGACTTCACTCAGCAACTCCTGAGCAATGTCCATTCGGCACTGCTTTTGGTCGAAACTCAACAATTTCAGAACAAATTTTGCTGCCACACGTCTCATACCCAAAACATTGATTGTCATGAGCCAAATGATCTGCAAACGTCATCAGCAACCTCTCTGATAGAGATTCGGCGATTGTCCATAATCATTTCTTCACTTTTCGACGTTGTGATTGGTTGTTGATGAGCTAGGACGTCCAGGGCGCTCGTCATATCTTCAACGTCTTCGCGGCCCTCTTGGAAACATTTGTACCACTTGTAAACGCTTGCTTTATTCATAGAAGTCTCGTCAAAAGCAACATTCAACATTTCTAATACGGTGCTGCACTTTATTCCATTCTTAAAACAAAATTTAATGCAAATTATTTGTTTCATTTTTTCCACAAGTAACCTTTTCGGCAGCCAATAACAAAGTAAGCATCCAATATGTCTACAAATGTCAATATACGTCAGGGAAAAGTGTACCAACACAATAAAAAAATTGTGGCAATTTGACTTATACAAGCCGCGAAATTAAAAAATTCCGCGTATTAAGTATTTGCAAACATTGTAGAAACTCCTATTAATATAATCATCCTACAAAGAACAATCATGAAATTCGCCTAGATAGCCCTAGGACACAGCTACACTTTTTTTGAGATTGTACCATGAATAGGATATGATAATGTTCTGATAAAATCATAATATAGGCATTCTAATTTAGTCTGTGTAATTAGCGATTGTAGAAAGTCCAGCGAAGTCTCAAAACGACCGACATTTAAACATAAGGCTTTTTCATGCTTGTCAGATGCGCGTCAGCAACTGATTTTTATCATTGAATAAATTCGTCATTGCACTGCAGCCTGCAGCCAAACCGGCACTAACACAACAAGAGCAGATCAGATCAATTGTTATAAATCAATCAATTTTTAATGCTATTCTTAAAACCTGTAATAAAACGATTTCCATATACAAAAAAGTAACTTAAATCCGGCCCTAAGCTCAAGCTAAATTATATTCGCAATTCCTAAACCACGAAAATTTAAAACACTTCAAAATTATAATGGAAAATAAAGCCAAAATATGATACTTTAACAAAATCCCGGTTATACAGTATAGTATATTAAAATACAAGTTGCAGAAGGCATCTATTCAAGCACGAATTTGAAATTCCGAAACGAGCCGCATAGCGGCGAGTTGAGGAACAAATCAAGACCTTCTGCAACGAGTATTTTATACTATTTTTTCTATTTTGCCGCTTTATACCATTTTATAAATTAAAAAATAAAAATTTTAAATCTAGGGAATTTTGCGGTGGTTGGTGACGTTTATGTTGGCGTAATTTTAGGTTAGAAAATTTATTGCCGGACAAGTCCAAATCCCAGTATGAAAAAGAATTTTTGACGTATGTCAGTTGACAGTTCAACGCTACCAACATCAATACAGTAAATTTTACTAGTTTATTTTAGCACTCCAACGACTTATTCTAACACTCAAATGACGTCATTTGGGTGCTAGAATGTGGTTATTTTAGCACCCAAATAGAAAAATAAATTTTTAGCATCGTTCATTGTCAAAAGTAGCGTGCTTGGTGTGCGTGATGTCGAACGTTTGGAAATCTGAACACCTGCAGGATAAAGTAAATTGTAGGTTTTTATAGTAGGCAAGAAACACCCATCAAGTTGGTTGCTTTTTAACAGGCATTAACTACTTAATGAAAATTCTTAATTCTTCTTGGTTTTACGATAGTTTTACTTTCAGCAAGTAGATTATTTTCGATATTCGAAGAAAAGCACGAAAATGATTTGTAATTTTTTTAAACATTAAAAGAACAAAATTCGTAGTCAAAAAAAAAATATATCATGACCTACCTGAGTCTAACTAAGCTAGAAACAGATTACAGTTAAATAAAACAATAAAAATTAAACATAAAAGAAAAACAGCAAATTCACCAAAATTAAATCAAAATCAAAAGCTCGTGTTAACAATGAAAGTTAGCTGTATTATTTAGACGAGATAACTAAGATGAATGTTCATAAATAAAGGTCTGTTGTTTCCTAGTTGGCTATAAAAACGATCACAAACACGTAAAAATGCGTAATGATAAATAAAGCCACTGAACGCAACCGATATGACAAATCTATTTTCGGTGGTCCATTCGTTGCCGGAAGGAAAAAATGAATGAACCCGAATAGCATTAAAACATCAATCAATAACAAGATGTATGTGGTGAAATCTACGCAAGAATGGAAGATAAAAATATGTCGACCGTGAATGGCTTTGTATTGTTACTATCGGTTGTGGAAAAAAAGCTTGATATCAAAAATTAAGATTCTTTAAAATTCAACACGCATAAATTTAAAGACTTACCAAAAATATTTAAATATAGCATTTTAAGTTATTAAGGTTTACTTACTCTAGCGATTTGTAAATTCGTTTTGGCAGTTATCATTTCTGATCCTTTCATTACTGTAATGAAATTTAAATTGAAAATTGGTGCGGTTCAGATTATACTTTTGTAGAAGCTCGTTGATGTAGTGGTAAGCGCTCCTAGCTGGGAGTCTCGGGTTCGAATTTTCATCGCTGGTAAGGATTTGTACAAAAAAATCCCCCACTGTTCGAGGTCGATACTTGAACGAGTGAAACCATTCAATCGTTGATTATAGTTAACAACTGTATCTGCTGAAAAGTCGACTGCCGAATGCAACGGGAAAGCACTGTAGACTGTAGGGAACACATTTTCCTAACAGTTTCTAAAAATGTAGCTTTAATCCACCCTTACCAAAATGTTCTTAGAAGACAATAGCACATTAAGAAGAAGGTTGCGATTGCTAAACATGTTATACGTAAGACTAGACTAGAAAAAATAAGTTTGACGCGGCCCTCGTGATAGGGTTTTTCATGGAACGCCCTATACATCCGACATGTTATTATTCAATAATAAGCTTTAGTTTTTATCAAACTGAAATCTTTATCTCTTCAGTAGGTGTAGGATTAAACCTAAAAATCCCTTTAAATTGTATTTGTAGGACAAGGCGTGCTTATTACTGAAATGTATTAAACAACGGATTCAAATATTAAAGACAACCTCAGATATATTGTGAAGAAATTTAAATAAATTTATTTTCAAGTAAAAAACCCTCTAACATTTATGTTAAAATAAACGCATTCTGGTAGATATCGAATAATATTATCAATAAATAACTTGAAGGCTTACACTTAACAAAAGTTTGAAAACTTTAATGCAAAAAGGAAAAGGTTATCATTCCGTTTGGTTTAACTTTTAAAGTGTAAATATTAATTTTGGTAGCACCGAATGGGTATGTTTATACCTGATAGTAAAGGTCAGATTGGCTTTCGTTTAAATTTTATTTATTTATGCATTTACATCCACATTTTATTAATTTGTGAGATGAAAAGCCGAGTCGAATGCCTTTGAAAATTCTTTGAAATCACAAGGATATAACTAACAATTCCGTAACTAACACCGTAATAAGCAGTCGAAATTTTCTGGCCAATTCTTTACGATCAATCAACGTTATTATACCGGTAGTACTATTTATTTTTGTTTTAAGTAGTTCTGTGGACTGTGAATTTGTTGTTGGTTTGTCGTTATTGTGTTGAGCCTGTAATCTGTATGTCTACGAGAGGGATTGATAATCCGAGCTATCATAATCCATTTAACCTCTTAAAAAAATCAATTACTCCCTAGGTAAGCCTTAATCAATCAGCATGGATAATTCAAGGAATGAGTGGATTCTAATTGATTTGCTTATGCGCTGCTATAAGTGGATATCTTATAAACAATCATCTGTTCATACAACTACCTTCCCAACTGTTTGATATAGTAATATATTTGTATTGTGTGCTGTTGCTGCCTTTGATTAGTAAATATTTACCTAGGTAGCGTGTATTCAGAATTTAGACCTGGCCGGATTAAGAATTTGATTTCACTTAAGCAGAATCAATTATTTGAGCCCTTAACAGGTGCAATATGTCCTTGTAAATATAAATATCACGCTGTTAAAAAATATTTATATAAAAACAAATCCCTTTTAACCTACACTATTTATTTACTAAATTGTTTCCCATTTTAGATGTATTCGCTTCAATTTTAATTAAGTAAATTTAATTAATATTTCTAGGGTAAGAGAATCTTGAAGAGAACAGAATTTCTAAAGATTTGAGCGTTTGTTATGGCTAATTAAAAATGCATTTCAAAAAGAGTTCGTTTCGTTTTATTTTGCTAACACAGTATGGAAACTTTAAAAATGTTTAAATTGGTTATAACTAGGCTCATCTCAGTCTTAAATAATTTACTTAGAACTTATTCTGGTTTTTCACTAATTAATTAATTCAAATATCCAACGACTTTACGGTCGAAATGAGATTTCTTTGAATATTTTAAAATACCACTTAAGATTTTCTCTAGAATATAAACGTATAATGTTAGTAAAGTTGCTTCTAAAATAACAATTTATTGACAGCAGGTAAGTGTGCTGAATTTTGCTTATAATAAGGTAAAAAGACGACTAAGTTAACACGAACAATATACAGGGTGGTCCATAAGTAATGGTTCGCAGACCAACAGTAGATAGATTCCTGAGGCCAAAATATTACGATTTACCTAAAATTACCTTAGTAGTAAAAGTTAATATTTAGGAAGATATACAGGGCGTCAAAGTCGAAATTTTTATTTTAACTTATTTCTGTAATTTCTAAAGTTTTCGTAATATTCATATGAAAATTGGTGAAACTACCTTTTTTGGGACGGTAAATAATAATCCGTTCTCAATTTTAATGTAGCTCTTAAAATAACGTTATTTTTGCTACACCTAATACCTTGAAAATCGAAATTAGTGATGTTACATTGTATTCGTTAAAAAGAGCATTACTTGCGGTACACATAAAAATTCGAAATTTTTTAATGACAAATATCCTTCTGATTCACTATTGCTATGTGTCCTATTACTTGTTTTTGATAAGAATATGTCAATTTTTTGTTTTAAATGTACCTAAGCCTACTGCGTTACAGACTGCTTAAGAAGTGAATAAGGCGCTGCATCGCTTACATATAGCAAATATCTTGGAAACGATTAACTTTAGAGATATTTAAAGAGTATACCTTTTTTGTATATAAAAGATGAGGCAAGTATTTTTAAGGTATTAGGTGTAGCAAAAATAACGTTAGGTATTTTAAGAGCTGCATTAAAACTGAGAACGGATTATTATTTCCCGTCCTAAAAAAGGGAATTTCACCAATTTTCATATCCCGAAAGTTACTCGCTTGCTAGTTCTAAAAAGGACTAGTTTTCTAATAAACTTCAAAAAATAATTTTGTTGCCAAATACAATGTGATTTTTTCAAAACCCAATTGCAGCAGGCCGTATTCTGACTTAATACAGACAGTTCTAAGGTTATTAAGACAGAATACGGCCTGCTGCAATTGAGTTTTTAAAAAATCACATTGTACGTGAAAAATGACATTTGACAGCTGACGTTAGATGCCAGCTAGCTCGAGCTGTGGCTCTAGTTACGACATACGGTAACGCTGACAATTGCAAACACCAGCCAACTTCACTACAGGTTTTTTTGAACGCTTGTTAACAGCAAAGACCTAAAGTACTCTTAGATCAAACTTAATTCTAATACAATAAGATAAAAACAAGATTTGTGCTTTCAAAGGAAATCGTAAACAAAGAACAAACAAAATCTTTAATTGTACAAAATGGCGAAAATAATTATGAAAAGCAAAAAGTCAGACACCAACATAAAAGTTGCAGTGTTTACGAAGATAAAGTGCTTTCGTACAAAATAATTTAATAACAGGATAATCCTCATACAAACATTATATTCGAAAGCTCTCCTGAGCTCAAAGATCCTGTAATTTTCAAGCGCTATTGATCTTTATTGTTCACGTACTTAAACAGTTCCGCTGTTTTCACTCATTTAACATGACACGCTGTTTAGATAATTCTATGATTAATAATACCACGTATTTCCTTTCTTCCTTCCTCCCTCCTATCTCTGCATAAAGCTAGCAGAAATTAACATTAATCAAATTTTAACTTATAACCAAAGATTTGCCTATGTTTCAGGCTTAGAGAAACTAAGTTCTTTTATCTCAACTTTAAATTCGAAAAAGGTTCACGACCCTAGCATCTGGTGGTAAAAGTCTTCAAAAATAATTTGAGTTCTTATTATTAATTTTTCAAAATTGTGTTATATGACTATTTAACAAAACTTGAAATACTACATTTAAACAATTCACACAAAAAAGTCTTGTTATTCCGTTTTGATAAATGCAAAACAAATGAAACAAGCGGTTATTTTAAAACAAATTAATTCAGGTGAATTTCTTGTGTTGTAAAACACTTTTGCACAAAACTGTCAAAACCATAAGTATATTTTAACTAAGAACACGAAAACAGAAAAGAACAAATTAAGCAAAATATTATCTTACAATTAAAGTTTGTAAGTTTATGATGGAAAGAAACTAAAACTTCGAAATAAGCAAAAAAAGTTTAGATTGCAGGATTAAAATATGTTTTCTTAAATTAAAGTTAGAAATACAATATTGGAAATAGAGAAAATTTAATGGAACGAAATAATAAAAAGCTTTATTACGTAGCTTAATGCAATGTAAAGCATGGCTGTCCAAAACAAAATCAGCGTGTAAGATTGGTTGGCTTAGTTACAATTAATTTATTTTTCAATTTTTATACTTGTTAAATCAATGTATGTAATTGTCAATTGTACTGTATGCAGTTTTGTATGAGGAAAAACGTGCCTTCAAAATCATTCCCTCAACGAAACGTGAGAAAAATAAGTACATAATAAGTAGTAATGGCCACCACCAGTGATCAATTTTACGCCCCGTCCAATGGAAAGTATTAGGCAACGGAATTTTTTGGATTCCGTTACCAGAGAGGTTACAAAGATCGAATCCACCGACGACAGGAGAAAAAACATGGTGGTAAAACAAACAGTTTACCATAGATCATGTTAGCCACTGGCTGATGTCTAACTTATTAGGTGTGACACCGGAAATGATACACCTAAAAAGCTTTCTTAGCAAAAGACGTAGAGTAAAAGCAATAATCCTCCTTGGAAAAAAAGCGATTAAATCAAAATCAACCATAAAATGTGCGATAGTGTAGTGTAGTTGGAAAAGTACCGATTAGTACAAAATAATAGCAAGAGTCGTGTGGAAAATGAACGTGCCAAGTGTGAGTAAGAGTCTAATACTATACGCCGTTGAAAATGATCACGTATGCGGGGCTTCGATGACACCAGAGGCGAAACCTGAAACCTTTATACAGAAATGGAAAAAACATCGTATTTATACCCGTTGCTGCGTTGACCTTGTTCAAATTAGTTACTCGCTTATGTAATCATGCTTCTGGCCATAGAAATATTCGTAATTACGATATAAGGTGCGAACTAGGTTTAATGTCCCAACATGTCAGCGAGCGCCACCGCCGAATAAAATAAGATAACAGCACGGTCAAATGCGCAGATGTGTGCATTAAAGAATCGAATGCGGCAGTCAGGCATTGGTTTTCATGTGATAAGCATGCCGAAAAAAAGCCACTGAATATAAATATAAACAATTGATACCCTCAGGTGGCAACAATTTCTTCATCATCGACGACGAGGCTAAAGTGGAATGGAGCGCCTCAGAGATTAATGCCAATCAGTTTGTTTCCATTGTACCAGATCAGCCAACTCATGTGGAAGCTATGGTACGGCCCAAATCAAAATTTCCAAAGAAGATGGTGGTGTAGCAGGCGATCGCACACGACGAGACATTGTCACCAGCTTTTGTGGCCAGGTACGGTCATGGATGCCTAGATATACATTCTCAGGAAAATTTTGCAGCCACGGATTTCATCTCTAATCGTCACGCAGCCTAAGCCAAGCCTTTCTGGAAGCTAACAAGATTCAATACCTTGCGAAGATAGAAAACCCGACTGCTGTGCCACAGTGCGGGCCGATCGAGCGGTTTTGATCACTGGTGAAGAGAGAAATGGTCGTTCGGAACTTACTAACGGAGAATGTCACTCAATTCAATCACAGCTAGACTAGCATTATCAAACAGATCGCAGTAAAGCATAAAATAACTCTATTCCGCTACTTTATCAAGAAACTGCGCTATGCCTGACAGAAAGTCCATATTTGTTTGAAGAAATTCTAGTTGGCGCATCCTGTAGATTGCTTAAAATAAATTTCATCCGACTTTGACTTCTTGTTCTATTTATCATTTTCTCTCCCTGGTTCACACCTTAGTACCCAACTTGTTGTTCTCTTGTTCTTTGGCCTATACCTTCTTTTTGAAATCTTTTGTCACTACCTCTGTTTCTCTTCCTTTACTTCACGCCTGCATTTTCCTCTGTTTCTCTCCAGATAAACTATACCTATTAATAAAAGGGTTCTAAACCAGAACGAATAAAGATCCTTACGATAGTGGGCCAATAGTTGAGTTCAACAGTAGCATGGTGCAAACCTGAAAGTCGCTCATTCAATCATGGCTATATGGGTCTTTTAGAAACTACCAATCAGAAATCAAAAAAGTCCAAGGCGAAAAATTCTTTTGATGTTAAAAACGAGATAATAGCAAACACGGTGTTTAGATCGGCGTTTCTTAACATTTTTACACAGTAACCCAACATAATTGTTTGTAATGGTACCGGAACCCAAATATAATTTTTTTTAAAATCCGGTAGACTGCAGTCACTTGGCTGTATATTATACACTGCTCCAATAAATTAACGCACCACATATTAATAATGTAAAAAAATCGATTTTTTAAAGCAGTATCTTCCGCAATCAATGTTATTCTGAAAGCACTCCGTATATGTCATGTATGATATTTATAAACTATATTTGGATCCCTACTACTGCTGTTTGTTTATTTTATCGCCTTTTGTTGTGAGAACATAAGAATTTTATTGAATCTCAAAGCAACTTTAATAGCAATTTTGCTTTACCATATGTATTACAAATGAAAAAAATCCATGTTTTTCGTTTGTACTTACTGATTACTATACTCCGGGAATCCAGGAATTTGACACGAAATGAATGTGCTCAAGTAGCATTACTCGTATTTAAGGAACAAGGTTAGAGCCATCCAGTGGTGGCTCATCTATAGGGGCCTTAGGGGCCGGGCCCCACCTATATTTGTATAACTAACCCAATAATTGAAGTTTTAAAAAATACGTTTCGTGTAATTATCATTTTTGATCTATTTCCAACACGTTTTATTGTTTAATAAAAAAATTACTGTAGTATTTTGTGGCAATATTGTATATTGCGACTTAGTAGACTTAGTGAAAGACCGTACTAACACAGTATAATGCTATTAGCATTATACTGTGTTAGTACGGTATTTGAGGCCAGCCGTGTATTTTGTAAGTGTAGAGCACGGTGCATGTACTTATGAGGCGCGTGCACTACCGGCGCACGCGATGTGTTTGCTTACCGCGCGCAAAGCTTATCTTGGTGCCCGTTTAGTCTGGCCCGTCGTTGCGTTTGTACTTTGTATGTAAGTAAATAGCGCGCGATTCTTTCATTGCCTTATTATTTTTCCCTCGTTGTTGATCTATTTTATTGTTTTTAGTGTGTTTAATTATTGTTGTCGTTTTTTGTTAGAAGTATAATTTATTTTAAAGTTTACATTTTTATTACGTCCATAAACGATACATTTTAACTATGAACTTAATCGATAGTTTATCGGAAAAACGTTTCTCGTTATTAAGTCTAGAAGAATAAAAAATTAAATTGTTTTTGTCCCGTGGCCTCACCGGATTCTATTGTCACCAGCCGCCAGTGGAGCCATCGCAGAATTGGACAAAGATTTGATGTGTCTCATACATGAATGATGTAAAGGTATAGGTAGACTGGTGACCAGACCGAAAGACAAGGCAATTGTGCAACAACTCTAGCCGACAACCGCTTTTAAAGACAGCGGTTTGTAACAGCTAGAAGTTTACAATCTCCGATTTAAATAATGAATGATGTTCAAATAAGCACTGAAACTGTTCGCCAACATATTAAGAATGCTCATTTGGTACCTAGCATTCCTACTCGACGTCCAGTCTTAACCATAGATCACCGTAAAGTCCTGCTGAATTTTTCTAGAAATCACATAAAGTACCTAAAGGATGATCGGGAGTGCGTTTTATTCATGGATGAGCCCAGATTTTGTCTGTATAACTGCGATAGGCCTGTTCGTGTATACTGAAGACCAAATGAGCGATATATCCAATGCAACATCATGAGTACCACTTTATGTTTGCTGGAGGATCAATTATGGTTTGAGGAGGAACCTTTCCGTCAACCCGTACGGACTTGGTGGTATTGAATAGTGGCAATCTCAGTGTTAAGCGCTACATAACGAACATTCTTAAACAGCATGTTGTGCCATTTGGGCCCTACATCTGTCTAAATTTATTGTTTATGAATGATAACGCCGGACCTAACACTGCTCCTTTTTCTTCTTGTTTTGCCGTCTCCTAATTTTGAAGGTTGGCGACCATATTGGAAATCATAACATTTGATGTACAGGCACTGAAAATTTCGATTGATGACATCCCGAATCACTCTCTCAAGTTTTGTAACCAAGAAATAGTATGTCTTCCCACGCTACGTTTACCCTGGATTTTTCCTTGCATTATGAGCTGAAGTACACCATATTGTTGTTGCGTATTCTATGGCCCAGGTATTGTAATTTGCATTTTTTAATGGTGAACACAACTTCTCTGGAGTTTTCCATTCTGTGTAGCACTTCGTTGTTTGTTATTCGGTCTACCCAAGATATTTTCAGCATGCGTCTGTAGACCCACATCTCAAATGCGTCTAGCTTCTTTATTATTTCTTGTTTCAGCGTCCAGCTTTCCAAGCCATATAAGAACACTCGGATCACATAACAACGTACTATCTTCATCCTTATTTCTAGCGATAAATCTCGAGATGTTAGTAGGGGTTTCATTTTACTAAACACAACTCTAGCTTGCTTTATTCTACAAAGAATTTCCTGTAGGTGGTCAGCTTGTCTGTTAGCCATAGAACCTAGGTACTTATACCTTTCTACTTTTTGCACTGGGTTGTTGTTTATTCTTAATTCGGCTTGTATTGGTAATTTGCTAATGATAAGAAGCTTTGTTTTATTTACATTAATATTAAGTCCGTATTCATTACTTATTCGATTCAAGACGTTTACCATTATTTGCAGATCATTCATACTATCCGCTATAACTATCGTATCATCGGCATAGCGGATGTTATTTATACCTACTCCATTTACTATTAGTCCTGCTGGTATTTCTTGTAAAGCTTCATGGAATATGGCTTCAGAATACATGTTAAATAATAAGGACGACAGTATACAGCCCTGTCTTACGCCGCGTCTTATTTCTGCTTCCAGTGGTTGTTCATTCTCCACTCGTACAGATGCCGTTTGGTACCAATATAGATTAGCAATAACTCTTATGTCCCAGTCATCAATTTAGTGCTTCTTTAGTATTTCAATAAGCTTGTCATGTTGTGTATTCTTAGTGGTGCGTTAATTTCTTGAAGCAGTTTATAAACGAATAAAAGAGACCATTTTACCCCAGTTTTAAACTTTTAGGTTAGAAAATTAATTTGTCTTCTCGTTATATGATGGAATATCTAAGGATGAACTGAGTGGGGATGATGTTCTAGGAGGTTTTTCGCTTTGTAGTAGCTATCATTTTGTAACTCATTAAAAATTTACTGCCACCCAATATTAGGTCACAACCCAAAGGTTGAGAAACACTGGTTTAGATGCTTTACATGGGAGATAGATGATCATTTCTGATGAAAAAAGAAAATGCCGTCGCCATGGGAATAAATGTAATTACTTTGTCATGGAAACCATTTTGGCTGAAAATGTCCAGTTTGACTAAATGCACTAAGTGCAGGTGCTAAAGAATCTGTTTTAAAATGGATTATTTGATTGATGTATAATTTTTATTAACATGTTAATGATATTAGCAGACTAATATACTTCCGATATAGCCATAACAAACTGTATTTAGATTTTTAGGCAAGAAACAAAATGTAAACAACGGACTTTCAATACTGATTTGTGTATCAGAACAAACAACATCCATGCTTTGCATGATCTTATTTTTAAAAAATCAACAAATTGGTCTACAAAGGATTGTACATACTTTTGACGTTTCATACCAACGCGTTTTTCACTGTTCAGGTCAATTATGATGAGCTTTCATCGATGAACCGTTTTTTGATTGTCGGTCTAAAAATTTTATCAGGGTTCATCCTAAATTCTAACATAAAATACTTACAAAATTCTTGAACTTATGTGATATCTATGATCTATCATAAAGCCGAAATGCCATAAGAGTAGTTGCAAACAAAGCAATCAATACTTACGACAACTCCCCCCCATCAAAAAGCTAACATACGCAGTTTTATGAGCCCTGTTCGAAAAACACTCCTCCGCACACTACATGATAGAATAAAAGCAGGTGTGATGAATACATTAGTAATACACAATTTGGCTTTCAAACAGTTATACGGATTAGAGAGGAAACTTCGTCTGACAGTTTTAGGAAGAAATGCTTAGACATGTAACGAGATCTACACATTTGTATTGTTATACGAACTTGGAGATCGGAATTAGTTGTAATCGACAAGTAACTGACAGACATATAAATTTAAAAATATGTGGCTATGGTCTGGAAACATTATGCAGATTACTTTACCTGAAAGAATAGAAGATGCAATGCCAACAGTGGTTTACAAGATAATTTTAACATATGTCAATAATAGGGCTCTAATGTACGATAACCAAAATGATCTAAAAGTATCATCGAACCAAGCAGCAGCTAAAAGCTCAAACATAAAACGTCAACACCAACAAAACTATAGCAGTTATCGTTATTAGTAAAAGTATTATAAATACAAACATTATTCGTTAACTTCTGCAACTGAGAATGCACCAGGAAAGAAAATGTATATATACAATTAGAACCAAAATAAAGACAGCCAGTATGACTTGGTCTTTGCTATGGAAATAATAAAATAAGACGGGAGAATAATATGAGATATTCAGAAGTGTCCAAATAAAAGCTACAATATACTGTAGACTGCAGAGTAATAATAATAATAATACAAATAAGGCATGGATTTTCATTAACAAGCGTTCTAAGTCATGAAAGGCACAAATAAAGCGGAAATCCGTGATTTTCACTGCAGTCAACAGCGAGCATTACTATTAAAAATCAAATAACCAAAAAGAAACGGTTTCAAAAAAGGCAAAGGAATTATGAAAATTAGAGAAATTGCTACCTCAGTAGAAGGACAAATTGAAAAAATGATGATATTAGAAAATTTGGGATGTAGCCATAAAATATTACAAACTGAAAAATAAACTTAATAGCTCAATTAAGTATCCATTGGCAACTAAAACAAAATTAAACCAATTTTTTAATTTTAATCTGAAGCTTGTTATATCTAAAATTATTTAATACTTAAAATTAATTACATCGCTAACTTACTGTTGCTACAATTCACCCAGTATAACTTCCAAAATTAGATTTTCGACATTTCGCACAGTTTGCATAAATCTGACAACGTTATTTAAGAAGACTTTAATTTAACTGACAAATGTGCTAACATTAAATTAAGGAAACGATGTGTCTTTAATAATACAAAGAAAGACGGAGCAAAGAAAAGCTAAAAGAAATAAAAAATTAAAGAAACATTCGTTCAGTTAAGAACTTGAGATTCTTAAAACCACTTTCATAAATTTCAAGTATTTCACTAAATTAAAAACCAACGAAAGAAAGGGGATTACTAGATTAAAACTAACAAATTTCTGACTTTCTGCAAGTAATCCAAAAATACAGAATATCTGTTCTTTTAAGTGGCTTTCCCAGCGCCTCCGCCAAATGTTCAGTAGCCGCTTGAGAAGACAGCATATTCAACTAAGTAATTAGTTCATCGTTTGTTACTGCAAGCAAATTTAGACTAAACACTACGATTAAGTTAACTTTAAATAACAATAAATCCAGGCTACTTTATATAAAACCATGTGTTTTCCCTATTAAAGCCGAAAATACACTCATTGCTCTGTTTGAAATCTCCGAGACAACACAACACAAAACATTCTACTTAATGCAAAGAAAACAAGTAGCACTGCAGTTCTCTAATTAAGAGAATGGCAGAATGTCGGCAACAATTCAACTGCAAGTAGCAAGCTACAAAGTTACACCCTGAGTTTCAACTAAAGATCGAGGATAATAATTTTACAACGTTCGGGGACCTCTGAAACAAGAAGGGTGTGATTCACCAAACTCCCAATTTCACAGTCGTTATTAATTAAGTCCCGATTAATTTAATAACTAATTTAACTTTGCAAGTTTTAAGACGAAATTGAAATCAAAGATAAGTATCCCCGTCGGATTTTAGTACAAAATAAATTAAGTTAGACTAAATAAGGTAAAAACTAAATCCAAGGATGGAAACGAAATTTTGTTTTACCGACCTTCTTTAATCTCATCAGATGGTCAGGATTTTATTACCATATAAATCAAGAGGGTCTGTTTATGCTTAACAGTTTACATTACACCGAATTTGAAGCGAAAGTACGAGGTCTCGCAATATGTCAGGGATGTAATTAGTACGAGGCGAAAGCATAGTTTATAATGGTAGATTTACGTGGGATACTTCTTGCACGAGGAAATCTCCAATTTTCATCTGCGGATTAATAGGGAAAATGTTTATTACACTATCAACTCTTCTTATTTCATGCTACTAATTAAATGTGTTCTCGAAATTACTTCCATGTTCATTATTAAAATATATAATAAAAGTATCTTCGCTGAACCTACCATTTTTGTACATAAAATTAAAAAGTATAATGGAATAATTTCTTACATTTATAATTAGTTAGAGCGGCAAAACGTTTAAAAGTCGCAAAAATGAAATAAATAAATGGCGAAATATATTCAATGAACTTTCCCTGTAGAATTAAAGTATAATTAAGAATACCTAAAATATAGTTATTATCAAGTATTGCAGGTAATTAGATAGTTTTAGAATCATTTGCTCTGACTTGCTAGAAAGGTAATCATAGTTTAAACTTAAACTAAATAGTCCAGTCAATAAAAGGATTGTAGAATGCATGGAAGGTGTCACAATTTTTGACTTCAGGGCTTTGTTTGGAGTCGTTAGGAGGTAAACATACTAAAAGTCCCCGGACATAGGTGGTGAGCGGGGTGCAGGGGGGGACTGAGAAGGTCTCTTTTTTGTTTTTTTGCTTTATCTAGAAGATGGTGCATCTTAGCAAAAAAGTCATTATATACAAAATCAAAGCTGATAAAATTTCCTACATTTTTGCTTTTTTAAGTTTTTTCTATCTCCAACCGTTTATGAGAAATCCGCTATCAAAAATCGTTAATATTCGCAAGAAAATATTTTGCCTCCCGTTTTTCGTTAAACTTTTCTCTCTAGCACCTCATCTCTTCGGTTTACAGAAGAATTCCCACAAAAGAAGTTGTACAGGATTAAATTTCCTTCAAAATGGTATATACTTTTTTTATATTTTTTTCGAAAATTAGCGATTTTTGATAGCGGATATCGCATAAACGGTTGGAGATATAAAAAAACTTTACCAACCAAAAATGTGGGAAATTTGAACACCTTTGATTTTGTATATTATAACTTTTTCGCTAAGACGCACCTTATTCAAGATATAAGCAAAAAACCTAAAAAAGGGATCTTCTCGGTCCCCCCCTGCACCCCGCTCACCTCCTATGTCTGGGGACTTTTAGTATGTTTACCTCCTAACGACTCCAAACAAAGCCCTGAAGTCAAAAATTGTGACACCCTCCATGCATTCTACACCCCCCTATTGAGCGTTCGTTGACTGGACTAAAAATACACCACGGAAACACAATTGTAACTGAGTTTAAAACAAGCTTAAAACTTCCAGGATGGGTGGTGCAAATGGTCCTAAGTAATTAATTAGAACATAAACAACTACTTGAACTGCATAACTGTATTAAATGTTTTGGGATAAAAGGTATCTGTAAAACAAATGCGAAGTGATGAACAATCCTCACTGGACTCTTCATATTTGCATATAGAGTGACCGGCAAAAAGTTAGTCTTGTCATCTAACCCCACTTCACAGTGATTTTTATTAATTTGCCGCCATGCTATTGGTCACGAGACGCGACATAAAACTCGATTTTAAGTTATCATACATGCAGAATCGATCCCCCAGAAAAGTTTTTTCGATACTCTAACAATAATATCTTTTTCTATATCTTGCGAATATTTTGTAGGTCACTGTATAATTAGATTAATACGAAAAGATTATGAAAAAAAAAACTTAACTGTAACTTACAATATTAAAGAATTAACCACAACATTAAAATGACCCTTCTATAGACTTGGAAAGACATCTTTTAGACATTTAAGTTACAAGGTAACTAAGGGATAATAATGTTGGGAAACGACAAAATAAGGTCATATACAAGGTCGAAGTAGAAAAAGAAGAGAAATGTACCTACAAAGTTCTGTTCACTTGCAACCTAAAATAATACTCGTAGATTATATTCATATACATAGATAGCTACTAAAACGAAAAGTCACCTGCCAATTAATTGTTAAACTGTCTTCGCTGGAGCTTTCACACGTACTTCTGATATTGGAACAGTGTTTATCAGCCTCTTTTTTTAATTTACGCCCCCTACTTTAATAACAGTTTTTGATGGACCCCCTAATCATTTTTTCAGGCCGCGAACACTTACTAACATCATATTGGCCATTTATAGATTTATCCGTCCCAATTTATCCAGGTTCGAAACCAACTGCGCTCCCAACCGAAGCCTGGCCATGGTTGGGTCCGATCCCGGGACCTGTCAATTGTGTAAGAAGCCACGATAGTTATTGGTTGATTTAGTTATGTACTGGTATGAGAATACTGCAACTGCGTAATTATCAGTATAGATTTTCTCCTATATCTTCAGTTTTAATCAGTTGTCTGAGTTATAAAATATGCATAGGGGCAAATTCCACCTAGCTATACCCCAACCTACGGTATCAAGAACTCGCGACTTCTTCACGAGAAGTCCTTAATACGAGGGAGAGATAATAAGTGGTTAGCCTAATAATGAGAAACTCTTTCTCTCTCTCTATCAACCTTCATGCGTCCACCTTTGGACGTAGGTCTCCCCAAGGGTTTTCTATTGCATCCTATCATATGCATCTTTTTATCTATTTAGTTTCTGCCTGCAAGCTCCTTAATGTCGTCTCGCTAACGCATCATTGGTCTTCCAACACTCCATTTAAAACCCCAAAGTCTCCAATTCACTACTATTTTTGTCCATTTTGTTTCATCCATTCTAGCCACGTGACCAGCCCACTTCCACTTATTTTCTGCTATGATTGCTGCTATCTGTCATTTATGTCTTCTCGCGTTACCATGTATTTACTTTTCTGTCTTTAGTGTAATTTCGAGGACAATTCGTTCTATTCGTCTTTGGGTAACTTGAGGTTGTTTCATTATGTTTTTAGTAAACTACTAGTACTAAAAGTAGTCAAAATATCATGAATGGGAAACTAGTTATACAGGGTGTCATCAAAAGGGAGAAGAAAATTTTAATGGTGGGTAGTTTACATACCGAGTGTTTGACTTAAGGGGCGAACATAGGGAAATAGCATGGGAAATCGTATACAGCGTGTCCCAGGATAGATGTTACAATAGGTGTGATGGACAAAAAATTTTTGAATTTTATTTTAAGATTGTGGACTTAAGCCCTGCTTGGTTTGAAGAGAATTTTAAGAATATTTTCAGTTTTTGAAAAACAAGTCGGCCTTGACATTGAAGCGAAAACTATCTTCTTTTCAGGTAAAGTACCCGTTTTGTTCATGATACGGCAAAATTTTACTAAGAAAAGTTGTTCATAATAAGAAATTATGGCCTTATGCAAAATTTCGGCAACGCCTTACAAAGGGCACGCCATTTCGTTAGTTATTTTCTTTTCTTGGAAGTTATATATGTACTATTTTATTTATTTTAAGAGTTACGTTAAATGTTAAATCAACAAAGTTGTGTAGAATTACAAGCGAAATCTGAAGATATAGTCTGATCTGATATAATTCCTAGAGTTTTTGAGATATTTTCAAGAAGCGAAGAGCCGCCACTTTTTCAATTTAATGTATTTCATAATCAAGAGTGCTATAAAATTTCTACTGAGTCTACTCAATTCTACACAAAGTTATACATAAAATAGGGTTTTTACTTTTGCACTGCATTAAATGGTTATCAAAATACATGGAATTTTGTTTTTGCGAAATATCTCAAAAAGTCTCAAACCTGAATACATCCACAGATTTCATTTTAACTTTACAATCTTTTGCCTAACTCTTTAAATTAAAAAAAATCAATAAAATGGACACTCTGCGTTTGTTGTGAAGTGGTTGCACGAACAAGCGGGAAGGTTTTACGACATCGGACTACAAAAGCTCGTCTCACGCTGCGAAAAATGTTAAGCCTTCGGTAGTGACTATGTAGTATAAAAATAAATATATACTGTTAACTGGTTAAATAATTTTTGTTTAAAAGCAAAACGGGGATCAGATTCTGGATGACCCTCGTAGAAAGACCTAAAAAACTACAAAAGACCGGATTTAGGAATGAAACAAATCGTTTGGCTTAATTCGGGAAAAGAAAAATGATCTAACGCATTTTGGGCGCCTAATGGTCTTATTTGCAAACAAACCCACACAGTTTAAATCCCTACAGTAGTTTGGAAATCTTTACGGGGTGACAAGGTCTGTCTTACTAATTATTAAAGGGAAATATTTAAATTTTACGTTAATACATTAATTGGGCCTCTCGACGGTGAGCGAATGCCTGTTACATTATGAAGAGGTTTCGTGTTCGAACCCAACCATGGCCAAGTTTCGATCTGTAGCGCGGTTGGAATGTGAACCTGGTAGGTAAGTTAAGTTAGAGGTAAGTTTACATGGCTAATAACTTTATACAGTGTGTCTCACTTTAGACGGCACCACCCCAGTATTTTTTTTAAATATTATCGATTTCAAAAATTTCTTTTATCTGATTATACCCCTCACTAAATTGTACTTTTGGGATATATTACTTTCCCTTCACGGTAAAATGCTAGCCTACTACGATTTAAAATAAACAGCAAAATTGAAGAAGTCGTATTAGGGATTTTTTTTTATCAAAAAATCTTGTTAATAAAAGTTGTTCAGAATCGTTCAAATAAGCCAAATCCGAAATTTCATTAAAAACAAAAAATTTGGAAAATCTCTCTCAAGTCCAGAAAATAGAAAAATGTGTACGTGATTTAGTTGAAAATACTGTTATTTAAGTAATTAGACATCGTTTTTTGTTAATATATTGAATTAAAAGAATAAAAAAAAATCATGGCAAACTTGTAAGATTATTATTCGAGTTTGTGGTCTTTTCTGGATTTTCAACATTTTTTGTTTTTAATGAAATCTGGATTTAGCTTATTTTAACGATTCCGAACAACTTTTATTAACAAGAGTTTTTGATAAAAAAATCCTAAATGACTTCTTCAATTTTGCTGTTTATTTTAAATCGTAGTAGGCTAGCATTTTACCGTGAAAGGAAAGTAACATACCTTAAAAGTACAATTTAGTGAGGGGTATAATCAGAAAAAAAAATTATAAATCGATAATGTATAAAAAAAGACTGGGGTGGTGCCGTCTAAAGTGAGACACGCTGTATGTCATTGCCTCATTGCCAGTAGGTTGAGCAAAGAAAAAATATTAATTAAATGCTGAAGTAAATTCTCTTCTCTCCACTGGTGCAATGGAATTACAACACAAATTTTCTCATTTTAAATTTAGAGATAAACGTAGGAATTATTAGTCCTATTTGCTTTTTACACAATTTTTATCATGTCTATGCTACCGTAAGAATAAAAAGTATGTAACTGAATAGCAACCACGAAAAGGTTTCCCTCATTATTTAACAAATCAATAATTAAAGACAAAAACCATACCAGACGATTTCCAACAAAAAGAATTACTAACGGCTACGCTGCAACTTCACGGACGGGTGATTTAAAGAAGCTCTCGTTTCACGTTACGTTGGTCTTGAATTATTGAGCACTAGCGTGAGTGTAAATTAATAAAGCGCACAGCATCCAGATGGAAATTGTATAATTTTATGTCATTTAACAATTCGTGTACTTGAAGCGTTAACAAAATGCAGCAGCTGCTGCTGCTATTATCGTTACCTACTTACTTATATTTATTAATATTAATAGCTGCAACATAAGCAAAACTGTTATGATTAATTAAGTTTCCTTTTGAGCACCGTTAACTTTCCTTTCAATCTCTGAAGATTACAAACTTATTTTTCTAACAAACCTTTGGGTGTTTAATTTGTAATTTAACAGATTATAATAAAATTATACACGTGCCAAATGTTGAAGTGCCTCATTAAAAGTTACATTCCACTTATTCGCAGTTAACTTCGACCCAATTTATTCGGGGAAAATCAGAGTCAATTAAAGTTGTATCAGCTTACTGGACTGTATTTCCTAACGATATTACATATTAATTTATGGAATTAGGTACGTGATGCAAAAACTTCATTGTTATATATTGTACTTAAAATTTGGAGCGTTACAGTGAAATAGAGTGTATAAAGTAAATAAAAAAGGTAGTAAAAGACGACTCGTACTTCGTAAATTCTAGCTCAGAACATTTTAGAGTCGCCGTTTTTATGGCCCGTTAGAACTTAATATAACGGCCCTATTCTTCCCTAACCTCACTTAATTTTAACACTACGACTCTTTCCTTCTTATATTTACCAAAATTATTCCCCTGTTTTAATCTTGTTTTCTTCAAAGCCGTGAAAGTTCATAAAAAATACAGAAAAGAAGAGAACTCCCAAACCAATCTTACATTTAATTATAAAGAGTGATGCCGAAAGGAAGATTTAAAAATAATCAAACTTTAATTTCGATACCCTAGAATTAATTTTATCTTAACCAAATAAAACTTTATGTCTTTTGATGATTCGACTGGCTTTTTAAAAAGGCTTTTAACTCAACTGTATTTAATTTATGATCCACTCGCAATACAATCGGGGATAAGCGTCCACCACCACCCTAAGGAATATTAAACTTGCTCATATATTCAAAATATGAAAAGGCATATTTCTTGTCCCGCCACTTTTCGTTACGGATATTCCCCTTTTAGTGCTTCTAATCTCCGAGTTTCATTACTGCCGTTCTCTCTTTGCTCCCTTTATTTTCTCTTCATCTTTTAAACCTTTAATTCTTATTTGTTCAATTTATTCATTAAATGACACTCGAAACTTATTAAAAACATTTTTTGCCATAAAACTTAAATTTCAAGGATTAAAATTGCAAAGTGTCCGTTATTTGAGTTAATTTTAAAGTTAAAAACAGAAATGCTTTCCATACCTGCTACATAAAATGAGGAGTATTGAAATCGTACAAAAATTCAAAATCATCAAAACATTAGAAAAGAAAACTTGCTTTGCGATTCAACTACTCTTTTAGGCGTATATGGGTTTCTCAGAAACTTCCGAAACAATTTTGATGAAGTTGTGTACGGTGGTGGACTATTAATTATAATGGAAATTCACAAACAAAATGATGTTTTAAAAAAAATCTAACCAGAAACGGAAGTATCTTTTTAGGCGAATTTCTCACCGGAAAATAAATTCAGCTTTACTTCGGAAATCAACAGAAGAGCTTCAAAGAAAACCAATAGTTTTTTTTTTTTTCTAAAGATTTGACTTTAAAATTGGGTGGTAGGCAATTTTCTAAAACTTCCTACACAAAAGCAATTTTTCAAAAATGTATTTCTTGATTCACTTAAAAAATGAAAGAACGGGACCACCCAAAAGTTTCCGAATGTTGAAAAAAACTTTTCTCAGTAGCTACACCAAATCTTTTTAATTTTCTTAGTTGATGGTGCATTAATACCTTCCTAATGTTTTTGACTTAAAAAGTCGGACGGTCTCAGGGTCAAACCCGAATCGGGTGCTCGTCGGGTTGCCTACCCAATCATTGAAAATAATTTTGAATCAAGCACAGTCGAAGGCGTGGCGCTTACCACACCACCCCGTATGTACAGTGTGCGAGGCAATGAGATAAGTATGAAAGCAACTTAGGAGGCCTTAACACCCTATCATGCCGGTCGTGCCTCCACGAGGAACGTTAGTGCCGATACCTTTATCTTTACTTTTCCTACATGTCGCATATCTGATTTTTTTTCTACTAATATTAGGGAAAGGGGCTAAATTAACATATTATTATTTTTTTTAGTTCACGTTAAATGTATAAATTGGAATATTGGATCTTGTATTATGATTTCGTTACTAAAGAATGTTGTCTTAGAAATGAGTTTGTTAGGTTTGGTAATAAATGCTTGTAATACAATAATAATATAGTATGATCAAATAGTAATTAACGTCACAAGTCCGGGAACTCATATTTTACAGTAGGTACGAGTGAGATGTTTAAAGACGAGGCGACGAAAGGGGCCGAGTCTTGAAACTCGAAACGAGTACTGTAAAAAGAGTTCACGGACGAATGTCGTTATGTATTTTATTTCATACTGTAAACAATTTGATTTTTTAATTTTTATATGTGACACTTTTTCAATAACGTCAACTTGTGACATTACTGTATCAAAGCCGGTAACTGTGGTTTGGTTACACTTTTACGGGCTCTGATTGGGTGCATAAAATAACAGTCCGGAAAGTGTTGCTTAGTAACACTTTCCGGCTCTGATACCGTAATAGCCATGAATTCAAAAGCCATATATGGAATTATTTACTTTTATTACCCGTAGTTTTTATGTATAGTAGTTTAAAGTAGTGACACAGTATAAAGTAGCGCTAATGTAGGTACAGCCAACTATGTAGCTAATAAAAATAGGGTAGGTTTTAGATTGTGCTAATTGGTGGTAATTTATGTGTTGAGTTTAATTATTATTGAATAAGATGTTTAAAGAGAATACAGAATACGATTTACTATACGAATACACAACATTTCAATAACTAAAAAAAACAACTAACAAAGAACGTTCAGGTACATTTTTACAACAAAAAATACAATACATACGCATTATTTGTGTGTTAATGTATCCAGAGAGGTAAAAATAAGATTCTCCCGTAAAAAATATTAAGTCAAGAACATCGTTATTCATATGGTCATTAAACTAAATACAGTACGATAGGTACTCTTTTCTGATAATCTGGTGGCAGTAACTCTGCATGCAGCTGCATTTTATACGGAAACATGTTCAGGTCATGTTTAACAATGGTTTGACACGTTCCTAAAAGGTGGAAACTACATTGTTGTCACGTCACGTGAGCTCATGTAACCTCACGTGAATTCACTATCTACTAAAAGCAGTGAGATTGCTTGTAGGAGACACATTTATGTCACGTATTAACGGTCGCACGCTGTGTTCTCCGCTCCAGTTGTACTTTTACTTAAAGCTGTTTGCATAAATTAAAAATCTCGTCCAAACTGAGCAACACTTGCGCGCAAAATTCCTTTGAGGTGGTCACCAAGACCGACAACCGATGGAGCGTGTGCGTGCGTGCTCAGACCTTGCGCGCACACCTGTTCTGCCGGTACTCATATGATCATTTTTGCGCGCAAACCGTTTGTGCGCGCAAAAATGCTCAAGTGAATACGCAGCTTTCAAGACGTATAACAACATGTGGTGAAATGGAATATTAAGGAAATATAAAATGAAAGTTCTGTTTCTCTTTTGAATTCTAGACTAAATAGTTTTTTCATATAAGCCATGTGTTTAGTTTTGGCTAACTTAACTAGGTAGAAATTAAATACGATTAACTAAAAAACAAAGGGCATTTTGGCGTTACATTAGCATCGGCAGTTACATTATTTGAACATGTATGATTTAGTTACTGATGGTGATAGATTGATAGGTTTACAATATCATTAAACAGATATACCCCTAACCAGATATTGACCAAACAACGAGAAGCCCAACGATTAATATGCAAATTTGTTGACCTGAACAACGGTTATGTGGCTCGAATAATTTATTTCTGACGCCTAATATTATACACCCGCTAATTTGAATTTATACACAACTAACTCATTTTAAAATACCGATGATGATGATGATGATAATAATTAAGTTGCAATTAATATGCAATTCAAACTATTTGTAGAGACTAATTAACTTAATTTTGGCCGAGCAGTAATTTTTAAAAGCCACACTTTTGAATTCTATTTTAAAACAAAGGTAGTCGTGAAATGTTATGGTGTACTAACTTGAAACAAATGACCTCTGCTATGGTTTGGGAAACAATAAAACGACAACGTTTATAGCAGTTCATTTATTTTCATAGCCATTCAACAATATGCGAATAATTTAATTAATTAATTGTTAAAAGCAGAAACCTATAATATATTAACTTTAATACTAACATAATTCCTAATTTTCAATTGTTGAAAATTAGGAATTAGTAATACCATTTGGGAATGTATTAACAAAAGGGGAAGCCAGAAAACAATATGGTAAATGATTCAGCAAATAATTATCATTACAAAACTATTTATTTCCATTGCCACCCTTATCTTACAACTTCTACAAAATCACTGTAAATTGTTTTTATTACAAAGTCAAACTTGAAAATTAAATTCGCTGCAAATATTTACATCGTAAAAAGCAGCATTATAAACCGTTCAGAAAAATAAATACATTTAACAAAGTTCCCCAAAATGTCTACGTAATTGATCACAAAATTAAGTTTTTCTCATTTTTTCTCCTGCTACTTTTATATCTTTCGGGAAATTTGATTTCAAACGACGTCTCGTTATTTGAAATTTTTGCTGGTGGAACTGGATATCAAAGCAAAAAAAGATAATTCTTATCGTGTGCGCCAACATTTAGCAATTTTCAGTTGTTTCCTTTCGTATGTTCAGATATCTCTTGTATTATTGGATTTTTTTGTTGTGGTTTATACGCGTGTAAGATAACATAGTGAGTTATAGAAAATTCTGAATTATATACAGGGTGTTAGGTAATGCTTCTGCCAAACTTTGAGAATAGCTTTATAATGACAAATGGAGCAACAAATTATTACAAATTCCTTTTCTAATACGCATAGTTTCTGAGAAAAGGCATGCTTTAATTTTACTTTTTATTCTCGGTAAAAACAAAAACAAAGGGTTAAAGATGCAGGAACAACATTTTTACGGATAAATAAGAGTATCAAGTAACAATAAAACTTTATTAACAACCACAAAATAATTAAAGGAAAAAAATGCAACTGACAAAAAAATGGTATAAGACTTTTTTATTCATTTTATCGTTACAAACCCACCCCTAAAGTTTGGCAGAAGCATTACCTAACGCCCTGTATTTTATAATGATTATTAAGCGGAAAGCTGGATGAAAAGCAAGCCGATTTAAGAAACTGTAAGAAACTATTAACAGCAAAGAATTCCAAGTAGATTTTATCGCAGTTTTCAGGAGAGTATAATCATTGTCTTCGCTTTCTATTATTTTATTTGTTTGTCTAATGATAGGATAAAATATAGGTTTGCGGGTGCCAAGAATCTCAACGCGCATTGATTTCAATTATCATTATTTTCTTGTCGGTGGCTGGAAGATAACAGAAAACCTTTTCAAAATCATCGAGATATTTACAAATGTGCTAAAATAAACTGACAACGCATTAAAAATTAAAAAACTTTTACATAGGGAAAGCAAACTGTAACGTCGCTTGAAATGCGAAAAGGTTGCTAATTTGTTAAATTCCTAACAGAGCAACACCAATAGTTATTAAAATTAGCGCTATTCACATCACTAAAGAAACTCTAAGAAACTAACAACACTAACAAAATAAGGGCACAAAGTAAAAAGACAAAAAATATACGGGGATTTCCCAAAGTTTCGTTCCTCCTCATTAGGGACTAATACATCCTGTTGATTGTAAAAAACGATAATTCAAAAAAAGAGATCAACAGAGTTCTGTAAAATTGGAATGTAGGACTCGATAAATCACGACGTCGTGATAAATGGTTCTGCCCAAACTGACTATTCGAGAGTTCACATTTCAATAAAAGGTCTTGCGCCGAAATCCCTCAGATGTCAGTATCAACTTTCTAAGCTAATACCTAATAAACCTTTTTATTTATTACAGTCACGAATAGGTCAAGCGTATTAAGACTTTCGCAGGAGAGCAAACAAGCAATTCCATTTATCTAGTGAAGGGCTCATTAAGATTCAGAATGACTTTAAGTGTTGAAACTCTGCAGGATTGGGAAAAACTAAATGACCTACTTCTTGATTTAGGAGCTTCGGGGGAGAACCCCTCATGATAAATCTATCAAACAGGAAGCTTTCGGTTGCCCATTGCGAGAGCCGCAGCAGAATAAAGCTTTCTAGGAGAATCGATAAACCCTTATCAGGAGTAAATCCGAAAGAGATATCTAAACTGACAACCCGTTGTAATTATTCTGTTCGGACATGAAATGAGGATGTTTGCCGATAAATTGGCGGATCTGCTTTTTTTGGATGAGTTCCCCGATTTTTTCGATGAAATGTTCTTTATATACGAAAATCGACCGGTATAAGAATAGCAAAAACCATACATGTATCCCTTCCTCAAAGAAAGCGGTTTCCTTGCCCCTTCCGCGTTATTCAAATAATATTTCGGAAATGTATTTAGTTCACTTTAAATAAATTAATATTCTGCAATACTAAATAAAATAAAACAAAATGCATTAAATAGAACAAAATAATTCAAAACTGTGAAGCATTCGAATTTTCATTTCGCGTTACAATTCGACCCTTCAAATCTACATCTGCAGTTGACGAATTGCGACCCAATATGCAAATATTAAATTAAATAAATGTTAGTCGGATACTGCCAATGACCATAGCAGTTGACGCGCGTTGAAATCCCTGGAAAGTTTATTACGAACTCCAGTTTTAATTCAAAACTTCGCACGCCAAATATAAATACCTTTTAGAATTTCAATCTATTCTTCGATGTTGCATATTAATTATTTGATTCGATTTCGTTAAGGTTGTCAAAATTCAAAATTCAAAGAAAGTTGAAACAGTCTGTTAAAATTCAGTTTTCGAAATTTGAGTTCTTGAATTCAGATGCAAAATTAAAATCTTTGAAATTAGTCTTAAAAGTTTTGAATTTTGAGTCAAGCTTCGTAGACTTCCTCGAGTTTGCATATTACGAGTATAATTTAGTGTTAAAATCTTCATTTTGATTAGGGTTATTAAGGACCAAAATCTTATTATATTTCAATCTTTAAATCCGAATCAACAATTCGACATTTGGGATCCAAAATCAACATTTAAATTACCTACCAAGTTAAAGTTTGTATTCCTGATCTTAGATCCAAAATTAGAATCTTTACAGTTAAGTTAAACTTGAAGACGGAAATATCGAAATTAAGATGTGAATTTCTAACTCAAGCTTTAATTCAAACTTTTGTAAATCTTCATATCTCGCTTCATAATTTAACTTCTAAAAGTTGTTCATTAACATTAACATACTAATCTAATTCAAGTATCGGCATAGGGAGCCACACCAAAAATTCCTGGCAACAGAACAAAACAAATCTGTCCCAAAGAAATAAAAAGAAAAAATGCTATTAAAAGTAGCCTAAGAAGAATATGGCAGAATACCAGATATCCATCGGACAAGAGACGCTATGATGAGGCTATGCAGAAATTGAAAAGGGCAATCAAAATCTCATAAAATATATCTTTCAAAGAGTACCACAGAATATTCCCTATGGAAAGCAGCTGGAAACATAACACAAATAAATCATCCTATAACACCAATACAGAAACGCACTCTGATAGAAGAGGAAATAATTAGTAGCTTTCTCAAAGTACCGCATCACTTGGAACCACTTCCAAAATTATTCACTATAAAGGAAGTTCATCACATGATAAAGGATAAACCAAATCCAAACAACCAGGAGCCAGCTTACGACCTGATTACTGGGCGGCTCATTAAAGAGCTACCTCGAAACGGTGTAGTGCTATTAACCTCTGTGTATATAATTCAGTGTATTGGCTATTTTCCACAACAATGGAAAGTGGCAGAAATTATTCTCATTCATAGACCTAGAAAATTCCTAGATGAAATAACATTTTCTAGGCCGATTAGTTTTGTCCCTAGCCTCACTAAACTCCTGGAAAAACTACTTAAAAGACCAATGCCAATAATAAACGGAACACCAGTTTGGATTTAGAAAAAAAAACATGGTGCAATCGAGCAAGTCCACATAGTAACCGAAACCATCAATCAAGCTTTTGAGGAAAAAGTTATTGCTTGACAGCCATACTCTATGTCAGTCGGGATTTTCATCGTGTATGGCATCAAGCACACATGTACAAACTCAAGAAAGCACTTCTCCCCACATTATATAGCATTTTAAAATCTTACTTAAAAGAAAGATACTTCAGAGTTAAATATGGGCAAAAGACAACAGAACTGTATCCCGTCCTTGGACCAACTTTATACTTGGCCTTTACATCTGACTTACCTACCAATGAAAATGTATGTACAGCAACCATCGCGGGTGGTAAAACCGTACTAGTAAAGTACGGGTCAAGATATTGCAGCAAAACTACTACAGCAACATCTAGGCCAAATAAAAAAATTTATGCAACAATGGCGCATCAAAATACAGGGTGGGGCACGGGAACCAAGTGTTTTTGGAAAGGCTAGTACTCGGCTATTAGGAGAGGGAGGATCGTGCGGCAGGTGGCATTCCATTCCTTGGCTCATAACGTATGTTTCATAAGTTTTGGCACAAAATAAAAACTCAAATATTTTTATCACAGCAAACTTTTATTAGAAATTATTTTTTGCTTAAAATAAGTGGACTATCTGAGAACATAATTTAATTATTTAATTATATGTAACGGCCCGTGCTGTTCCACGAGGCGCAATTTTCTTCGGACACCTCTCATAAGGGTCTGGGCGGCGACAACATCAATTTCCCTGATGTTAGTCAAAATCCTACGACGTAGTTACTTTGGGCTGTCCATCCTCCGGATTTTATACTGATAATATAGAGGAATGTACAGACAATGTGAGATTTAAAGAAAAAGCTAAATTTTCTGACAAAATTTTAGGGTGGTGTGCAATTTCTCAAAGGGGTGTAGCAAGGCCTTATGTGGGTCATGTACGGGGCGAAGCACTGAACAACAAACAATATATTGACAACTGCCTAGCAAAAATCGTTGACTTTATTCAAGACCATCATGCTGGAGATGAAATAATGTTTTGGCCCGACTTGGCTTCTTGCCATTATGCCAGAGAAACACAAAATTGGCTTCGACAGCATAACATTCCTTATGTACCAAAAAATGATAACCCACCAAACTTGCCACAGTCTCGCCCTATTGAAGACTTTTGGGCACTTTTGGCACGAAAAGTGTACGACGGAGGATGGTCAGCCCAAAATGGGGACCAACTACGTCGTAGGATTTTGACTAAGATCAGGGAAATTGATGTTGTCGCTGCCCAGACCCTTATGAGAGGTGTCCGAAGAAAATTGCGCCTCGTGGAACAGCACGGGCCGTTATATATAATTAAATTATTAAATTATGTTCTCAGATAGTCCACTTATTTTAAGAAAAAAATAATTTCTAATAAAAGTTTGCTGTGTTAAAAATATTTGAGTTTTTATTTTGTGCCAAAACTTATGAGACATACGTTAGCATTTCACTTTCAGTTGCCATTTATTCTCCTTGGTTGCCATCATGGAGCCATGAACACTAGAACACCGCACGTTCGCATATGATTGTTTTGTTAGGAGTGGCGAGTCGGTGACCGCGGTTCAGCGTGAGTTTCGCCGCAGAGACATTCAGCTGCACTTCGAATCAGCAATCGTACTGTATCAGACGGATTTTGCGTGGAGAATTACATTTTCACCCATACAAGTTAGCGACTGTGCAGAAATTGAATGTAAGGGATTACCCCCAACGATTGAATTTTGCACAGGAAATGCTTGCACTTTTTGAGCAGAATGAAAACATAATGGTGGCAATGAGTGATGAACTCCATTTCCACCTGAATGGGGCCGTCAACAAACAAAATTGTCAAAATTGCTGAAAATTCGCGACAACTGTATGAAAAACCGCGGCATGCAGTGTTCTAGCGTCCACGGCTACATGATGGCAACTGAAAGTGAAATGGTATGAGCCAAGGAATGGAATGCCACCTGCCGCACGACCCTCTCCCTCCTAATGGCCGAGTACTAGCCTTTCCAAAAACACTTGGTTCCCGTGCCCCACCTTGTATATACATGAAAACAAATTAATATAAATTACTTTCACGAAATGCAAAAGAAAGTCCTCGAGAAACTTTTAATGAGCGAAATCTGATAAAGTAAAGTAAAGTAAAGTATCTGGGAATGTACCGCGATAAAGAATTAACATGGAAAACACACATCGATGACAGAAGGAAACAGCTAGGTTTAAAATTTAGTAAGTCTGATGGGACAAATATTAAATTTATCACTGAAAACTAAATTACTAGTCTATAAAGTAGCGCTTGAACCAATAGGGGCAGCAGCAAATTCTAACATTGAAATCTTGCAAAGATTCCAAGCAAAAGTTTCACGAAGAATAACCAACGCACATTCACAAATAGTGAAATTCGCATTCCATTAACCTGCTAGACAGCGCCCGCGCGAGGCGGGTTCAAAGCGTTTCCCGGAACCCGGCCCCGCGCTTTAGACGGCCCCGCGCTTTATAATTTTTATGACGTAATTAAAGACTTTGCAATGATAAATGCCAGAAAAATTATTTAATAATGATCCTATATAATATGTAACAATGTGTTTATAATAAATAATTTATTTAGAAATGTTTTTTTGGCCGCGCGCAGTTTTTGAACCCGGCCCCGCAAAAGTTTACGCCGGCCCTGCTGTTAGACAATAGTGAATCCATACATAGACAAAACACAAAACGTTAGACTTTCCAACGAGATTTACTTAAAACCAACTAACAAAGTGTAATGAACTAAATATGTAAATATTACTGAGTCTGTTATCATCGGATGACAGTTCTCTTATGTTCGACACCTATGTATTGATATGATATATTTAGAGAATTTCTTGATACAGAAAGTTATAATTTAATTGGGATAATCTAAATAAATGAACACTTTTTTTAAAATAATGTAAATAATGTAAAAATGTTGGTTGTTAATTTTAAAATAATGTTAAATTAGTGTTAAAATGTTAATAGTTGTTAAGTATAGATAGTGTTGTATATAAATAGAATAGGTTAGCTTGATAATTAATTTTATATAATAATTTTGTATAGTGTGTTATATACACAGCACTTTAGGCCTGTAGGCCCATGGCTTGTATTCTTCCTCTCCATTCTTTTCTGTCTCTAGCACTATTTTCCCAGTCTGTTATACCCATTTCTTGCAGATCCTGTTGTACTTCCTGGTTCCAGCTACCTCTTGGTGGCCCTCTCCTCCTTCTTCCTTCTGGCTCGGTCCTGAGAGTTGTCTTTAGTAATCCTCTCTCATCTGATCTCACTACATGCCCCAACCATCGCAGCCTGTTCTATTTGACCGTAGCAACTATGTCCGGGGCTTGATAGATATTCATTAGTTCAATGTTAGTGCGCCTCCTCCATGTGTCATCGACCTCCTTGATTCCTCCATATATTTTTCTCAGCATTTTTCGCTCCCATACCAGCAGCTTATTCTTATTGTCCTTCGTTAATGTCCATGTCTCACTTCCGAAAGTCACAACCGGCCTTACTACGGTTCTGTACCTTTTTCTTTCAGGGACTTGAGATTTTTTTGTCACTTAGCACTTTGTGCAACGCGCCCGCACTTCTCGAACCAGCCGCTACCCGCCTTTCCATATCACTGTTCAGACGCCCGTCACTCGAGATCTCAGCGCCTAGATACACTACACTTTCCACCGCCGCGAACTCCTAGGTTTTGTCTAACGCCTCATTTTTTATTTTCAAGGAATCTCTTGCTTGTACCGTTTTTCCTAATATTGTATATAGTGTGTTAGTTAGATTAAAATAATATATAACCGGGGAGATATGAAAAAAACAGAACATTAGAAGGTTTTCATAATAACCGATTTGGGTTTTATGAAATTGAAAACTAAAATTGATTTAATTTCATATTAACCTAATATAAATGTAAAATAAAGTATAATTTAATGAAGAGTTATTCAAGATTAATAATATTCTGAATAAAAATGATAATTTGGAATTTATAAAATGTGAATACTAATGAAATAAAATCTTATTTTTGAAAAGAAATTATAAATTTGGATTTTAAAGAAGAATTTAAATAAAGTGTTGATAAATGTGGAATTGGATTGTTTTGGGGTGTTGTTGGACTGAAAAGTGAGCGAGAAATTAGTGAATTTTTGGAAAGAAACAGAAGGTGCGTTGGACAAGTCGACTGTGAAAGGTAGATTATAAATTTATTAATTAAAAAAAAAGTGTTTAGTTAGTTATTCGAATTTGTTGTTAATTATAGTTTAGGGTTTATAGAATTTTGAAGGTGTTTATTTAATTTTACTTTATGAATTTTAAATTCATAAAAGCGATCTCTTTAACGACCTGAGTTAAGAGTTTTCTAAAGTTTAATTTTAATTATAAACACAGTTTGAGCTAGTCGGAAAATTTTAAAATTGTACGCAGTATTCAAAATTGGTAGAGCATAACAGTATATAAAAGCCCAAATATTTACTTATAGTGTATAAATAATTGTTGCCAAAATCTTATACACTACATCCAGTACTATCCTTCTATAATTAATTGCAACATTCTGCTGAATCACCTTTTTTAAAGATATGCATAATAGTTGCTTTTCCCAACTTTCTGGCACCCTTTCCTTGTACCATATTGTAACAAAGGTGAATGTACAAATATCAAATATTATAATCTAAGCATAATTACAAGCAAGCGAGATGACGTCATTTGATAAGGTCATTCACTAGCGAGCTACAAGTGCGACGTATCGAGGTTACATCTTTTAAAAATGCAAGAAAAGCACGTTCATGAAGTGCAATGTACTGTGAAACTCCACACTTCACACGCGCTCCTATGTAATTCGACACTTCCCACGAGTATAGATAACAGACTGAGTATATTGAGAGAAGGGAGTCAATTTTCTGTATAAATACGCTAAAAATACATGGTTTATATCCAGCCATCAAAGAAGCAGTATCTGCGACAAATTGACACCCTCCAAGACAATGTTCCAGTAATATGCATGTAAGACTGTTTTATTTTAACTTAACTTTAATTCCAGACTTGTGAAATGTTTGTGTAAAATATTTAAATTCCTTTTATGGACTTAGTCACTTCACTTTGAATTGGAACTTAGAATAATTTGTATCACTTCACTTTGAACTGGGACTAAGAATACTTTATACCATTTTGTAAAACTAAAGCACATATATGAAATACATTATGTTAGTTGAATTTGACTTTGAATAAAAACCTCTCGTAAAAGCCAAGCAAACTATCAAGTGACGACGTTAGTCAAAGGCTCTACCTAAATATTAAAATAACTTATTTCTATTTACTTCTAACATTATCGACAAACCGGCTTCGCCACAATGCTTCGCACGTTATTTCATATACAATGTGATTTTTTAAAAAAACTCAATTGCAGCAGGCCATATTCTGACTTAATACAGACAGTTCTAAGGTTATTAAGACAGAATACGGACTGCTGCAATTGAGTTTTTAAAAAATCACATTAAGACATAAGATATCTTATGTCTTAAATCATTGCCAGCATACTTTATGTTAAAAAAATAAGATTGGAGGTAATACTGGAACCACAAATAGGAGACTAGAGTTTCAGGAAACGGAAAGTAAATATTAACGCCAAAGGAAGTTACAATTACCTGCTCTGAATTCAAGATCCTAGCAGTCATACTGTACATTGACTTCAAAAAGCATACGATTAAATAACAAGGACCAAATTAATCATAGTTATAGAAGAATTCAACATACCAGCAAAGTTAACAAGGTTAGTGACCTTGAGGAATTCCAAAAGGAGCGTTAGATTCAAAGAGGGAAACATTAGAAGAATTTGAAATCAGAACAGGTTTAAGCCAAGGCGGCCCCCTGTCGACGTTATTGTTTAATATGTCTCTGGAAAAAATTATGAGAGATAGCCAAATAAACAAAAAGGGCACATATTTTACAAAAGCCATCAAGTCCTAAGTTAGGCAGATGATGTTGCTGTACTAGCAAGGAGTATCAAAGAACTACAGGAACTGCTGAGTAAAATCTGTGAAGCAACAGAGAAGATGGGGCTCAAGATCAACAACCAAAAGTCAAAGTTTATGAGAATAGATCCAATAGGAAATAACACAGAGTTTATCTTGAAGACATGACAAGAAAAGATTAAATTCGCAGAAGTGATCGAATTTGTATATCTTGGGGCATTTATATCGAAGAAATATCAAGATAAAGAGATCAAAGAAAGGCTTATTAAAGGAAACAAATGCGCAGACAGTATAACTCACTTGATAGCTGCGAGATTTAGGTGGTAAACAAAGCTGCACAGGAAAGGAAATGGCTTGGGAAAAAAAATATTCAGGGGGATTTTAGGAGGGGAAAGGGTGCAAAAAGAACAAATGAATAGGTGTACCAGTATTACAGAGAACTGAAACTAGAAGTCGTTACAAAATCAAGAAAACTACATTGGTTGGGATATCTAGAAAGGGTGTCGTAGGAGCGTATGGTAAAACAAATAGTATGGAGGGAACCTGATTACAAGACGAAAAAGGAAGACCAAAAAAGAGATGGGGATAAGCTGTAGAGGAAAATTTGGCAGAAAAAGGTGTACAAAATTGGAGGGGTGAAGTTAAGGATAGAAAACAATTGAAGGCAATAACTAACCTCTGGGCCTAAAAGGCCTGCAAAATGTTTATATATAAATACAATACCAATAATTCTACTAATTTTATATTGTAAATAAACGTTACAAAAAGTTAGTTGATAAACTAAAGAACGATGTCAGATCTTGGAATGCCGAATTAAGTGAATTGGGATATGAACATTCACATCTTGAAATTTAAATCGCACTAAGAAGTAAAACTACGAATCAGAATTCAGGCTTCCAATGTTAATTCGAGATCGAACTATTGAACCCATAAAACTAAACTACATTTTTTAATATTGAATTTAAAAAAGTAGATTCACACTTTGAATTCATTCATATCTATTGAAAAGTAAGATTCTAATCTAAGTCAGTTTTTGAAGTTCTTTCTGTTTCAAATTTTCACAGATGTGAATCTCAAATTCGCACATTTTCTGGTTCTAAAGATACTTTCGAATGCAGAACAGTCTTAATTAGGATTGGTATTCGGTTTAATCACCTCGATCCGGTAAAATGAAATTAAATGCAATACATGTAGTAAATAAGAATTAAACGCCGAATTAACGAAGCACTCGTCTGAAGTTGGACTTTTCTATTAGAGAAGATAGGAAACTCCTTTATCATTATTCACTGTATATTTGCCCAACTTGACTGATGTTCCTCGCTTACAAAATTAACTTGGTAAGCTTCTCCTGCTAATTTTATAAATGTTATTGCAGGGAGAAGCAATTAAGCTACTGCAGGCCATAAATTTATATCTAACTTTAAACGTACTTCGTGCATGAAAATGAATCTTGAACGCTGTTCTGTAAGCTATCAGCAACACCAGTTACAAGTCCGTCCCAGTATTAATTTTACCTTAAACGAATTATCGGAAATACCGACTCATCTACATCAAAAAATATTTCCAATTTTATCTGCTGCTATTCGATTTAAACTTATGCAAAAGTAATATCCCGATATTACTTCAGAAAAACTTATCTCGTTGCCTTAATAAGGTATCTCCGTTCGAGAAAGAAAAATAAAAGTAATTACATAATCTCACGTCGCGATTTTCTGTGTTCAATCAACATCTAAACTTGCAAGTTTGAGACTTCCCGTTAATCTTTTGCTGTATCTGCGCAGCATTCCGATTCTTCGAAAAGTTTGTGAAATATCAGGCATTTTCTTCGGACGTTATTTACTACTTTTGTTATTAGTTCTCAGAGTTAACTTTGTTTTTTGTGCACTTAAATGGGTACTTTCGAATAATAAGAACCAGCCAGTTGAAACATGGGAATAGAGCTAAAAATCATTGTTAAATCCCTACTGACAATAGTACTACTTCAGATTAAAACAAAAAATCTGAAAGAAATGCTGAAGGTGATACGTGTTATATTCAAACGGACATAAAAGAAAATTTTGGATGGTCGGAATTGTGTGGGGGTTTTTTCCATTTCAATTTTATTCGAAATGATGAGTTGAAGTTCATACATTTTATAAGAAAATGCCATTAAATTACACACAGTGGGTCGTTATCTACAATGTAGCGATACTTAATATCTTTAAACATAAGGAATTTAATAGAGGTGGAGACCATAAAAAAGAACATAAATTACAATAAAATTTCAAGGAGGATAGGAATTTTGTATGAAGTACCACGTGCATGAAATACCTCACTTCCTGCTTCGATTATAAAGTTCAGTTATACAGGCTTATATGCAGTAACAAGTGAGTACTCTACTTTGGGGAATTTAGAATTTCGTAATAACTTCCCAGTAACCTCGTTTAATTATGAGTTTATAAACGACCAACAAACGCGAATGTAGTGATTAGTATACCTTTGGGTATTGTAAAAGAGAACCACGCCGGAAAACTAAATTTATATAAAAAAAAAAAATTTAAGTTTGACTCACGTAGATGAATTTAATTTGCAGTCGGATTCAGATTAAGCGTTTATTGGAGCTACAAACCACGTGTTTCAATTTTAGTAGTCATAAAACATATCAGTTGTTTTTTTATGGATACTTTTCACTACATCTGCGGAATGGCAATTTTATTGGTGGTATAATAACTCTGATACCCACATTTGATTCAAAACAGTTTGAAATAATATCCAATATATAAAAATGTTTAATACTTTAAATCCGCTCAACAAAGTTTTATAGAAAACCAGAACACTTTTATTATTCAAATTACTTCCAGCAAGCACATACTTTCACTTTAGAAGGGAAGATTATTGGCTTAGGTTTACGACGTCACATTATCCTATCATACGAAAATAAAATCCACCACAAAAGGAATTTAAACGGCTTTTTATAAAGGAGATCTAAAGGTAATCGCTCCAAAGAACAGATTTAGAACCCTGACCTTCTTTGAAATACAGTATAAAAAAATTCGAAATATTATTTTGGAACATAAATACATAGTGTATTGTGTGACAAATGTAAAAAAAACCTTTATTTTTTACGAATCTTAAACTTTTTTGCATGCGTTATAGACTTTTTTCTATTCGCACGGCTTCTTGTTGAATATATACTTCGCCATTAATTATCAAATCTATAACATTCAGTCGCATTGCAAAACACTCTCGCATATCCCACCTATACTTTATGACTTTTATGAGTATGTACAGATTTGGAAACAATTTTTCGAGCGGCCAAGCTTATAGCCATGATGAATTTATAGTCAGTCTCAACCTTAGAAATAAGTACAGGTTCTTTTAGAGGATGTTTATCTTTATCCAATGATGTCATCCTTTTTTAACAAAACAGCGTTGTCAGTTTTATAATGCACACAAACATACGTGATGGACACAAAGTACAGTATCGCAACGCTGTTCTACATAATATTCATACTCTTTTTAAGATAGAGAGGCCTACATGGTTATAAAATAAGAAATTTTTCAGCGAATTAAAAAACGCACCAGTAAAATTGCTATTAATAGCGCCAATAAGTTTTAGTTTGTAACTGTGGTTTTTCATGTTTTGCTTCTTACGTAGAAATACTGAACGTCAGGAAAGAAGCAGGAAGTGGGGTAAATAGAATAACAAATAACAAAAAACAAATAACGTGGTGGAATAAAAACTTTAAGAAGCAAGTTAAGATACCTTAGTAATAGAAACTAATAGACATAATACTAGTACATACGAAAGGACAAGAATTCAAGACCTAGTATTAAAAAAAAGCAAGATACGTGAAAGAAATTTATAGAAAGACTGGAGAAAAATAGCAAACGCACTTAAGAATTATTTTATAAAGTACTAAAAAGCATTACGAAATAGCAAATCAACATATGTATAATGGTAAAATTAGAAACAAGCAAGGAGAAATACTACCAAAAGACCTAGAAATTTTGGAAAAATTGTGGAAATATTTTTAATACAGTACAAGGGGAAACAAAAGAGAAGAAAACAAGGGGGAAAAGTGAAAGTGGGAAACTAAAGAGAAGAAGGAAAAGAGCAAAGTTATAAGGAAAGTATCATTGAGGCCGTGGAGGCAGAAAATTTGGAGGAAATAGAGTTACAAGCTATAAGAAAAGCGATTAAAAACATAAAGAATGGCAAAGCCCCTGGTTATGACAAAATACACACAGAGGTGGTAAAACATTTGAGAGAAGATGGAGAAAAGCTACTACTAAATATCTGTAATAAAGCGTAGAGGAAAAAGACCATACCAAAAGAGTGAGAAATAGGAATGATTCTGCCAATTCATAAAGGGAGGTAGTACAGATTGTAGTAATTTAGAGAACAGGAAATATAGAGAAGCCCCTATCAGAATCACAAAGTGGATTCAGGAAAGGATACGGCGTACAAGATCATGTATTCACAATAAAAGAAGTAATAAATAAAACGGTAACCTAGAATAAAAAAATATTCGTTTCATTTATCGACTTAAATAAAGCTGTTGATCGAGTCAATAGAAAGACGGTGTGGGAAAGCCTGATCAGAAAAGGATCAATGAAAGATTGCGAGCAGCTATCAAAAGTTTCTATATTTATTAGTAAGAAGGTTTTAAAGCAAGAGAAAGGGTAGGGTAATCTTGAGCCCTGTATTGTTCACAATATTAATGGACGATATTTTAAAAGAGTATATTAGAAGAGTAAAAGAGTTAAGCCTGGGATACAGAAATCTACAAAGTGTCGAAATAGCAGACGTGGTAATAATGGGCACAAATAAAGGTGATTTACAATCAAATTTAAAAGTATGGAATAAAGTGCTAAAGAAATATGGAATGAAATTAAATACAGACAAGACAACCGGGTGATAATATCAAAGGAACCGTGTTCAATACATATCCAAATAGAAGAGAAAGACGTAGAGCAAGTTAGACATTTTGAATATTTTGAAGTCTCGATAGAAAAGGCAGGATGACAAGAACTAGACCGTATTAGGCTAGTAGAAAAGGCTAAGAGAGTGACGCAACAAACGAAGATGAATGTATATGAAATAATATGTCGGTCAATACTAACATATGGTTCCGAGATGTGGGTAGCATCGAAAAAGATACGCGTGGTAGAGTGCCTCATACTTAAGAAGAGTGAAAAGGATAACACTGAGAAATTGGATAAGGAACGATGTATTGAGAAAAGAACTAGAAATCGAAACGATACACCAATTCATTGTAAAGAGAAAACTAAGCTGAGGAGGACACTTACAGCGTATGAAAAATAGCAGATCTGGTGAGCGTGGACATCACTAATCCTTCTACATAAGTTGGATGATAGTACCTGGAACAACACTGAAACTTACAAAAAACACGAATCATGATATGTAAATTTAAACGCTACATGAGTTCCTTATTGAAAGTCTACTTGAAACCCTGTATGGGCCCTACAAGTTTGTTACACTTATTCATTACACCCTGTATATAGTTTACTATTATATCAATTAGAAACTCCCGCGGCCCTTCAAAATTCTACATATCATGCCAATGGTGATTAAGCAAAAATAGAAACGCTGTTCTTATTAGTAGATGTTTGGGGTTTCCATTTTCAGATCTACAATTACATAAATGAAATATGGCATTTTTAGAGGTTAAAATTAGAAACTAAGTGTAATTTTTCACAATCAGATCAAATTTGGCAGAAAGATGCAGTGCGAGTGAAAAGCATTCAAAACCATGTAACCGCTAATTTAAGATATGGTTTTCTAGATTTGACGGCTCTGCCCTGGTTATTAGCAGTAGTAGTAATGTTTGTTACTGCTTGTTGTGCTTCTGTGTTGTAATTTTGAAAACAATTATTTAAAAAACAGTTTCTTTCGGAACTAAAAGGCAGTATTGCGTCAGTCCTTCGTTCGAATCTCCCGATGGGCAGGACTTTCCTGCAGTCTGGAGGTCGGTATCGTGCCCTGGTGACTACAGACGTAAGAGGTAGAATAACGTACACACACTTACACGATATACATGGTGCAGACAGACGTAGGTACCACGTAACTTGCAGAGACGAACCTCGACGCTACAAGGTGAAAAAGGTTACGGATACAGATACAGATTGTTGCGAAGGTAAGTTTATAATAATTAATTAAGGCAATATAAGAGTTAAATTTGAAGGTTAAGAGTCATTTTTACATTAGTACGTAGTGCGTTAATTTTGATGATCATTTACGTAGTGGTACACAAAATCCAGATGGTTCCTGAATTTACCATTTATATTCTTGCATTTAACAATTCAGTGTAGCTATTCCAGATGCAAATATATATTATAAAGTGCATTTATAGAGCCAAACCTCTTAAATGACCAAGTGTAAACTGAAGAACCCGTTAATTGCATTCGAACACTAATAGCCCAAAGCCCAAAGAAAGCAATTGGGAAATTGGTATTATTCCTGACATTTTAATCCGTTTAAAACAGGACCCGTAAGGGTAACTTGAGAAGTAAATAATAAAATCAACCCGAGTTACGGATGAAAAAATGCGAAGCTATAGATAAACTCATAAGATCCACTAAGTCAAAAGAAGCATGGAAAACACTTATGAGTATGAGGAGGAAATGGACAAAAGGACTAATTCCAGCGTACTTACTCCTGAAATAAACTACTGGAGAAGTTGTTGCGGCCTTACAAGACTGGATAAAGTTTCAAATCTTGAAATAAGGCGCCAAATGGGAATCGACATCAGAACAACAGAAACCACAGAAAGTAAGTGACTAAAATGATATGGATACGTTCGTCGCTTGGGTGAGAAACGTTGGCCCAGGAAAATATTACCATGGACCCAACAAAAAACAAACGGGAGGCAATCCCTGGAGATCATGGATGAATGAAGTCCAGGAAGCCTATTTCAAATTTTAACGGGTCATTTTCTGTTATCTTATTTTCTTCTCTTATTTGATTATTTACGGTAAATGAATTTACTGCATCTCTAAGTATTTTATATTCGTTGGTAGTGATTACGATTGTTAGTAACTTTTTGGTGGTGCTTTTCTGAGATTGGTATAAGTCGGGCATGCGTGTTTGGGAGAAAGCGCGTCGTCAAGTTCTCAACAGGCAGCGGGTTAGCACGTTGGTGAAAGTTAATACATTCATTTTTATCCCAATGGCATCGCGCTTATTAGTTATCCTTTTTGGATAGTTATACCGACTGTATGCGGATTGGTTCCGATTGGTTTTGGTTTTATTTAAAAAAGCACTGGTAAAGTGCTTTTTTATTTTTTTTTTCCTTTCTTTCATACCTTCTTCTCCGAGGTTATTGCCTTTTATGGTCGAGTTAAGTATGGATTGATTTGCTCATTGATGTATTATAACTGATGGCATGGAATAATCAAATTAATGGAGTTTGAAGGAAATCATATGATCAGGGTTATCGCCCCGTGAGCTCGCCCAGAAGCTGTGTTGGTTATTTGAGTCCGTTAGGGATTTACCCGAGGTATTGAGGGTTACGTGATATTCGCTTTCTTATCCATTGGATCGACTCAAGATCTGTGAGTTTTGGTTATTTTGAGTGCCGAATGAAGAACTTAGAATTATAATTGTCGTTCTCAATTCATTAAATTTAATGTCAGATTAATAATAATCGCCATTTTGTGTAAAGTGGTATGTGAATTTCAATTTTGATCAAGTTATATTTAGTGTAATTTTTTGCCTGTTAAACTCTCCCGAAGATCTGTAATCTATTATCTGCGAGCTTAAGAGTAAATTTTAACGCAATAAGCGAATTTATATCGCTTATTCTAATTGTTTTATTAGTATTGCTTTAATCCTTTGATTTAATTTGTTATCCAGTCTAATTAATTGTCCATTTTGTGGAAGTAAAAGATTATTCATTTACCTTTTTCGTGGCGAAAGTAAAATATTTTAATTTGAATCTATTGAGAATATTTAGTGATATTTGATAACTATTAGTTTAGATTTTGGGGTTTGGTTGACTTAATTTGAGACCCTTTGTGATATGTGAACTCTTTAGTTTAACTATCATTAATTGTTCGTTATTTGATTAGTTTTAAGGTTAATTATTTCCAATTTGTTCCAACTCGCTTCACGAAATTTATTTATGTTCTGCTCGATATTGTTATTGTAATTTTTCTGTGACGTTACAGGTAAATCTTTTCCCTTTTGTTTTACTTTTATTTCAGATTTGCGTGTTTTTTGGGTGATACGTCTTGAGCACAACCAAGGCTGTTGATATTGTTGTCTTTCACTTGCAAGCCTTGTTAATGTTATCGGCCCACCCTGCTCGTGTTTGTTCTTCGGGTTACTTATTTATTGATTTACCTAAGCGAGTTTATCTAGTATGTTTGGGGCAAGTGCCGTGGCTTTCATATATTGTTTTATTTTACATATTGTTAAATATTTTTGAAATTATTAAACCTAGTCAACCTTGTCTCTTTATTATTTTTTTTTTGAAACTTAAGAGTTTCCTGGCGCCCTGATTTCTTTATTTGTGTTTACTATATGAGCATTACTGATGATAAATTAATCCTCGGGGACCATCGACCTTCGCACGCAACTGAGTTAGCCGGCGAATTCTTCTTGAGCTTGTTTTAGGTATACAGGTAGGTGTTAATTGTGTTCCAGCTTCTACCCGTGATAAAATATTTTTATTAGTTCAGAAAATGTCGCGGTCGTGGCTCAGTTGCTTCAGCGTGCGTCTGACCACCGAGATTAAGATTGGCCCAGGGTCGATTCCCAACACCACACATACACCGAAAACACCAGATCGCTTCCCTCGAAAGGCAATGGTAAATAGGTCTTATCTGGAGTTTTAGTGCAAGCACTTCCATGGTTTGGCCACTACAGAAGTATAGGAAGAAGACCGACAACGGCCTGTAAAGGGCACTCCACTTTGAGAAGATAATTAAATCTGATATTACGCCAATGGCAATGACATTTATGGGCCTTTGTCATTTTAAGGTGTTGCCTATATGGCGGTAAGGAATTAGGTCAGGTGGTTTGAATTTCAATTTGCTCTCATTTCAATGATCCCTAATTTGATAGGTTTTGTTGTATTGTTATTGTGATATTTCAGATTTATATTGTACGATACGTATGTAACCTTACTCAACGTAAGATTTAAAAATAACACCACTAAAAGGAAACTGCACACAAAATGTACCAGTTCTGTATTACGCCAATATATCTTGTGTACACACAGAAGTACGTGCAAATGTGTACCTTTTAATAACTGTAGCAGTTAATTTCATTTACTTGGAAATATGTGAAGTGGTTATAAACATTTTCACTATTAATATACAGTGGATAAAATCTTGTTACCTGATTTGTGAAAACTTGAAAATTTTAAAGTACATAAACAAGCAAAAATGTTGTTATCCCTTAATCTTTAGCTAGAGATTCTTAACTTCCTAATCTACTGCTTTTTGGAGTGACTTTACAAGTAACGAATTCATATAACCGTCTTTTTATCATATACAGGGTTACTGGTAATTCGATACATTCCTTTGGAGATGTGATAGGGCAGGGGCTAAAAAACAAATTTAACCCTAACATACATTATACAAAACTCAATAGTTTTTGAGATATGTCAATTTTTGTGTTTTTCTCAAAAAAGTAGATCTTAATGTCTTTGATGTTAATTTTAAAAAAATCTGCTTGACATTTTTTGAACTTTTTTACTGGATTACTTGTCCCACTCTATGGTCATCCATTTGGAATAGAAAATACCCGGAAACATTTCGATCATGTGAAAATTTTAAATAAAAACTTATAAAAAATAATTTTTAAAAATCAGCTATAAAAATTACCAATTCGTTTTTCTCAAAAATTATCAACACAACATGCGTACAAATTATTTTAAAAACTTCTTTATTTCAACAGCTATCTATCAAGGTACAAATGTTCAACGTGCCCTTGATAGTTCTAATAAAAAAAATAGTATAAGTGATGCAAGTAGTATGGTTCTTATTTTTGGATAAACAGTAAAAACCGTATTGTAAAGGTAATTTTTTAATTCGTAATTAAGTTCAAAGTTGCACTACATTTCTTGCCCAAAATGGGAGCCCCTACTCCGTATACAAGCACGGCAGCGTCTTCTTATTTCCGTCTTTGTTACTCTGGTTGTGAGGATATGCCGTATGTGTTGGGCAACGTCGACTATCCTTTGTCTAAGGTCTAAGGTATTCTCCGTATCGACTGGTGTTTCATAGACCATCTCTTTCATATGGCTCCACACGTAGAAATCTAGAGGTGTTAAATCTGAACTTCGCGCTGGCCAAGGCCTGCCCTTCCAATCAAATGGTTAGGAAAACGTTGACCGAGTAACTGTCGTACCGTCAGCCGATAATGAGCTGGACAACCGTCGTGCTGTCTTGCTGAAATATTATTCGCTCTGTCACGGTGAGAGGACCATCTTCATCCGTCCATAAAATGTTCAGTAAGAAATTTGCATTGTCTGCATCTGAATTTAACATAAAGCGGCAGAATTCCACTCTCCTTCCAGGATCACCTTCATGAAAGCCTTGGACAGGAGTATAGTGGTAAGGATGGCATCGAATGTCGCAATATTTCTTCCTCATCATCTGGTTGATAAACGCGAGGAGCACCGGCGTTACCTTGTCTACGTTTCACGGGGCCAATTTCAGCGACATTTCGATATGTCGTACCGAATACACGAACATTTGGTATACGACGGTTAGGGAAGCGACGTTCATATTCTCGGCGAGCTTCGGCAGCTTTGCCGTCACAATATCCGTAGACAAACAAGATGTCAGCGTATTCTGCATTGGTGTAGGTGGCCACGGCACTTAAAACACGATAACAACAACAACGACCTAAACCAAAATCTTCAGCAACTAACTCAACAACAGCAACAAACTTAAGTTACACGGAGATAATAATGTCAGTTAATAATACACAAGCGTAAGCATCAAAGTCAAGGACTGACTGACTGACATGAACGATTTGTCATTTTTTTTCTACGCACACATTTACTTTGTACTGTTTATCCAAAAATAAGAACCATACTACTTGCATCACTTTTACTATTTTTTTATTAGAACTATCAAGGGCACGTTGAACATTTGTACCTTGATAGATAGCTGTTGAAATAAGGAAGTTTTTAAAATAATTTGTACGCATGTTACGTTGATAATTTTTGAGAAAAACGAATTGGTAATTTTCATAGCTGACTTTTAAAAATTATTTTTTATAAGTTTTTATTTAAAATTTTCACATGATCGAAATGTTTCCGGATATTTTCCATTCCAAACGGATGATCATAGAGTGGGACAAGTAATCCAGTAAAAAAGTTCAAAAAATGTCAAGCAGATTTTTTTTAAATTAACTTTAAAGACATTAAGATCTACTTTTTTGGGAAAAACACAAAAATTGACATATCTCAAAAACTATTGAGTTTTGCGTAATGTATATTAGGGTTAAATTTGTTTCTTAGCTCCTGCCCTATCACATCTCCAAAGGAATGTATCGAATTACCAGTAACCCTGTATATTATTATATACAAAATTAATTTGTTCAGTCGCAATGTTCGTAAATTAAGAATGCAAATTGCTGTTCTGAACAATGGAATATAAAGTCTACTTCTAAAAACCGAAGAGTACAACTTGACTAGTCGCAGCAAAGTAGGGCAGTCACGTCTATTGTTAATTAACTTCTGTATAAAAAAGTCCTACTAACATTTCTTCTTGTATTTACAATATAATAAACTACTAACTGGAAGAGTATTTATTGATCAGGCTGTAGTTAGGTGGTTACTAATCATCAAAGAAGTTGGGGTAGGTCAAAACACTTGACATTTTACAAAATTGGTATTATACTGAAGAGCAACAATTGTTAAATCCTTATCTTCGAGCTTGAGATGTGTCGCTCATATCAGTACAATTTAACATATTACGGTTTGAAAAACCTTCAGGTTTGCTCCAAATTTTACATTTTTCCAATTATTGAAAAACTAACGATTAATAAATATTAAATAAATTTAAACTAAATTCTGTCTATACTTTCAAATTAAACAAATTTACAAGTTTGTAACTAAATCAGTGTATGTATAAAGGGTATCCAGTGAAACTTTTGGTATACGTCATCAATATGACGTCACACTTCATTCATGACAGCCACTCCTATACAAATTAATTTCAAATTATGAACTTAAAATTCCACTGAATTTATTAATGTTTCATTAAATAAAGATTATTTTAAAACAATTATACATACAAGACTAAATTTCCTGCAAAACATAAATAATTATGTTTAAATATTCGCGTGTCTTATAAAACACAAAATTATTATGTTGATGACGTTTGTCTATTAAGTTGGTACAGCTGTTCGTGTTGATAGCTACGCTGTCCGACATATTTAATTTTCCTGTTTGCTTTTGTAGTTGACACATGTCATGTTTGAGGTTAGTTTTAATAATAACTTTCATATACCTTTCCCCTTTCCGTAATTATCTTATTACTCTAAATTCACCTGACATACTGCGACTTCAAAGTGTTTAATACTTTGCTTGCTACAATTAAAAAATAAGTATACTGTTTTAAAGGAATACAAAGTCGTCTGAAGACATTTCGTATTCAAAAATAAATTCAATGAAAACTGATTGGGAAAAACATGTAAATGGTGATTGTTCAGTTACATGTAACAACACTGCCTAATATGATGTCATAATTCATCAATGACGTATACCCAAAGTTTCACTGGATACTCTTTATGCATAAACATGTCATAAACAGTGCACAACTGACGCTGAATAAACGATAGTTTCGGTTTAGGTTAGGTAGGTGTAGTGGTTACTATGTAAATACATACAATGCAAATTAATCAACGTGATAAATCGAAAGTTTTGACAATGGTGGTTTAATTAATATCACTTTTACTTGAATGGCATAAATAGGACCTTCCCTTTTATTTTCTTTTTTCTTTTTTTTAAAAAGTCGAATACCTCGCAAATTATCGGACTTTACAGAAAATTATGAATTCATAACCTCGGGTGAGATTTGCACTCGCGTCTTTTTTCTACTGGAAGCAAATATTAGATTCGCTCAGCTACAAAAATACCTTATACAAATGGGCACTTAGGCAAATAAATTCCTGAAATATCCGCTGACAATTAATTTTAAATGTTATAAAAAGAACTAGAACGATTCCAAGAACAAGTTGTAGACACGAATGCCTAACCTTCTCATTAAAATTCAATTTAACGTTTTCCTTTAAAAAAGGATTAAATAGTACAAGAATAACAACTGCACTTTAACCGGAAACGCTTCAGTAATATTACTTTGCATATAATATCATGAGAAAATGGAAACCTGAAAAGCTTTCTAAGTAGTTGTTTTATTGCCAGTTTCGGACGATTGCGGGAACGCGTAATACATAAATAATTAGGAACAATCCGACCTACTGCAAGGAAAAGTTCGGCAGGTTCCCTAGGGAATCGAGCTATTTTTCGATACTACTTTTGATTGGAAGTAATCATCGAAACTAACGTGAATGAGCAGCGGCGTAGTAAAGCTCTTATTCCGTTCTGAACCCATCATATTACAATCTAATTAGAATCAATTAAAATTTCTTCAAAGTTTAAAAGAGTTAATATTGAATTTGTTAAATTTTGAGTTCACAATAACATGCTACTCTGTGGCAGGTGCCAGGGCATGAAGTACACCAGGTAATAAAAAGGATGCTGAACTCGGAAAACGCGAAGCAGCGTCGCCTTTAATTGGACTTAAGCTCTGTTATGACATACAGTAAAGCCACATAAAACACGAGGTTGGGTCTCGTATTATTAGGAGAATATACCAGGACAATGCAAGACGATACAGTTCGAACTATCTCGCAAAAGAAAGCAAAAACTGCTTTGTACTTGGAGTTAAAAACCACTACAATACAACGTTAAAATACCATATTTTTAAGATTCGTAAGCTTAGGACCAAATATACCGCTTTGGCAATGAAGCAGCGGAAATGGGATAACACATTTTACTTATGCAATGCAATTATCGACGTAGATACAATATATTCGGTAAAACAATCATAACACCTACCAAAACCAGGGTCTTAAAACGCAGAGACATTCTAAGATTATCCTACAACTTCTCTAAATACGGGAAGGGCTTCCAACTTACAAAAGAACCATTACGGGTCGAAATGACGAAATACACATAGTAAGCTAACACCCTTTGACGCCATTGTATTGTATTACTTAATAAATCAAGACGACCTTTTCATATACATGACTAATCTTTTGCAATAATATTGTAACGAGCGGCAGGTGTCAGGTGTTCGGTCAATCACTTCGCGCCCATGTGTCACCTGTTCTGGAAGGATCTATGACTAATCATTCTACAGTAACGTGGAACGTACGAGAATGAAAGCCTGCCTATATTTAAGGCGCGCTCGCTTATGAGATTTCAGTCTAATTCAGCCTACATAAACGGTCGCGAAATTATGTACGTCGGTAAAGTTAATATAAATATACGTGAATAGTTATAAATAAACAAACTGTACAAATAAATTAATTAGTGTTACGGGTTAATATTAGTGTTTTACATTAGAATTAATATTAGTGTTGTGTTTTAGTGTTAAGTTGTTATTTCGTGTTTCTTCGTTGCTTAATAATTTTAATATTTGTTAATAAACAATTCACACAACGAACCGAAGTTTTTAATAAACGTTTTAAAACCGTTACAATATTGTTTAAATCCTCCAACTAGAAGAGCTGCAATCGATAGTGAACGTTAAGATGCCGCTCTCTATTAACATTAGAACTAGGTATTTTCGGGTTATTTATAACGACGCAAAAACAACTCTCAAATATTGTTTATTATTTGGCGCTGTTTTTAAATTGAAACGACTCTAAATAGTGTCGTTACTAATAAAAAGCGATATTGCATACGTCCCAAAAGTTTTGGAATTAAAAATTGCTACTCCGCGTTTTAATTTAAACTAATTCTGATGTGTAAAAATAAATTACGTATACGCTTATTTTTAATCATGAACAGCAGAATAAACTTCCAAGACTTTTTGCGTACCTGTTATATTCTTTAATTATAATTCCCTTCTGTTTTCAAGAACTAAAAGGTCAAACTGCCATCCTTTTACTACTTTTGCTTGTTTTCTTTATTTATATTCCTTTTTTCATTTAATCCACTTACCAAGGGCTCACCTTCATTATACCTGAGTTATATTAATTCCTAACCTCGACCTGCCCTCGTAAAAATCCAAAACTCGATAAAAAAATACTACTTCTCGTATCGCCCAACCAAATATTCAATACAGATAATAACGATATATAAAAGCAAAACAGTAAACTGAAATATAAAGAGTTAAGCAAGAGTCTGCGTGGCCAGAACTTGGTTAAGTGACGTTGCGATGCACCATCAGCTACCTCTAAACTTGTGAGCAGACAGGAATATGCCGCATTCCAGGTATGATGAAGGACAGCCGATCCATATCAATGTTCCATCCGACCTAGGTGGAATAGACCTGCGGGAGACGGGCCTTCTTGGCTATTTTGCGACACCATTGAGAGTCTTTGCCTGAGTATTTTACAGATAGTTAAAGGCTTTTGAAATTCACGCCAAATTACCTAATTCCCAGAACCGACTAAAAAGGACCCAAACTCTCCTGCTTAAAATAATGTACTCAACAAACCCCCAATGATTGCACCAGCAGCAACAATAAATACATCAAATATCAATAACAGTATCAGCCATGAACAACATAGAAGTTAACTAGAAACCTTAATTCGTCTGTCATACAAGTAATTCAATTTTTCGTACAAACCAGCTTCTCATCTTTACGTTAATAATCGTCCAGAAACGCACCTTTTATCAATTCGCCGTTGTTTTATGCACTATATGAACTCACTTTAGCTCCACAAAAGTTCAAAACGTCCAATCTATCATCGAGGATGGTAACACATTTGACAAAATACATATGCGGCTTTAAAATGCTGTTGTGGTTTGACAGGGTTATTCAACATGCAACTAGCAGCCACAGACTTTATTATAGGTTTAAAATAGAAAATAGCTTTGTTTCGTTGTGCATCACAAGCAGATTCAAAATTAATTGAACTCTGTCAGTACACTTTTTCAAAACCTAGGTTAGTTCAGGTCAAGCCTCAGTAGGGCTCTTTAACTTATGTGACCATCACTTTCATTAGTATTCGATTATTTTACGTGGCTAATAAACAATCTAACGTCAAAATTTAAAGCAACGTCGCGATTTTTCAAATTTCAAATTAACAAAAAACTGACGGCCACAGACTTCAGTGAAAAGCAAAAAGAAGAATCGCGTTTAATTAAAGCATCTGGAGATGTATGTGAGAATATTCATTGTATCATTTAACAATCTGCCAGTGAGAAGCACGTTCTAGCACCTCCAATCTAAATTATTGGATATTCAACCCTAAAGTGACCTTCTTACTCAGTCAGTTGACCTCACCAACCCTATTATATTAAATAACAGTTAACAGGAAAGACGGTGGTGTACCAAAGTTAATTAAACTATTATCATCGTCATCTTATAGTTATGTAAAGTTGTTTTTGAGTTTCAACCTATTCAAGACTTAAATGTGTTTCTAGCGAGGTATTTTATAAAAGTATTTTTAAAGAGTTGGACTAAAGTCTGTAAATTCTGAATTTATGAAAGATAAATGCGGAAATAGGAAACCTATATCATTATTTGTATCAAAGAGCTTAAATTGAAAGAGAACGAATTGGACTGGAAACTGAGGAAAAGCAAAGAAACTTTAAAAGTAGGAATGTAGGAGGGATCTATTCCAATCGTTACTGGAAGTTTTTCTCTGTATTTTTTTCTTTTCTTTTATATTTTTCAACTTTACATAATATATTTTATAACATCGACAATAAAACTTATTGCCAAGAGATAATTTTATAAAAAAACTCAAAAGCTATTTTTTTGTCATCATTCCACTTATCCCAACTAAATTACTCGTAATTCATGTTCTATTCTCAGAATAGGACGCCTAATATGTAATAGGCAACCACTGAAAAACGATTAAAAAGGAAACAAATCTTTACGACAATATAAATCCTATTCTGTAGAAAATTTTCCGGGGCTCTACTTTTTCACCGTTTCAATTTCAACTGTAATAAAGCAAAAGCAGTTAGAGTTACTGGTTTAGTTTCAATGCCAGTTCAAAGCGCATTTCTCTGTAATCGCAACCCCAACGTCTCATCGAAAGCTCGGTAATTTAATGCTCAAATAAATAAAAATCTAATTTCAGATAAATAAGTTATCCCCCTAAACTTTTTCGATTGCAGTTAATTGCATTACACTCATCACTGGTTTAACAGGATTTTTCAAACTTAATAAATTTGGGGAGAAGATCGATGTTTACTGGCTTTTAATTAACGAGAAAAAAGTAAATATACGAAATATAAACAGATCTATGAGGGTATTAAAAACAGAATTTTAAAAACGTTCTTTAGAAAGGGGAAAAATAAAATTTACTTTTGAAACATCCCTTTTACTAGGTATTGTAATTATTTAGTTATATAAAAAGACTAAATAAATCAATAGAAACAAAGTCAGACTAGGTTGCCTTGTAAACCAAACGTCTATGGTTCGAACCCGACCGAAATTAAGTGAAACTTTTAATACGCAACGCATTTAAAACTTTTGAATACGAGGTACATAAAAGAATAGATTCCTCGAAAATGCTTGTTTGGCAAGATAACGATCCCTACCAAACGTGGAAGTCCTTTTGATTCGGCAAAATTGTAATTGAACAGTGTTGAGCGATTGTAGCAGTCGATAAGCAGTAAGATTGTTGGCCCCCACAAACCCAGATCTTGCCGAATAAATCAATTAATAAACTATGGCAATAAACTGGAAAATAAACGTATATAATATGTAAAAAAGTTATCAAGCAAAACAACTGTTGGTTCTCTTTATTCCTTGAAAACTCTCACCAAAATCTTGCTATAGTGATTAGTGATTATTTATGTATGTACAATATTATTCAATTTCAAACAAATTATAACTGGAAATTCCTAAATTATAAATAAACAGTAATTTCACTTTACTGCCCTTGCCAAAAGAAAAACTACGCAGGGAAAAAACATCGCCCGAAATAGAAACATTAAAATAAGTATGTTTTTCAACGTTCTCAAACCGATAAACAAATGTTAGTGGGTATTCCCTCGCCGCGAAAATGTTTCCACTTTGGAAAAGCGCCAGGAACAAGACCGAATCAAAACAAAAAATTACAGAAACACCCTACTTGTTTTAAAATGCATGTATAACCGGATGTTTTTCGATAAAAGCCCTGAGAAACTGGCACAAGGTTGATTTAAGGGGTCGAAATAAAATAATAAATGTGGAATTAGAATATCTTACACAGAAATATTTGGTGAAATATAATAAATATAGACCGAAATAAAAAGACTTGTAAAGATATCTAAAGTAAGAAAAGAAAACTTTTAAGATGGGTGGCTTTAGAAGTTGGAATTGTTGAATTCTAATGAAACAAATAACTACCACTTTAATTGGATATTGTCAAATGATTGTTATTTGTTTATAAACAAGCATTTTTATTGATGCCCCCTTTGATGTCTTGCTTTAAATTAAAGTGTTTGGTACCTACTTAATTTACTTGTTTATATAGAGTGTTAAAGAAGTTGGAAATTGTAAAGGTTTGTAGTAGAAGCATCAACATGTTTTAAACTTTTGTCCAGAAATTAATTCTTCAAAAAATAGATACAATTTTGTACTTTTATCTGTAAAACAGTATCAGATGTCTTAAATGTGGTATCAAATTATCTTTGAAAAGAAGCAATTTAAGTAATTACTGTCATTATCGCGTGTACTGCCAGTACAATAAAATCGACAATTAAATAATGTCCCATTAATTCAATAATAATTTAGAAAAATTAATCGTTATGATAATCTAATTCAATTGAGAAGTAACCTACAAGACATACATCATCGTCCTTAGACCGAAGCATTTCCACTTCCTATTCTTTTATTTTTCACGAAATTGATTGTCATACAGATTAGTGATCATGAGTGACGTGGATCAACTTCCACAACAGAAATTGAGATTTTAAGAGCAGTGGAAACAACTATACACCAACATTCGAAGAATTTCTGCCAAACTAAATATGTGTTCCACAAGTATGGTGCTCATTAGTAATGGGCGAATTCGAATGAAAAAAATCGGATCATTCGATTGTCGTCAGTATTCGAAATGTTTCGATTGTTGTCGTCAAATCATTCGAATGATTTTTCATTCGGAAACTCTGAAACGAATGACGAATGAAAAATCATTCGAATGATTTTTCATTCGAATTAAAAATCATTCGAATGATTTTTCATTCGGAATCTCGGAAACGAATAGCGAATGAAATATCATTCGAATGATTTTTCATTCGGAATCTCGGAAACGAATAGCGAATGACGAATGCGAATGCGAATGAATTCACAATATTCACATTAATATCGAGTTATTTTTGTACGGCATTGACGACGCGTGGGACTTGCGGTTTGTCGCTGTTGCAAGTTGCAAGGCATGCATCAGACAAAGACAAAGATAAAGTTTTATACCTATAACTGCACATCGTATTACTTTTCCTAGAATTACTTAATTACTTTCATTTTTAAAGGTTTCGTATTTCGTTTGTTAAGTTCAGTATGAGATTGCGCATGGGCTATTTTGAATGAATTCTTTCAATAATAACAAAACCTGAGTAAGAAACTCAGTGGCGGACTGGCAAACTTAAACGGCCTGGGAAATTTGGTAGTGACCGGCCTCCTCTCACTATTATTAGGGTGGCTCATAAAAAATGTCGTTTTTTTGTGGAAAACTTTATTTAATAATAAAACAACAAACTCACTAAAGTATAGACCATTATGAAGCAATGTCTTTCGCCATCTTTCTGCAAGAAGCTCAATGCCACGACGGTACCATGCTGGATCTTTCGAGGTAAAGAATTCTCGGCATGCAACTTCAACTTCTTCAACTCTTGTGAAATTTCTTCCACTCAGGAAGTGTGCCATCGATCGGAACAAGTGGTAATGTGAAGGTGCAAGGTCTGGACTATAAGCTGGATGAGGTAAAAGCTCTAAATCCAACTCTCTCTTGTTGCAGAATTACGCGCCCCCTATTTTCCAATCCAGGGTAACGCCGGCGTAGAGCACCATGCATCCTGTCCAACTAGTGACTATAAAGGTTGGCGCCAATGGTTCTTCCATCAGGAACCAACTCAAAGTGAATAACGCCTTGAAAATTCCACCATACATATAACATGACCTTTGTCTGAAACTTTACTCGTTTTGGGACAGGTAACGCAGGTTGTCCGATGGTAATTCATTGATTTTCTTTGTTAGGATTAAAAAATGTTCGTCCCAAGGATTTGACCGCATTCTTCCATTGCTGGTGTCAATTCATGTGGAACTTCTCTGCAGCATCTATTGCCCTTTCCAATTTGATGTAAATGACGCCGTATGGTTTCTTTGAAATAACCAAGTTCTGCTGACAACTTACGAGTACTTGTAGATGGATTAACTTCAACAGCGGCTGGCAGTTCGTTGTTACTCAACAAATTAAGCCAGAACCTTGATTCCTCTTGAAACTTTTGTATCTCCTTCATTAAATTTTTTGAACCAACGTTGTACCGAGCGAATGCTCACTACTCCCTCCCCTTCCACTTCACATATTTTTTTAACTGCGGCGGTTGCAGAAACGTTTTGTTTCCAATAATAACGCAAAATTATCAAAATTTCGTACTTTTCTTCTGCCATTATAACGTTTGTTGTGGCTTAGAAACAATAGAATAACAAAAGTAAATCGGGCAGAGATATTAGCCTTAACTAGTTTCTAATTGTGTATAACAATAGCACATTTAATGTTTTTCAAACGCCAGTAAAAAAGCTCTATAAAAAACGACATTTGGGCCACCCTAATAATTAGGCTGTCAAAATATGCCTAACAATAACAAACTGTGGACCAGGAACAGGATAGAGCGCACTGGATCTACTTCGTAATACTAAATCAATGACTAAACTTTATAAAGAAAACTAATAAATAAATGCACGACGCACCTTCAATGTGGCAATTGTATTAAAGTAGATACCAAACAAATAATATCAGCGCCATCGGCATGAAACATAATAAAGAAATAATTAGGGAAATAATAATAAATAAATACGACGAACAGGTCTTTGAAGTCGCCGGGTGCGGGTATATAAACGATTTACCTGCAGTCAAAACCATAGGAACAATTTCTGATAATATTGATCGGCGACCGGCCTCAGTACTACCGGCCCACCGGCAAAGTTCCCGGACTCCCGGCGGCCCAGTCCGCCCCTGATAGAAACTACATTGAGCTATTAAACAAAATAAAATAAGTCAACTTTTTAATTTGTAATTGTCAGCGTAAGTACACATAATAATATAAAAATGTAAATAATTGTGACTAGATATTTAATAAAATACATATATATAATATAAAGCTAAATTACAAACATAAACTAAATTTGAGAAACAATAAAAAGAAAAAGATATAAAATGTAAAATATTAACGTTGAATTTTTTGCTAGTGATGGGCGAGGCGAATTCGATTGATTTTTCATTCGGAAACTCGGTAACGAATAGCGAATACCGAATGACGAATGCGAATGCGAATGAATTCCCATCCACATAGTTATTTTTGTACGGCATGGGACGTGCGGGTTGTCGCTGTCGCAAGGCAAGCGTCAGACAAAGATAAAGTAATATACATAACTGCACACCGTATTACTTTAATTTTGAAAAGTTTCTTTTATTATAAGCGCAGTGTGAGTTTGCGCATTCAACTGGAGTGATCGCCCGATTAATCACTCGCATTGCGAATTACGAATGATCATTCGGAAACTTTGAAACGAATGACGAATGAAAAATCATTCGAATGATTTTTAATTCGAATGAAATATCATTCGAATGATTTTTCATTCGGAAACTCTGAAACGAATGACGAATGAAAAATCATTCGAATGATTTTTAATTCGAGTGAAAAATCATTCGAATGATCATTCGATTGTTGAAATTATCCGATTGCCGATTATTCGATTCTCAAAATCATTCGATTGTGCCCATCACTAGTGCTCATTCAGGAGCGGTAGTTACATCAATACCATATCATTGAATAAGAATATATTCTTATTCAATGACCATATTCAACCGGTTTAAACCCGTACTGCTTCTTATTCTAATACAAAAACAATATTCCCGATGGTTTCTCAAAAGACGAATGCAGCCAACGCAAGCTTTCCCGTTAACAGTTTCTTTACTAGCGAAACTACTTATACACATATTTACAGAAGTTGGTGTCACAAATTTTCATAATAATCATGCCTTGGGCAGCCGTAATCTTCATGCTAAGATTTAAGACAGCAACATTGACTTTCCTTAAATTTTTTGGTTAAAATATTTAATATAGCGCCTCACGGGGCCAATAATTTTGCCAAATTGGTGAGAACTATCTTAGTCCAGTCAAATAAAGTGAAATAAGGGGTAAACCTCGGAATGAAAGTAAAGAAGCTGTATATTTGCATGAACCTTTATTTTGACGTTCTGAAAACTGGCTGAAAAGTCTCATATAATCTCGTCTGCGTCACAAGATATTAAAGGTCAAAGGTCACGAAAATCGGTTTTTCGCAATTATCTCGTTTGATATGCATCATATGGCATTTAACGTTATTATAAAACTTGTAGATCATCAAATTATCTACAATTTTTATTTCATGCATTTTGTCGTATGAGCAACCGTTCTCGAGATATAGCGCGGAGTGTGGCACGCGCCCATCCGTATATAGTTTTTTCGAAATAGTAAAAAAAGTTGATGGCATATGTCAAATTTGAAAATGGCATGAGATTTTGCTTGTAATTCTGCCCAACTTTCCCATTTAACGGATCCTCTATCTTTTATATTAAGAAAGTTACCCATGTAATGAGATAGATTATGGCACGCTGTATACCTGGCTCCGCAGTTTACATAGCGTTATCCTATATACACGGTGGGCCAAATTTATTTGGAACCCTCTTTGGACCTGAATAACTTTTTTGGTTTTGGTCCGATTTTGATGAAATTTGAAACCCATATTAATAGAGCATATTTAAGTTAAAATGTAAAAGACTAACGGAAAAACTTAAGGGGGATCTAAGTAAGGGGCATTTTTATAAAGCCTTGCTTTCAAGGTCGTTGCAAAAGTTACCCTGTTAATATTTAAATTCAGAAAATAGTAAAAACTAGTAAGGGAGGACACATCCATAATGAATTTAATTGTTATAAGTAACGTCAAAATTTTGTTTCAAAGCCTACTACAAAAATCGTTATTAATCCGTATATCGAAGATTAATTAAAATAAAAAAGTTTTATAACAGCGTTAGCAAAACACTAGCAAAATAAACAGGTTTATTACGATATACGAAAGCAATCTGAAATTTCGATGGATTTTCCTTTTGAATTAAAAAATAAATTTAATAAAAATAATATTTATGGCCTTTCAGAATGCCTTTCATTTTGCTCCGAAAGCTTAAAGTTTTTTAATACGATTTTAAGGCTAGTCTTTCCGGATACTTATTAATAGTTTTTGAATTTAAATATTAACAGGGTAACTTTTGCAACGACCTTGAAAGCAAGGCTTTATAAAAATGCCCCTTACTTAGATCCCCCTTAAGTTTTTCCGTTAGTCTTTTACATTTTAACTTAAATATGCTCTATTAATATGGGTTTCAAATTTCATCAAAATCGGACCAAAACCAAAAAAGTTATTCAAGTCCAAAAAGGGTTCCAAATAAATTTGGCCCACCGTGTACATTATAATATAGGGATGCGCGCGTGTCACTCTCCGCGCTATATCTCGAGAACGGTTGATCATACGACAAAATGCATCGAATAAAAATTGTAGATAATTTGATGATCTACAAGTTTTATAATAACGTTAAATGCCATATGACGCATAGCAAACGAGATAATTGCGAAAAACCGATTTTCGTGACCTTTGACCTTTAATATCTTGTGACGCAGACACGAGATTATATGAGACTTTACAGCCAGTCTTCAGAACGTCAAAATAAAGGTTCATGCAAATATCCAGCTTCTTTACTTTCATTCCGAGGTTGAATCCTTATTTTACTGGGCTATCTAGACCTTTTATGTTACACTTTGCCATACCCTATGGAAGATTTTAACTCCACTAGGTATCGCAGGAGAGTTAGCATATTGGCTAATAACCGCATGCCATATAAAGACCTTATTACGAAAGCTAGACAACAGCCTCAGATGGACCCCAGCAACAGAAAAAGTATTTCAAAATAGGATTATGGCACGTATTCAGCCTATACAGATCTGATGCCCTGATTGGCTTGATAAGCTTAGAGCATTACGAACAAATTGAGCGCAGGATAGACAAGGATAGAAGGCAATGATCGAAGAAGCCAAGGTTCTCCTAGTGCCGTAGTGTTGTGTGTGTATGGAAGATTTTACATGACGAAGCTTCTCCATACATTTCGTCGGCCGTTGAAGGTAGTTTAAATTGAAGATACAGCGAGAGGCAAACGTAAGTATACAGTAACAGGCTTACCCAAATGTAGCGATGTGATTCTATTTAAGTTTTTTATTGGAAATATTTGAAAACCTTAGTTTACGGAAATCGTAGTTAATTCACCAATAAAATAGTAGAAACGCTTCCACATCAGAAGCACCACAAAGAGCCACTGGTATAACTAACCTGGTTTTGAACTTCTGTAATGTAAAATTCCTGATTATCCTTATAAAAATACTACATGAATATTAGGGACACCAATTTTAAAAAATAAGGATTTTCTTGAAAATGAATAAAATGTATATTGTATGGTGCACCTGTATTAATAATCTTACTACTACTATTTACACTAAATTAGAACTCTAGTCGATATTTGAAACAGACTGCATTGTCAATTTCTCTGAGTGGAATATTGCCGCACTCATATTGCCAATGGTGCTATTCCAAACAGCCACTCTTATTTTATTAGTTCATGATATTTGATGGAAACCTAATGAATAATTCGACTGAACTACAATAACCTAGAGCAAATGCATAGATTTTTTGAAGTGCCGCAGTTCTATGTATGCAAAGATACGAAACCTGTGTTCAAACGGAAAAAGGACATGCGAAATACTTATTATAAATACTTTTCAATTAAAACATTAAATTAGTATCATCTAAACATGTAACTACTGATCTAAATGTAGTCAAAATAGCATACTTGCCTCGTAAGTAAAAATGCTTAGGCTGGAATTTTTAATGCGAACAAAGAAACCATGTCTGTCTTTCATACATGAGATAAAACAATTAGATATCGATAGAAGACTAGTTGTGTATTCGTATTGTTAAATAATTATCGTTAATGAAAGTGGATAATACTTAGCACCTGCTGTGGAGATTTCGCCCAATAAAAAGAAAAAAAAAACAAATAATGCGCTTTTTGGTCACATTACTTACATTACTGCCACAGGTCGCCTTTCGAAAATGTTTAGAAACTCGCAAGAGACGCCTGCTCGTGATTCATGCGAGAGTTGAAAGAAGCTTAACAAAAAACACCTGGATGTAATGATTTACTTTACTAAAAAGATTGAAGGAATGCTTTAAAGAATTGGAAGAGATATCAAAGGACTAGCCGACTGAAGAAATTTAGTAAGATAGCAAACACATTCAACTTAATTCTGGCCAGAATGTAGACGATGATAATTTAAACATTATGCAATCTATAAATTACAATCCAACGCTAATTGTAATGGAAGTCCACCATGTTTTATTAAAGGATGTGGTGAGTTTTTAATTTTACCTTTAACGATAAGTTTTAATTATTTCTTAAAACCTTCGCTGATGTTTACAAGAAACCACTATCAATTTTTAAAACTTGATAGGATAGGTACCTAGACTAAAACAATTATTACCATAAAAAAAAAAACGGGTGATAAATTTAACATAGATAACTACAGTCCTATTAGTATTAATATCGCAATTTAGTAAGCTTCTCGAACGGAAAATTTACAACTGTCAAGTAGAGTCGTATAAAGTAGACTATATACGCAAATTAGCACGGATTTGTAAAGAAATTATATTGCAAATAACTCCTCGAAGCAGTGACGGCTCGTCAGGGACGGCAGGGTCGGCCGGGCCGTACCAAAAATTTAAAAAATAAAAATTAAAATTTTCGGTCAAATAAATATTTTTTATTTAGTTAATGTTAATTATACGCGAGAACAGTTGCATATTTTATTTACTGTGTTAGAATCATGAATTAATTCTGATCGAAGATCGATCAGAACACAGTCCGAAGCTCGCGTTATATACCTAGAAGTGCACGCGATACTTTCTACAACAAGTACGGCCAGCCGAAATTGTTTGGGAAATCATGAGTTAATTCAGGCGCTACGGCCCGTCCGGTTTGGTGGATCAGAGCACAGTTCGAAGCTCGCGTTATATATAAGTGCACGCGTAGCTTGCTACATACAGGTACGGCCCAGCCCTGCTTCGCCGTACCTACCGGCAAGCGAGTGTTCTTGTTTTGCGGAAGTTTCAGTTTTGTATGATTTTCAGATTTTCTGCTGGTTTTCTGATACCATATCAAATAAAAGATAAACATTTAGGATTCTACTTCTACTTTAAATTAAATGTGGCCATAATTTGCAGTAAAAATAATAATTAGATATTTCAATTTCCCAGTTATTCAACTTTTGTTAAGCACGAATTTGTTAAAACGCGAAAATGAGCATTGTTATTAATTTGTAGGATGAATGTGTTAATTCAAAATCTAAATTGTACAATACTTTGTAGTTTCCAATTTTTAAAATTGAAATAGTGCTAATAATATGATAATTGATTAGGCTAGCTCCGCCAATTCGGCTGGCCGATCCCCGTGTTACTCGTGGGTGGGTGCGTGCACTTGTGTCCAAGACCGCCGATGCTTAACCTCGTTCAGATAAAAGCCGGCCATAATCGCACGTTTTCTAAACAATTGTACGACAAGTACCTTTGGTTGGCAGGCAGTGAAACCTGCAATAAACTGTTTTGTTGGTATTGCATACTCTTTGCGGAAACTAAAAATCCTTATAATTCTACCGGTTACGACAATTTGAAAGAAATTCATCGTGCCCTAGCTAAACATGAAATTTCAAAAGAACACACGCATTCCGCTTTAAAGTACAAATTATTTGGAAAACAGAATATTGTAAATGCATTAGATAGCGCGCGTCGTGTATATATAAATAATTATAATCAAACTGTTCGCGAAAATCGTAAAATGATTAAGCATTTAATAAACATGATTATTTTTCTGTCCACGCAAGAATTGGCATTCAGGGGTAATGATGAAACTATCAGTTCCGATAATCAAGGAAATTTTAAAGAATTAGCAAAATTTGCCGCGACGTTGGATGAAAGTTTCAACAAATTTATAAATCCATCCGTATCTTCTGTTTTCACCGGACTATCCAAAACTATTCAGAACGATTTAATTGATTCCGTCAGTAAAGTTTTGATGCACAAAATTTACGCTGAAATTAAGAGCGCCCCTTGTTTTTCTTGGGAAATTGACGAGACTACAGATATATCCTGTTTTTCTCAGATGTCTGTAATTTTTCGTTTTGTTCGGGATGGTAATGTAATGGAACGGTTTCTGGATTTTTTAATATTAGCGAAGGTCGAACTGCAAACGACATTTTTAACCTGTTGGCCCGCAATTTTAAAGATTTTAATATTGAAACAAAATTAATCGGGCAAACGTATGACGGGGCGGCGGTAATGGCGGGAGAATTAAATGGATTACAAAAGAAAATTAAATCAATTGCTCCTCAAGCACTTTTTACGCATTGTTACGCCCATAAATTAAATTTAGTACTACAAGATTCGTCTAAAAAGATTAAAGAATGTAGAATATTTTTTTCTAACTTGTCGGGATTTTCGGCTTTTTTCACAAAATCCACTAAACGTACTAATCTTCTCGATGCAATTTGCAAAAAACGACTACCGAGCAATTCAGAAACACGTTGGAATTTCTAATTTTTAAGAAACTGGTGGCGAAAAACCCTACGCTTGGCCGACCCAAGTTTTCAGGGCACGAGCCGTCACTGCCTCGAAGTCATTTAAAACCGTATTGCATGTAATCATGTTGAATAAACTTCAATATTACTGTGATGTTTGCAGTAAGCACTTCTTAGCATAAAAATAGGCAAAATGTCATGGGTCCTCTCTTACAGAACCATAAGGCGTGCCTCAGGGTACTATCCTAGGACCTATCATTTTATGTGTGTATCTTTATGAATATTTATGAATATGAATTTAAATAGCAAGTAAATATCAGTGTTTTCAGAGTGGCATTGAAAATACTGTAGTGTGCTACAATGAGAACTATTTAAAACTCAGTTTATTAAATTATTATATATTATATGATATAGTAAATTCAATGTTCTCTGAATGTGGTTTGTGGCGAACATCTTGACTACTGATAATGAACTAAGTGTCCATATTCAACTTAAAATATTTCAGTTTTAAAGGGTTTTTATCTCTAAAACGTTACGTTATATTGCAGTTAGATACTTTTCAACTTTTAATTCTCAGGAACCTGTAGTGAAATATTCATACAAAACTAAAAACGTTATATTGAAATTAAAATTTCAACGATTTTAAACAAAGTGCTGTTTCCCCAATTAACTTTTTTCCAACTAGAATTTTCAAGTAGCAAATTATTAAACAGTAAGCACTACCAAACCATTTACAAAACCAAAATCAGAATTAAAATAATTACTTACCTTGTATCTGAAGAAAACACACTGACGTTAAATTCACTGCCTTCTGCCACAAAAAAAAAACTAGTTTTAACACAGTGCATGGGTTTTACAGTCCGGAACGAACATTATATTTAAAAACCTTGCATTAAAAAACAGAACACAAATTCACTTTAACATGGGCATAGGTATACATGTTAACAAATTATAGTACAATGCGTTGGTTGCCGAAACAATACAAGCGGCTACTTGTCTGCATTGTTTCTGTGACGTAGACAAACACCTGAACGCTAGCACGCTCCGATCCTTTTTGCATATAAATTGTTGATAACACTAAAGTTTTTGCTTGCCTTTTTGAGTTGTACGGCGGTATTTACCTGTTTCAATATGAAATTTAATGTTATATTTGACAATAAGTTTCAATTATAGTAAAAATTAAAATATTTTGCTCTAAAGTGGATGAATAAGGCTTTAAGGCTGTAGTTTTGTTCTATGTCGTAAATAATAATGACTTGAGTTTATTAATTTTATTTATGCACTTGGAGCGCGTAGATGATATGCTCTGAACAAGACTGGCAGAAGAAGTGTGTAGTTTTAAAAATGAAATGTCGAAGAAAGTTATAGGTTATAGGGACGCGCCAACAACCTATTCGCCACTTGGCGGATGTTTTTGGAGTTGTCGTTATCAGGATAAAATGTATGTAGGTTAAGCACGATGTCGACCGTAAACAAAGAAAAAATAAAAGCAACAATTGTTGTTGTGTGCCACAGGGCACAAGTTGTTATGAAAATGGAATTTCGTTTCATCTTTTTCCGTTAAACAAAAAATATATAGTGCGTGAGTGGAAAATTAAATTGATTATTTTTTAAACAGTCCAGTCAGCCAATCATAATGAGAAAAAAATTCAAATCGACCAATAGCATCATAATTACACTGATAATTAGCTAGTAGCTGACCACAGCGATAATTTTTTCACGTTGTTTCATTGGATCACAGAGAAATACCTGCTCTGTGATTGGATCTTTGTTTAAATAAATGCATAAAAAAGTTAGCTTTGGCTTTGACAAACGTCAAGACTGTCATCATTGTGTAATAGTTTAAAAAATAATCACGCCGAATTACATTCGTGGTAATAATTTTTTTTGATAATTTTAACTAAATTAGATTAGCACTCATCTTTATTGCTATTAGGAAATTCCACTCGTGGACTTCGTCCACTCGTGAAATTTCCATAGCAATAAAGATTCGTGCATCTAGTTAAAATTATCAAAAAATTATCACCACTTATGTAATTACTGTTGAAAATCGATAAAAATATCACGGTTACTATGCAAGTTTGCAGCAAACATTTTCAGCAAAGTGATTTTTTTTTTCAAAAGGTAAAAATGAATTTGTTTATAACGAATGCAGTTAATATTAATCAACTTAAATATAGAAAAATAACGTAATACTTACGAAATTCAGACCCAACCTACAAATTTTCATTTCATTTTCAGGTACTAATACACAAAGGCCTAGATTAAAACCAAACTCTGTCCCTTCACAAAATTTACCTTTGAGACGTTTTGATAAAGAATAAAGACACAGTAACGAGGCATCTTGCACGTGCTGCGTTTTTAAAACACAAACTTACTTTCACATTGTTGCCTTATACAAATGAAATAGTAATAATTATAATCGCAGCATTAGTTAATTGATCGATCGGAACCTATATTAAATGCAAATAAATATTAAGAATTTAATTTTATTGTCATATGAAGTAAAAATACATTCATTTTACACATTTTTATTTGATTAAATAATATGTAATATTTATGTATAATTTTTATTACACAATATACAATGTAAAATAAACAATAAAACTATTTTTTCTATTTCTATACAATATGTATTATTTCTGCTGTTATTGGTATTCAATTATTACTACAAATTAAAAGAACATATTTATGGGACAACCACAACCCTTTGAGGAGTATTACTCGACAATTATAAACATGTGGTTTGCTATTTAGTTGCGAAGTTTGTAAACATCACCCGACTATCTGATCCTGCATTTTATCCACTTTAATCAACATTTCTGCCTTTAATACGGCTTCTCCTTCTCTCAGGGGCCTTACAGTATCGCCAAGGTATGAAATAACATCACACAAACTTATTTCCATTATTATTCAATGCAAAACTTTAGAATTGTTGTTGTGTGTTCACGCACGTTACAAGCATCACGTTGCTTTTATCCCGACTAAAAGAATTTCGCAGCGCCATCTACAATCCGTGGCGCTTCCCTATTAGGTAGCCAGTAAAAGATAATAGCATAGGCATAGTATGGATTAAGAAGAGTTTTTCTAAGAAGGGCGCCGTGATGCATTATCTTAGCAAAGACGTTACCTTACCCTGGGGACGATGGAAATTCCAAAAAACTAGAAAAATAGACTAGCACAAGAATTCTACGGAATTTAGTAAAGTAAATAGAATAAAGAAAGAGATTATAATGAATTACTCGTATGTACAATACTATTTACAATACATTAAATCAGGGATGATGTGGGACGCAGTAATCCCACACCGCCTTTGAACGTTTTTTCTTAAATATAAATTTATATTAGCGCGCATTTTAATGTATAACTTTTGCATTTATTTATTTATAACGTTATTACGTTATATTCTCTACAGAAGACAGATTTAATGTAACAATGGCAAAGCTGCACACGTATGTACTTATACGTCTGCCTTTATTCACTAAACCTAGTTTAAGTCTTTAATTAAAATGTATTTAAGGAAAGTTGGTAAGGTTAAGGAATATCTCGCAATAAGCTCGCACAGGTTCGAATGCCAGTACGAGCCGTCGGGATTTTGAATCCCGTTGGTTAAGACGGACGTATCGTACGACCTTAAATTTAATTTTTTTTAATTAATTCAATCCATACTTTTTATAGGAATATTTTAAGCAATTGAGGAAATTTCCACTTATTCCGAAAATGTTTAAATGTTTTCGATGTTTTTTATAATATTTCAGAAGCACCTGGATTTCAAATTTGTTTTTATAAAAAATCACAAAATAGTTACAGTATTTTTCACCTAGGATTTGGGTTGTGACGTCAACGCGCTGTTTATAAATTCACAATCCACTATACTTCATATCTTTCTAAACTAAGTTTTCATTACCTACTGCGCACGAACGCGTGTCTACCCATACAGTTTTTGGGCGGAGCAAGTTGACGTCACAACCCAAATGCTAGATGAAAAATACTGTAGTTAAAGTTAATACTAATCTTTTAATGTTTAAATTAAAAATATACGAGAAAACGTTCAGTACTTGAATTTCAATCTATGAACCAGAATTTTGGAGTCAATTCTTAATCATCAAACCCGAAATATGAATCTTCGAAAACAAACAGAAAACCTGATACCTTAGAGTCGATTCTCACTTGCGCTGCACTCAACTCGGCGACGCAAGGCGACGCAGCGATGCAAAGTGTCGTAACGCTAGTAGGTATTCTCATATAAGCGACAACGAGCGGCAGCGACGCTATACTACGTGTGAAAATTCAGGAGCTTTGCCCCACGTCATAGTTGGAAACGAAGCATTTCCCTTAAAGGCGTATCTGCTGCGTCCCTCTTCGGGGCGAAACTTGCCAGACGATAAACGAATTTTTAATTATAGGCTTTCAAGAGCCCGTAGAGTAAGTGAAAATGCCTTTGGTATCCTTTGCCAAAAATTCAGACTTAGATAGTAAAGTTCTAAAGTTTTAAATTGTCAATTTTAACAGCGACAAAACGTCAAATTGTTAAACTTGTTACTAAAGAACCTACATCTACAATGCAATGAAGCACAATTATAGATTCGTTATTATTATTATTATTATACTAAAACAATATAATTTAAAAAATTTATTTATAATGTCATATTACTTTACATCATCCTATAACGTTATCATGGTAATAACTCCTTAGCAACGAGTTATGTTATGATACATTTAACAGCACTAGTGCTGTAAAGCTTATAACGTGCTGTTATGGCTGTTTTACGTTACTATTTATGAATTGTCATTGAACTGTCATTGAACTGTCACTGAAAATAATTTTTTATTTTTTGAAAAAAATTATTATAGGATGATGTAAACCGTGTTACGACACGCGTAACGTTATTTGCTGTTACATTACTCGAGATTTAAAAGAACTCGCTCCTTCGTCGCTCGTTCTTTCAAACTTTTCTCTCGTAATGTAAAATGCTTCATAACGTTACTAGTATCGTAAATTACTATTACATATTTACTAAAATCACTATTTACGTAAACGTATAATTATTACGTTTTTCTTGCACAACAATCCTGTACTTCACCAAATTATACATTTTTCTCTATGTAACCAATTTATCACCTAAATACATGCACCATTAAGATTAATTTGTAAGTTGCATTAATAACTTCTGACAGAGATTTTAGTATAACTGACTGGACAAGTTCTTATGTATTTTCATTATATTTTAAGTTCATTCGGTACCTGACTGATGATTATTTGCTTTTTTTGGCAGAATTCAATACTATTCCGTGTTTTTAGTGATATAAACTCGACAATTACGAACATAATTTAATGGTAATCGGAAATACTGCAAACACAATCTCGCATTTTCATAGAGTTTACTTGCGCTTTCGTTACATGTGCTGTTGTAATAAGGCGAATTCAATTTAAAATATGCAGAATGCAGAAACAGCTATTTAAAAAATTACGCATTTTGCGAATTTTTATTGTAAATAAAAGTTGTAGGTGCTGTCAAAATTGACAAATTTAAAAACCAAACAATGAAATAATAGCCTGTCGCAATGACAGACGCCTTCAGTATTTCTATCTCTTTCTAGCGTTAACTAAATCCAATAACATACGTTGAGAACTGAATCCATACATATTCCAAGGACATCGCGGATTCTTTCTGAAAAAGTACATTGGTGTTTCTCAATGTTGCGTCTTCGGTGAAACACATGGTATAAAATCAGGATTCATACTGGGCGACGCAGCGCGACATAACATAATTTAACGCTCACGGAACAATACCAACGTTGCCGCACGACGAAGCGGCGTGTCGTAACTAGCCCTGTCGATATTGAAATTTCAATATCGATAATATTTGCCAAAATGTTATCGATAACATCGATTTATCGATAATATCGATAATACCGATAATATCGATAATACAGATATTATCGATAATATCGATAATATCGATAATATCGATAATATCGATAACATCGATAATACCGATAATATCGATAATACCGATATTATCGATAATACCGATAATATCGATAATATCGATAATATCGATAATTCCGATATTATCGATAATATCGATAATATCGATAATATGGATAATATCGATAAACAGCGATATTATCGGTAATTAATGCCAATAATATCAATTGCTAATTAATAGGGCTAGGATTTTGATGATTTTGTATCTTTTTTTCTGAAAGTCTGAGACATTGCTCAGTTATACTATATAAACGTGTTTCAGGATACATTGAATCACATGAGAGCAACTTGTTGGTGCATTTTTTTGCATTTTTTACCATTTTTGAGGAATGCGGCATTTTTTGCTAATTTTTATGGCATTTCCAGCATTTTTTGGGGTTTTTGTGTGTTTTTCTTTGAATTTTTTGCATTTTTGAGGAATAGCGTTAATTTTTTTGATATTTTGCGATATTTTACTTGGCGAGCTTATAAACTTTTGTTAAAGTTTTATTTTTCATGCAGTCTAGAACAAAATGCAATATTTTTCTTTTCTCGGTAGTTCCGATTGTTCCGGTATTTTTACCTGTTTAGAAATGAAGCCTAAAACCTCTATTGTTAGCTAAATGCAAAGTTAATGTTTTCTGGGAACGTGCTTAAGTCATCCACAAAAGAATGCCCATTAAGGGATTAAATTTCTTTGAAATGCAGTCAGTGAGTCAGTAACTTACATAGCTGTTTTCTAAGACTGGCCTGCAGTGGGTGGGAATGAACCAACAATAATTTTGCAGTCTTATTCAGTTTCTTCACGTTCTTATCAACAGATTTAAATATATGTCATCTTTTTAAATTTTTATGTCATTTTTGCGAGATTTTTAAGTCATAATTGCATCTTTTATTTTGCATTTTCGCTGATTTTTAACGTCATTAAAATCCTAGCTCTACTAATTAATTACTGGTCTATCATACCGGTAATATACTTAATTCATACTAATAACATCTGTATCAATATATGTATACGTTAGTTAGCAGATATCACGATATCTACTAACTAACTTGTACTTGTATTATCGATATTAGCGTATTTAAGTGCGGGTTGCACAAATATTTTGTTAAGCTAACGAATGATCAATTCACGTTACACACCTGAAGAAGAGAATATTTCGTAAAACTTGAGAATACAACAAACCTGATTTCTCAAAGAAATCTATTTATATTATAATTAATTAAAACTGTCAGATATTTTTAGAAGAATATAATTATGATATTATCTATATCGATATTGCCGATTTAACCGAAATTATCGAAGTCATCAATATTATTAAAATAATCTATTATCGATATTATCGATACATCGATATTCATGTTTTAAATATTGTCTTCCGATATTTCATTAAATATCGATATTATCGATATATCGATAATTTCTGCCAGTATTAAAATAATCGTTTATCGATATTATTGAAAATTTTCGAAATTATTGAAAATTATCGATAATATCGAGAAATATCGATAATATCGAGAAATATCGATAATATCGATATTAATCGATATTAATCGATATTATCGATATTTATCGATATTATCGATACATCGATATTCATATTTTAAATATCGTCTTCCGATATTTCATGAAATATCGATATTATCGATATATCGATAATTTCTGACAGGGCTAGTCGTAACCTATTGTGCACTGTGCAGCGCAAGTGAGAACGTATTAATTTAAAACTATGAAATATTTATCTAGCGACAATTGGCATCGCTGCGTCGCGGCGCGTCGCCGAGCTGAGTGCAGCGCAAGTGATAATCGACCTTTAAACTCTAAATTCTCCTAATTTTACATTCGATACTATATCTCAAATCTTTCAGTTTGGTATTCACTAAATCTCTACTTTTAAATTTGATTTATACTTAATCATATATTGTATCTGTATGTTAAACCATAAACTAAACGAAATAACAAGTATTTCTAGTTTAAAATACATAAATGAATAAATTTTAATTTCACTCCTAATTAGTTCTCCGCAACTAGGCTTTTACTACAAATAAAGCACGAAAGCCCAACAAATACTTTTGAAGCCCTATATATAGTTTTTCCGGGGAATTTTCTATATGTTAAATTTTTTATTCATCTAATGGAAGCAGGGCCTGCGTTGCGATCAAGATGACACAGGTTCAAATCAAAATCAATGTTACCAAAATTCAAAAATATTTCAGATCCGAATATCATCTAAGAATATTCACATTCGTACAATTCAGATTTCCAAATTAATATTAGCGACTGGACTTCTCGAAAAGATTCTAAATTAAATCTGGAAACTTGGTGGCATATCAGATTTAAAGTATGCTTAGCAATCAGCTCACAAAGGTTCAAATCTGGTGTGTGGTGGAGAAATTCTCACGAACCGCTGAGATATAAATCCTGTTAGTTAAGTCTAGGGTGTACAACCTTGCAAATGAAATATGAAACACAAAATTCGAATTCACTTTTCCTGGTCTAATTTCTACTGAGGATTTGAAATGATTACCACGTAATTCTTGCAGCTAAAACACTGTATTATAAGTAGTAGTAAAAATTAATTAATTAACTAGCAAATCAAACATTTGAAACATTGGCAGTACGATTCTTAACTTTGTTTTAAAATTTTGATTTATAAAATTTACATTCCTTATCTAAGCTGACATTACGTAGCTAAATATGAGCAATGAGCTTGAAAAATTACAATTTGGAATTTAGGTGCAAAATTGTGATTAAAGTTGGATTTAGAATTTTCAGATAACGAAAAGTTTTTCAGCGAAGATTCAATATAATCCTGGATTCAAAATTCGGTGCCTCCTTTGAGCTTAGTTGCAATGATTGGAAGTTTAGATGGGGTTGGAAACCCCGGTTCAAATCTAAAATTTTTCTTAATCCAATGTTGAATTAAGGTAGCAAAGCTGTTCCAACTCGATCTAATTTAACTAAATATGGATGTGCTAATAGAATTTACTATTTAAACTAAAGAAATTTCATTTCTGAAATAGACTGTACATTAATTTAAATAAATTAACAAACATGAAACCCTGATAAAAGACGTTTCATTATTCGTCAAATCACATCTCCCCCCAAAATGTATCGTTCTATCCATCATTTTGAAACCCCATAATGCTGTACGTGAGCCTGACATTCTGAAAACGAATCGTAACATGCAAACTAACCTGAAATCCAGAGCACGTAGCAGAAGCAGAGTAAAGGTGGGATGCAGATGTTGAACCATAGTTAAGTTGATAAGCGGTGTCAAGAATTTTCTTATGGGCTGACGCATGGGCCCGATACGCCGAAACGCTGAGCTTCATTGGCGTGAAAATTCGCTAGTTATCGACCAGCAATGCACGCTTCCCCTGGACCGCATAAACGGACCAGGGATTCCTGTAACAATTGTGAATAATACATCAGACTCATCAATCATTTAAGATAGGAGGGTCGTTTGGTAATTTTACGTGATTTTTTCCAGAACAATGCATCTTGTTTTATACGGACGGAACGTCATAAACAAAATTCTTTTTTTATTACCAAGGACGAAAAGTACCAGTATAAAATCAATGCGTATTACACGGTAGCTTTATTAAACAGTTGAATATCGAAAACACCCCTAACCCAGATTTCGTATTATAGGATCGCAACTAATGATAAGTTACAGCCCTGTTATCTTTGAATATTCTATGACGCGCCACCGATTCCTTCCGACTAACAAAGCCGCATTTACTAAATCCTCTTATTATATCCAATATCTCCAAATTTCACTCGATTGAAATATTAAACGGTCACAATTTTCACGGAAGAAGTAATGTTTAAGTTGCGTGGTAATTTGATGAATTTCGCGAGTCCTTAAAATGCCATTTATTTTTTATCTCCTAATTAAATTTGCCTTCTATTTTATTGAAATGGAAAGACGAGTGGAACTACTCTGCGAAAAAAGCCTTTTTGTTAAGCGTAGTGAAAAAATTATTTCCTATTGTGGGCAATTTTTGTAAGGGTTTCGCTGATAAATTTGCTTCCAATAAAAGGATTTTTTCTCTAATAAGTGATAGATTAAAAATGTAATTAAACCAGTCGATTTTTTTTGGAATGGTTTAAGCCAAAAGTTGACTTAAGCCAGCTTAACCGAAGACACAAGTGAGGCGTGCCAACACTTAAGTTTCTTCTTAAACCTGTACTCAAATACGACTCTTAATATACCAATGGGGTGTACTATTTACTTTGAAACCAAGAAAACACAGGTTCAAATTCAAATTATAATCAGATTTTTTATGACCCAAGAACGGAACAATGAAGATTTTAGTTTTTAAAATAGGTTGGACTGGAATGGGAATAAAACCATTTTATTAAATTAGATGAAAATAAAAAGAGAGGGGTAATCTTTTCGCCATAACTCACAATTCGAACGTTTGCCAAGTGCATTGTTTGAAGCAATTGAAACAGAAAAGGAAATAACCCGTTTCAACCAACTCACAGGCATTTTTAACAAATACAGTCAAATTACAAATTAATTTATAATTAATAAAGTTTACGAAGGACCTCCATAGTAAAATGAACTTTTGAGAGGTTCAGAGAATTAGCTAATTATGTCTAATGAGCAGAATGTGGATGGTTTTAATTAAATTTTGAATGTGAAATACGGTGTGATCAAATAGTAAGTATTTATAATTGCAGAATGGCATGGTGTACCGCGAAGCGACTTATTTAAGGTTGACCTTAGTATACTTTCTAAGGCTCATTGCCCCCAATGTGGTTCATTATATTTGTCACAATTTTACACAAAAATTAATGTTGCAGAAACTCTTTGGAAAGGAAGGTGTGAATCGTGCACAAATCTATATCTTGTACAAACGTTTTCAAGATGATCTACACGTGTTAAGAATGAGAAACGTTCTAGAACTCTCGTTCGTCGCAAAATGGCGATAATACATGAGAGTAATGGGTGACAAATTCACACGCAGTAGTTTCTCTTTAAGCACCACATTTCAGTCTTCTAGCCACTCTATTCGCCATCTATCATCCTGAAATTCAATTTGGTGAGTCTTACGGTTTTTAGTAGTAATAAAACATTTTTGCTAAGTGGACGGCTACTCACATCAAAGCCAAGTTGAAAGAAGCTCATGAGGACTCAGCCCCAGCGTTGAAAACTATTTATTTCTGGCTAAACTAGTTTAAATGTAGCTGAACATCGACTAAAGATGAAACGAGCTCTGGAGCCCCAGTTGAATTCACCGCCACGGATATATCCACCATGGATCGATGCATATTTTGCAGTCTGCCAGAAAAGTTATTTTTCCGACAGGATAATAAAATTGGAAATTCGCTGGCTACAACTAGGTTGAGAAATAAAATCATTTTTTTCAAAAAGACAGTGTCTAGCTTGCTTTTTCGTCATAGTTATCAAACGCCCCTCGTAGATCTGCAATATTGAGGGCTCATTAACATTTACTGAGAGATAATCAGCAAGTTTTGGAAATGCATTAAACTCCATCGGCTTAAACATTATTGCTATTACCGTATTACCACCGAATTCGGTTAGTTAACAACTACCCAAATTGCATCAAAATGCTATTACAGGGGACTATTAGAAGTCATAGCTACTCTAGATCCTTAATGGACAATGAAAAATTACTTCCAATCATCAGTTTAGATTCAGAAACAACCTAAAGGAGCTAAAGAAACCTAAGGTTATAATCACCAACCGAATAGTAGGAACAAGTCTTCGGAATGTTAAATAAGCTCCGAAATCCCCCAAATAAATTAATACGAATTTGCATTTAAAAAAAACAGAAAATGTCAAACACTACACGAGGTACGCCTGAACTAAATGCTGTAAAATGCCTCAAACTGCTTCGACATGCTTAGGATTTAGGATTTACTCGTCATAATGCTGTCACGCAAAGGCTCCTTGGTTTTCTTATTGATCCTGTTCCGAGCAATTCTCCAGTTTTCGTCATTGTAGTCTTAATTGCGTCTTCTCATCTTTTGATTAGCGATCAATCCATCTACTACCTAACGTACAATTCGCTGCACGGGCTAACCCCAGGGTAACTCCCAGTCCTGCGTAGTTTATTTTGATTTCGGTAAAATTTTGTTCTTCTAATTTCTTAGGTCTTTTGTCTTTTAAAATGGTGTTGAGTATGCTCCTTTTATTATATATAACTTATGGTTTTTGTAAGAAACCATGTTTGGGGCCCCGATGTTAATGTTGCAACTGTGCACATATTAAAGACTTTGTATTTTATAAGCCACATACGCTAACGCACCAGCCTCAATACCGAAAGGTATAAGAGGTTACGGATCCAGATACAGATGCATAGGGTATATTTCAATGCTCCGAGTTTATTCTAATATGTTTTAATTGTGTGTTCGATTTATTTCTCACTAATATTCTGGAAATTGCAAGGCCTACATGAATACTTCTTGTATGTATTTAACTTCTTAATTTCATGTTTCTATTTTTCCTATTTGTAAGTTGTAATGTACTTGGTCTTTGAATAGTTTATTAAAGAACCAGTTCTGCATCGATATTAAGTCCAAAACTCTGGCGATGCCATTTCAAATTCTTGACAACCATGTGTAATCTCTCTCTCTCTCTCTCTCTCTCTCTCTCTCTCTCTCTCTCTCTCTCTCTCTCTCTCTCTCGCTCTCTCTCTCTCTCGCTCTCGGTTAATAAGCATGGATTGGTTTGTCCACTCCACCAGTTTGTATCCTACTGTTGTATTATCTACTAGATGTATTGTGGTGTTGGTCATACCTGTGAATTGCGACTTTGAAGAATCCCTTCAATTTTAACACTTTCCTCTTTCTAACGAGTTCTTTAATTTTTATTGAAAGTATGCTAGTCATGTTGTGTGTGTGTCATTTTTCGTTAATATATTACTAATTATTACTATTACTTTTGTCTGTTATTGATTTGTTACTTGACTTTATACATTTTTTAGATTCAATTAAGTCAGATGCAGATTTAGTATTTTCCATACCTTGCACTCCTTGTTCCATAGCAAAACATGCCCATAATACCTTTTTATTTGGTTCAGGTTTCCCTATTTTACCACCGAAATCCCCTTTAACAATGATGTACTTTGAAGTTTTTCTTTCCTCATCTATTATGCCATGGTCATGGCCTTTTTAAAAGACATATACATCTCTCCGAAGACCCAACTTGCAGATTCTGCAATGAAGCAGACGAAAGCTTCATCTACATTTGCGATGCCCCAGACTATTTCTTCTGGGGCATCGCCTACTTGAAGCCGACACACGGAGCTTCTCTATGGTCAAGATCCTGGCCTTTGGGCTTGTTGCTAGTCTGTATGAAGGAATCCCTTAATATGGGGTGCATGCACAATGGGCCTAGCGCCTGAGTGCTGCTACTTCGCACCCCCTATAAAAGAAGATGTCATTTAAGAAGTCGTAGAGATACTCAATTACTTGTTTGGTCGATAATTCTTTAAACGTATATATTTGAGTCTTGTTTAGGTTAGAGCCTTTGTGTGTTCTAGATTTAAGTATAGCAATTCTGTCCGTTTTTCTTTTTGGTTTTTAAATCTCTTATGTACATACAATTCTACTCCGAAGTGTTATTCTGCAGAATCGGTGGTGTGAATTCTGCTTTCGTTTACATACTTTTTGACTCCAAATGAGTTACCCAATTAATTCCTAACATATTTCTGGTTCGTTCTGGTAAATTAGATAAATATGGGAGAATTCTAAATAACGGAGACAAGTACAGTCTAACGAACAGCAGAAAGGAAATACCGAAACAGAAGAATAGTTCATCGGAATATCACCGAAGAAGAAATGGATCCAGCAATAATATATAATTAAATTAGACAAAGCTACAGGAGGCTACACTATCACACAAGAAATGGTACGGTATATGGAAGTAGAAGGAGAATGACTTCTATTACAGATACTAAAAAATGCAACACAGCAGTATACAGAAATCTCAAAATACTAAGATGATTCTTCCAATCCATAAAACTGGAGTTTTCACAATAATCATAGCAACTACAGAGGCATTTCATTACTAAGTATCCCATCCAAAATATATGAAAGGTTATTAGAAGCAAGTTAAAAGAAGAATTAGAGGAATATTTACGAAATCAACAATTTAGATTTAGAAGTGGAGGAAGCGTTCATGATGATTCACATTAAAACCATTAATGGGAAAAACTATAGAGCACAACCAGAAGTTATATTTGTGATTCAGAAACTTAAGCAAGGCAATGTAGAAAACCAAGAGTCAAAGTATGGGAAATACTAAAGAACAGAAAAGTAAATGAGGACCTCAGAAAGCAACAAAAAGTCTCTATAATAACTGTCGCAACTGTGTGAAGGCAAGGAATTTCTAAAGAATTTACTAGGGAAAGACGAGTAAGACAGGACGGTTTCCTCAACTCATTCCTGTTCCTCATATTGCTGGACGAATTAATCAAGAAGTGCGAAAAACTAAGCAAAAACCAGAATCACTAAAAATAAGATTATAATTAAAACAATACCATATCTATTAACAAAAACTAATAAAATTTACAGTGTTTCCGCATGCCTTATTGTAATGTTACTTTACGTATGGAAATTGATGGATCAGTTAATCAAGTGCTGCGCTCGAAAATCTGCTTGTTCGGTAGACATCGTTACTGTACGATGAGGCTCGAAGCTGCAAAATTAAAGCCAGAATTGAGCTGCATACTATGCAGCTCCGAGTATGCAGCTCCGATTGTTGAAAAGCTACGTTTCAAACACTATTTTGTAGTATTTTGGCTGACTTTACTTTTTTTTTGTGCGACTATGTTTATAAGCATTCGTAAAATGGGTGATATATTTAAATTAGAGCAAAATAGATTCCCACCTCTTAATTATTAAGAACTGTTAATGACAAAGGATTCATATTGCCCTATACCTAAATTAAGTATATTGGGTACGAGGCGTCACTGGGGCTATTGGAAAATGCAAGACAGTGGAAACAAATGTATTAGCTTTTGCGGACGATTAGCATTCGTGGCTAAATCGGAGAAAGACGTGACACATAATATAAAGTTTTGGAGGAAAGCTCTAAATGACATAAATAAGGAAATTTACATCAAGAAAACAAAAGTTATGGTAGTACCTAGGAGAGACAAAGACGTACTAGTCATTAAACTAAATAATAAGCAAATTGAATAAATTAATAGCTTTAGATATTTCAATGGGATTCTTAACCCAACAAGATAAAATAGTTGAAGAAATGAACAGTAAAATAATAAGTAGCAACAAACTATACTACCCTATATCAAAGAACATTATAGAGACAAACGGCATAACCAGAAAAATTAAAATATGAATATATAAATCAGTCTGTATACCGGTTTTAATTTATGGTTGCAAAACATGGGTTTTAACTAAGAAGCAAGAAGGTAGAATACAGACTAACAAAATGAAATTCGTTAGGAGCATTAGTGGAAAAAGGAGACGGGACACAAAAAGGAACACAACAATCAACTAAAAAATGAAAATCGAAAAACAACAGCTTCGTTGGCTGGGAGGATAGGTGGAAGGAGACTAGACTAGGGTGGGAGGAAACTGTTATGGCATAAGAAAAAGAAGAAGGCTCAAGACAACTTAGAGCAGTGTGGTGTCATAGAGACTTCGAGAAAGCGATATGATGTGGGAAGAAGCCAAGAAGAGAGTGGCAAAAATTCATCGCAAACCTCAACACTGCTTAATGTGGTAACAAGTGTATTTTAATATGAAATGTTCAACTTACAAAAGAAAAGTGCAAAAACTAAAAAAAAAAAATAAAGTCAATTAATTAGAAATTTGCTATCAAATTTCATGGCCCATCATATTCCTGAAATTTGTTTGATGACAAGATTCTTAGGCTTCAAAAAAGTTCAGATTATAATATAGTTAAAAAAGTTACTACCATTTTTCTTGAACAATATTCAACTTTGTTTATGAAAATATAAGAAGAACAGAACAATTCCTCTTTAATATCGTAATGTATCAAGCGTGTACTTGTAGATGCCTAACTTTCACTTGTTTGGAACTTCCGCGATCAGGGACACAGGTGTTGTGGGACACCAAGGGTACAAAACTTTGATAATATAGGGATGCGAATATTCAAGTTATAGTTGATTGAGGTTTTGTTATGCAAGGGACGTCGCCTTTCGCGACTTTTAATTCTAAACTTTTACATGAAAATAAAAAGTTACTTTCAAGGACCTCCAATGACGAAGTGCTTATAAAAAGTGGAAAGGAATTTAAGTATCTTGCAAATTCTTTATCTATTATATCGACAAGCTGAACTTAAACGTATACCCCAAAAAGTGCTAACTTACTTGTCATCCTCAAACCTGTCAATCTTAATTAATTAAGCAAGCTTAGTTTCTACTTTTTATGATTAAAAGAGAGCTCTGTAATTTTCCGATAAAAAAATACAGCAGGGATATTTTTAAAAATTATCACGCCAACCTATTTTAATCGCCTACGCTTTAGCTTTTCATATTTCCAGACACTTTCCGGTGTTTCGTCAGAGCACGCTTTAAAGTTTATTCACGTACTTGAGTTAATTTAGGCACCAGTTTACCACTACCCTTAAGATGATAAATTATTATTTTGCTAGTACCTTCAGGCGTACAATCGCATGAGGTTTGATGAACATTTCTATCGTGTATTTGCCCTTTTCATCGTCAGAGCTTGGCAATTATGTTGAAGGAGATATTCTAAGACGATTAGTAAGAAGATCCTTAATATCTAGTTACATCAGGGTTTTAGGTGTTTAAGTTCTTAGTTTCATTACAGGTCTTATCCATGTGGAATATCTCCTGCTTTGTTAATAAATATCTTGTCAAAATTTTCAATTAAGTCTAACGCAAAAATAATTAACGCTTCTCCTAGTTTGAGTTAATTATTATTAATGCGCTTCCGGTTTGTATCGAAGATGCTCATGATTTATTTGAACCTTTCTTAGTTTAAATTGGTCCTTGGAATACGAAAGGGGTAAACAATAACCAAATTTTTTTGCGAAAGAAAGTGGTTCATCATACTTTTTGTAAACGGTGGATTCGAATCTAGTGTGCTAAGAACTCCAAGCAAATTTTTCACGTTCTGATTATTGTTCCAAATTCAATTCCTTGTGTTTCAAGATCTTAAACAATATGCCGAGTGTCAATGAAACCTGAGAGATCACTATTTTTTTAATTATATTTTAAGATATCAAAATCATACAGCTTTAATAGTATATTAAAACACAAGTTACAGAAGGCAACATTTTCGCGCACGAGTTCGAAATTTGGACACGAGCCGCTATGCGGCGAGTGTCCGAACGGACGAGTGCCCGAATTGCCTTCTGTAACGAGTTTATTATACTATTTTCTCTGTTTCGGCTTTCATTTACGTTATTTATTTATAATTTTTTATAAAATTAGTTGACAATTTCCATTAGGAAATTTTTTGGTAGAATAGTTAGGTTGGTAACAGTGGTATGTTTGACGTTTATGGTTTTGCACATTAATATTGGAATGTGTATTTTGTACGCATTTTGTAAATTCGAATTTGTTATTAATATTGATAAAATTAACTAAATTGTAATGTTGGATGAACAATTGAAGGGCTCGGTGCAACAACCGATCAAATCCATTTGTTTGAATTTTACAGTAGGTATCAAAAACAAACTGTTTAAAATACGATAAGAAAATTTTAACAAAAATAGTTGGAATATGTAGATATTGCTATCTTAACCCTTGTCCTACTAGCCGGGGTGCACGTGCACCCCAGACTTGAATTTTCTTAGAATAAAGTGTTTTAGAATTTTTTTTGGGACCTGAGCCTTTTAGTAGCTTCATTTAATTGATTTTTAGGTTAAATACCGTTGAAAATATCCTTAAAGCAGTACTCATTAAAAAAATAGTTTACTTTTGGTAGAGCGGGGTGCCCCAATCCACTATGAGCGCAACAGCATTTGCAACAAAAGTACAAGATCGTTGTCATCTCTGCGACTGAAAATGTGACAGAAATACGAGGCAACAGTGTACTCTCTGCAAAAAGTTTATTTGTACTGAACATTTCACAAACAAATTGATTTGTCAAAATTGTATTGATGAATAAGCGTTAACTTGTTAATAAATTACTGTTTTTGATATTTTTGCTAAATAAAGTTTTCTTTCCATAGTATTGGTCTTACTAGATGTCAATAGGGATCAAGTGTTCTCACAATAAGGAAAACTGGCCATTTTAATTTGTTTTAGGCTTTAAAACAACTGGGGTGCAAGTGCACCCCACCTGGGGCCCAATTCTTGAAACCACTCGCTTCCTAGCGTATACGTTTCGGTAGCGAGTGGTTTCAAGAATTGGGCCCCAGGTAGTTATCGTAAAAAAAATAGGTCGGTAAGAGAAGGGTTAAGATAGTTATAAGGGAAAATGATTTTATTGTCAAGAGTAATGTATAGAATTTTCTTTTCTCAAATGGAGCTGTCCAGTTTTTGCCGCAAGAATAAAACACAACGAAAGAAAATGAGTGTTATGAACGTTTATTAAGGAAAAAGCTATAACAAATAGTTTCTCTATGTTTAACCCATTTCAACTTCAACATCGTCGGTTACAGGTTCTTCTGCTTTTGCTACAGTATCGTAGTACCATTTATCATTTTTGGGTACATATTTGTCCGTCAGAAAAGACACATTTTGTAGTTTTTTTTATTGTAATAGTTAGTGGATACGTAGCATATAACTTATCAGTTGGTAAAGAAAATAATGTAGTCGACATTTTCTTAAAACTGAACTGTTTTCGCCTAAAAGTGGAGCCGACAGGTTTTTACCGCGCTGTATCTCTATAGGATTTTTTTAGGCTAATAAAAGTAGGTGATATATAACAATTAGAGTTCGGCAAATATTACCCATTTTTTAGTTCTTATAAATAACGTTTACACGACTGAAGAATTGCTGAAAAAAACCTGACGAAGTTGTACCGATTTTGGGACAACTTCTTCGCCTAACTTGTGTTCACCTAAAGACGAAGTTGCACGTTTGTAAAATCAACTTCGACATAGTATAAACAAAATATATAAATTTTGGCATCAGTTTTTATTTTTTTAAGTTATATTAAAGCACAAAATGGCTACAGTATAGGTTACGCTTGATGTTGGTCGCTGATCTTTGGGTCAAGTTGTTTCGTTCTATTAACCCACACAGGAAAATCGTAATTGCAACTCCCTGTTTAACGAGATAACCTTTGATAATCAGTCTTATTTCAAACTTTGTTAACGGATAAGACCAAGCCGAAAGTTAATTTATAGCAGCAGGCACCGAGAGGCCATTTCCAATATCTTGCAGTGCGTGTTCAACTAAGTGGAGGTCATAACGCTGGTAACTGCTACCTGCCAACACTTTTCTATTTCTTTTCGGCATTATTTTCACAAAGGTACTAATCCTACGAAGAACAAACACACGAAATGCAACCACAACGGATAGTGTGCAGGTTATATTTACAGTGTCGTACATTCAACTTCCAAACTGACGATGTTGCCCCGTTTTACGGAAACTAAAATAAAAGATATTTTTTAGCTTCTAAATGTTTTTTTAATCTAATGAAAACTAGGAATATAAACAATAAAAACGATTCAATCTAAGCCAAACTAAACCAACTTTATTAAATTAAAAAATATTTTGAAATTAAATGTAACTTACGATGAATTTTAGTGTCGGAACTACTGACGATTCACTATTATCCTGGTTTTGATTGACCTCAGGTTGGGGAACAATTTGGATTGGTCTGAATCTCTAGAATTATAGTTGCATTTAGCTAGAAGTGATAATAAAAAACTTATTTTTAGGTTATGCCAACAATAACCTTTGAAACGGTTTTTTTTTTAAATTTTATCAAATTATAAAACAATTTTTATACTATAACATAAAGTCCTACCTTTAGCAATATAGTTTTCACTCATTTTCCTAACCAAAATACGATTTAAAGCGTTTCCACGCTTTTTTCAGTTCACTAGTCGATCTCGATGGTTGACTTTAAAACATCGAAAATCACTTGGTTCGTTTTGCGGGTTTGCCACCAAGTAAATAGTAGTTTTAAATATTGAAATTCTAACCCCTTCATTTACGTTTTTGCTAAATCAAAATATCAAAAAGTATTCATAGCTTTATTGACAGGCTTTATTTATTTTGTTAGTTGCTTAGATGCAATGTAGCATACCAATTCCTGAAAACAAAATATCACCAAAAATCATGTATTAATGAAGCTCATTAAAGCATCAAAATGCGTGCTTTAATGAAGTCATTCTAATGCCGAAACAGAGAAAAGTATATTACACCTACCAAATTTCATTTTGATATCTTAAAATATAATTAAAGAAATGGGGATGTCCCAAATTTCATTGATACCCTGTATAAAAACCTGAAAGGGGCAAAGTACACACCAGTGAATTCTAATCATATAAAAAAGTCAAACATCGATGGTCAACCTCGGCTCTAAAGAATAAAGTAAACACCGTTTTGAAGTAGTTAAAAGTTCAGACCAATCAAGCGAAATTTACACTAACAACAAACGAAATAAAACACTGGCGATATTAGCTAATATTTGTAAAAATATTTTTCGGTCAAGCAAGAGCAAATATTTACTCGAGCATTTAGGTCAACATGGGCAGACAAAATATAAACGGACGAACTATGAAAAAAGCTTTTAAACAATATTTACTACTCGCTTTGTTTATACTTCCAAATTTTTTAATTATCTACGCAATAAAAACAAATAAAATCGACAATCTGTTCTTTTAAAAGCCTCGTTTAATTTCAGCTAATGTCATCAAGCACACACAACTACGAAAGTGTTCCAACCAAAAATTTGAGCAAATACAGAATAACGTTTTCAGGAAAGCAAAGCATAATGAGGTTCTTCTTACTAATTTGTATGCAAAGAGTCCGTTTACTGTAAGCGTATGATGGAAGACCTACACCTACTAACGAAGCTGTAGGACAAACTCAAGTGGTTCTAAAACTTTCCTTTTAGTCCGATATTCTATTCATCTGTTCTACTGCAGCACGTATAAGGTAATATACCGGTAGGAACGACTCATCATAATGGTTGACTTTACATCAAAGAGGAGAGAAATGTTGCTTTGAGATTGTGTTAAAATTAAAACTTCGTTTTATCTAAAAGTTCATTATAACGTGTTTACAACGAAACAGACTCAATATATTGTAATATATGTAGATTTCAAAGTGTATATTCACCATATGCAGGGCGATTCACAAAAATGAGAGATAATTTTTTATTACTAAATTAATTGCTCTTAAACTAAATAGATGAAGTGCGTGCCCTTTACAGGGCGTTGCCGGTCTTGTCTCCATATGTCTGTGGTATGGGTGTCAAGCAAGTAGCCTACAGACATAGAGGACCCACAGCCGACCCACGGAAATGCTTGCACTTCTACTCCAGATAAGACTTATTACGAAAAATACATCGGTAGTTTGCCATTACCTTTTAGTGAAACGGTCGTGTGTTTCGGTGTATGTGTGGCCATGGGAAACGAACCCAGACCATCTAAATGATCTGAACAACTGAGCCACGACCGCGACTTTGGTGGTTTGGTGGATATGAAATGTGCAAATCATGGATGGCTACGAGTCACCTATCTCATAGAATTGGAATTTTGAGTTTATAAAAGCAATTGGCGTGTCTCTGGTTAAGACACAACTTTTATAAAAATTCCTATTTTCTATTTTCTTAAAAGGTAATTTCAAATAAGATCTGCTTTAAGTTACATACTTAACTCCAAATTTCTCGAACAAATTAAAAATAAATGGGCTCTTCTGATGATCAATTTAACATTTTCAAATATTGTGAAGTATGAGTATTAGTATTAGTTATTTATGTATTAACGGTATAATCAATAAATTAAAGTACGAGGGAATGTCTAAAGCATGCTTAAATGTCTCGAGTGCTTTAAGCTATAATAATACCCGTGGTTCATACATTTTTTTAGTTCAAGCTGGTCCCTGAAATGGTTTTAAGAATAAAGAACTTTGGACAAAAGAATGACATCATCGTTGTGCCAGAAATGTGGATTTTTTGTGTTGCTATGGTTGCTACGTAAATTGATTACGTGGCTATGGTTGCTAAATACCTTGTTTGCGTTGCTATTGTTTGTTAATACACAATTTCATTTTTGAAATGGGATGGAAAGTTCCTATGTTTATTCGAGAGAAATTTTTGAATAATTTGTAGCTGCTCAAGTGTTTACTCTGAAATTAACGCCGCTGATGAAGAAACCGTTAGGAAATGGTTTAGGGAAGGGCAAATCCGCCCTTTGTAATATATTTATATTAAAACAAATATTAGAAAAATATCACAAAAACAAAGTAAAGCTGTGTCATATTTTTATAGATTTTAGTCAGGCGTATGACTACCGTTATAAGAGAGCACCCTATACAAGGTGCTACTGGGACTACTGTAATTTAAAATTTCGGAAATATTAATAACACCAGAATAAGTGTACTTAGGTAATACAGACATAAAAGGGAAAATTCAAGAAAATTTATGCGAAGCATTCTAAATCAAGAGAGGACTAGGGCAAGACAACCTATTACCCAGCAAAGGTATCGGTACTTGTACTCCACGAAATATGGAGGGTTAAGGCCTTCTAAGTCGCTTTCATACCAAGTTGTCTGGCACATTATGCATGCTAGGTGGTGTGGTACTACTACCTTCTACAACCACACTATAGTCGAGCCTTAACCATTCAGCTTCTTCGACAATGTACTAAATAAAGGAAGGAAATTTTTACGACTAGAATATTAAAGTTTTATGATTACATAGCTACTAAGAAGAAATTGCTACTATAGACCATGATCTTCAGTCGTCGACATTTCAGTATCTGTGCAAACTTTTTCAACGAGGCGGTGCCCTAGGAACTAAATAACTAAGTAAACGTTGCCATGCTAGTTTTAGTACCTTCACATTTGTTTGGAAGTACTTAGGGTTTTCTCGTTGTACAAGACCCTTTGTGTGGGCGATTTAGGTAACCTCATTAACCTCCTACAACTTTCGACAATACAAATAAATCTACTTCTATTTAAGTGTACTGTTGGTAAGGAGCATTTACTAAGTCAGTAAGTCATTCCCGAAAATACAATAAAACCAACCTAGCTTAATTAGTCACATAAAGTCTAATAGTTACGATCGAGTTATTCAGAAAATATAAAGGAGTTGACAAACATAGCAAAAGAACCTTTAAACGGGAAAAAGTGCAGACGAAGACCACGGCCACGATGATGCGAAAATGTACAAGTTTATTTGAGAACAATAGAAATTAAACAGTGGAGCAGACTAGCACAGGACAGGAAAAGCAGGAACAAATAGAAAATGTTAGAAAAAAGATAAAGGAGGGTATACGGTATAGTCCAAGAGCAAGAGTAATCATTTTGCACTACAGAAGAAATTCACAGGTGAAAACCCCATCTAATTCCGATTCCAGTGTGAAGCGAGTAAAGCTGAAACCAAGTTTTGTTCATCCTTACTGCCTCTTCTTTTTTGTTAAAATTGAAAGGATCTTTTAAAATTTCAATTACTTCTCTCTAGAGCTTACATTGTAGTGGAACGTTGTCGGGAGCACTTCAGTCTTGTCTTACATACCGTGATTGTCGTATTGTAGGACTTGTAGGAGTGCCTGTTCTACCACCGCCAATTTTTTAGGTTGGTGGAAGCTGCAACTCCTTTTATGTACCGAAATTGATGTGTGTTAATGCTCCGTTTTGCGGTTCCGTTGTACATTCGGACTCAGGAGCAGGGGATTTTTTAAATTGCCTCGCTAAAAAATCCTTCTTAACTTAAAAATTGCCCTAACTTTGTGCTTTTCAAACAACTTGCCTATCCGATCAGTGATACCTTTAATGATAAAATGAATACTTCGCCTGCCTGGAACAGTATCTTGGGGCGTTGGACCTATCGTTCTTGGCTTCCTGGGCGGTGCTCAGCTGTTCCAATCTCTCTTATAGATATTCCGAATGGCAAATTCCTACAACTCGCAGGGTTTTTATGATCCCTTTCTTCAGTCGCGGTTGGTAATCTAATGCTTTGTGGGGGTATCGATCGGTGTGCGTAGGATTGCTATAGACTCAATGTTTGATGTTTCCATCGTTTTTCCGCATCACAGAGATGTTGTTCGTCTTTTTCGGTTTCCATAGTGAATTGAATTTTTGGATAAATGCTGATATGCTACAAAAACCATCGGTAAACCATAAGGACGGGGTGGTATTGCCTCGGGTTTCCTTTTAACTTCTGGCGTAAGAGATGAATCCTTAACAAACTAATTGCTTCTCCGGAATAGTTCGCAGCTTCTACACTTTTGGTCATTGACTGGTGCATTTCCTTTGTTAGCTTGTATAATGACGATGTCCTTATCCGCGTTTAGTCTCATTGCTGAACTAATTGCTGGGCAAGACCTTGATTCTGGTGGCCTCCGTGCATACGTCATCGACATATGATATGACCTTCCACAATAAGTTATTTTTTGTTCGCTCTGTGTATAATTAGAGGTACACTCAAAGAGAAGCAGGTGACAACAAAGTTAAAAATATAACAACTAAAATTTATATGACCGTGTTGTATAATGAAACACCAAAATACTAGACGGCAGAAAGAGAATGTAATGGCGCACTACTAAGAAGCAAACTGAAAAAAAGGTGTGAAATAAATATAGGATATAATTGGAAAAGATGCTATAGGCACCAGTCAAAAGGATAGCAAGTAAATGGATAAATAGCCCAACATCCTAGGGGTATAAAGTGCTAGAAGAATAAAAATATTTCTGCTAAATTTATAATGGACGATTTTAAAATACAGTGTGCTCGTTTAGTCTGGAAATCTGGGAATAAAAAGTTGTTGTCCGTTCATTTATTGAAAAAATCCTCGGATAGATCAATTTTTATTTTTTATTGCACACATTTTGACATATCGCTAAAATATTTTCTGCCATATTTGAAAAAGTTATGACGTCATTCGTGTAGTAGGCTATGATAAAAAAATGTATTTTATTCCCGCTCTTCTTCAAAAACTCCGTACGTGTGACACATCGTTGAAAAGAGAAAAAAGAGCTGAGTTTAGTTACGAAAAAATTCAATATGGCGTCCATATGAAAATCAAAAGTAGTTGTTCATAGAATAGAAACAAAGCGTCATAAATATAAGCATATGGTACCATCCGATTCTCCGTAAAAAAGTGCCTTCACAATGTATAAGTCTTGAAACTAATAACTTAATACTTTCCGAGATATTTGGAAAATAGCAAACTCCAAATTTCGGTTTTTCCAAGATATCTCGAAAACGGTCAAAGTTGGCTATGATTTCTCAACAGATATGAAATGAGCATTAAAATTCCTAAAACTTTCCCCATTTAACCAACTTTGTAGCTTTTATAGTTTCCGAGATCCTAATGGTGGGGATTGAATTTGGGACACGCTGTATAGTTAAAAAAATGTTTCGTCCAAATTACTGTAACCAAGTTGTGATTGGTTACTTCACATTAATTAACGCAAACAACATCAATGAAAAAATCTTTTACCAGTTAATTAAAAACCCAAAAACGCAATAAACAAGCGAACAGCGATCTACGATATTTAAATAAATTATAGATTCAGAACATATATTATATAAGAGTTTTTGTTTCTATTTTCGTAGGATTTACTGAAAATTTAAGTCGTAACGTGGAATTTATTTGCAATTCTATTATGAACAAAATATTTTATTTGTGTGATAATCGAATTCTTTGACTCGAAGGACACAAAATAAAAATGCCAAATACAATGTCAAGAAAAACTACGAAAATGAATAAACCGAAAGGCAAATTTATCATTACAAATCGACCAGCAATCTGAAAAAATTAAACACTGAAAGCAAGAAGAGTCAGGAAGGCCAAGGTACTAACGAGCGTGTCAAAGGTTCTGGAAAGCTCAGCAACTGTTAAAAACATATTTTAACTATAATTACATCAATTTTTTAATGAGTTAATGATGCTTAAAGCCAAATTAAATCAACAGTCAACTCTCAAAAGTATTGAAAAGTACCATTATTTATATAACACGAGTTACAATTATTATAACAAGGATTCAGTCCACGACTTTTTGGTGAAGGTGTTATTGTTACAAAGTTTATTTAAATTTAAAATTTTAAGGACGAGTATTCAAGAGTAAAGATAATATTTTCATACTTCTCCTGCCAAAAATTTCCGTTCATTGAACTAGGTAACGATATTAAGTAAACAAGTCACGTTTATTATTTAAAATTTGTTTTGTACCGAAAACTTTTAGGCATAAAAGAAAAAGGTTTTGGGCCTCTATCGAGTGTTGTTTTATTTAACTGGAATTAAAACGTTCGAGGGAACGTAATTAAAGCTTTATCATACAAAAACTATTCAAATTTGAACATGTACATGCTTTTAAGCTTAGATCGAGTTACGTGAGGGATAAATTGACGGCTTGACCATGTCACATTCCGGATTCTGTGTTTGCCTCCGGGGATGACATGTCGGTTCTCTGGTCACCTCCTACACATTTCGTATGAAATAAAAGGCGTACTTAAAGAATAAGTTGATCAGGAGGAAATTGAAATTTATGTTTAGCCGTAAAAACTTGCTTTTAAAGATAAAGACAGAAACATTTATGAGTTATCCGTACTGTTTTTCCGTTTGAAAATGGTATGGTAACCACGTTTTACAAAAATTTGTTGGTTTGAGCTTGTAATTTAGTTATATTATTATTCGTTTCTAAGCTAATTATTGTAATAAAAATTATTGTGGTAAATTTATTTCGCAATAAAACTTCTAACTCGAAGAATAAAGCTTACCACGGCTTTCTAGTGCAGTTCAATCCCCTTTGAATGAAAATCGTTTGTTATATGTCGAGTATTTCAAAGCCTGTTGATCTACACTGAAGTAACAACATTCGGACTGACCATGGACAGAGTACGCCTTAACGATTGGTATTTCTGTTTCAAATACTCAAAAACTGGCAAACCCATCTTACTAGTGTTTTAAAAATCTATACATCGCTCATTTCTTTTAAGTAGTGGACATTCAAGCTTTATGCAACATTTAATGTGCCAAATGAAAGTAAACCCATCTAGCGGACAAGAGCTTGTAAATAAGACCCGTGGGGATGTCATTACTTTGGGGTATACCTGTACACTTTAACTGACTGACTTGACATTTATTCATTTTGTGCAATATGACAGTTTAAACTTGTGCGACGTGAATTAACCATAGACAAAAATTTTTGTTTTTGATGGTCCCTGCCCTGTATATGTCTATAACATCAAACAAACCATTTCTGTGAATACAAAACGACTAAGAATATTGTAATCTTTAGTGGTGTAAATTTAAAGTCACCTCTAAGAGTCGACTTTAACGTTAGAAAGGTCATAAATTTGGTGCAAAAACTCATTACAGATACAACTAACCAGTAGAAACGAAACTTCTTACATATACGCTTTCGGCGTCCCTTGCGAAGGTTAAAAAAGCTAATGGGATGGAATGCGAAACGCGAATAAATGAGGGTCTCGATCAATGGGGGCGAGATCTATACATTTTCCTTGCTATTTTTTCCTAAAATTGCCTGAGTTGTATACTTAATATGCTTTGGTGCTAAAAGTTGTTGACTTGAAAAACTAAACTACTTGTGTTGGTTTAAATTTGTAAAATGAAATGGAAATAAACTACAAAATCAAGGGTTTGTGAGTTAAGCGAAAATCTGTGAAGTTAAAATTTAAAACCTAGGCGATTTTTGTTTTTTGTATCTTATAAAAGTGTCTTATCTAAGATGCTTATTTTTAATTTCCTTCTTTTAACCCATTAATGCAGATTATTCCACTCATCCAATCAAATCACAGTATTTTGGTGAATTGAACCAATCACAATCGAATTAAATCGATAATTTTTTATGCAAATGTGTGAATACAGCAAAAACAGCAATGCATATTCCATTATTATTATCACATAAAACATTATCTGCCGTTTCGACAAAATTCAAATAGAATAGTGCTAAATGATGTAGTCGACGCACATTGAGATACTTGACACTTCTAAGCCTAGATTTCACCCAATAATCAAAGAAACAAGTCTGTTGCTTTATATTTGTAAATGATTTATTAATATGTTAAAGGCAGTGGGGTATCTACGGGGGGCTAGGGGGGACAGTCTGCCCCCCCCGTCTTCTTCCTTTTGGCGGCTTTGGCGCCGTGCATTTTTTGATATTTTATTTTTGAATTCAACCAAAATAAAAAATATAATTATTCTTATTACATAATTCTATATACGTGATAAAATCAAAATGGCACAGTGAACAAAATCTTTATACTCCTTATATCAACCGAGACCCCACATTGTATTTATTTTATTTTTTACCGCCCTGATAAATAATGTCTCCATTTATTTTAAATATTCTTAAATAGTGGCAGTGTGGCCGCTTTCATTTTCTATACAAAGAAATAATTATCTAGAAACCTGCCGATACCGTCGCACTGGTGGGCGTCGGCAGCGGTAACTTTTGTTCTTTGTCATCTTATCGTCTTTCCCGGTAATATTTATAAAAAGTACATTATTTACGACTTACGTCGCGGCGGCAAAATATCCCTTTTATGTGCAATTTTATTTTTATAAAAAATTAAAAAGAATAGAGCAGTGTTCTGTTTTTCATTTCGACAATTTGCAGTTTGATTTTGTAGAGTAAAGATTTGCTTATATTATGTTCCGTGCTTAATAGTTATTTATTATATTTATGTACCACGGGCGTAAAGAAGCTTTTATGGCCTGAGATGTGATTTTGAGACCGAGGCGTTAGCCGAGGGCTAAATACACGTCGAAGACCATAAAAGCACGTTATGCCAGTGGTACATACATAATTTTATGCACGGTCGAAGATTTTAAAATCGAAATAAAAGGAATAAATTAATTTTCTACCCACATCGAGTAGTTAGTTGCTCAATTATTTTTTTTTACTAATTACTGTCAAATGGTTGAAGCAGTTGCGCCTAGGAATATTAACATAAATAATTGTGTTAACTCTGTTGTTAATACAAATTGCCCTAAATAGAGTTTTAATAAAGAGCATACTTTTGATTTTAATTTAAAAAAATTCTTTATAAGACTGTTAAACTATTTATCAATTTTTGACATTTCATTATAGCCCGATGGGCTATAAAGACGCCCACGGACTATAAAAAGACGTTTATGTCAAAAACATTCAGACATAATTGTCACATTATAATGCGATCGTGGATAAAACGTATTTTAAATTGTTTTAACTGAACTAGAACTAGTATATTTATAAAAACAAAAAAAATCGTTGTTCAAGTGCAAAAAATAGACAAAAAACGCGCTCCTAAAATTAGCCCAAACTAAAATTTTCGCCGACCCTTTTTTTCCTATAATATCTAAGGGTCCTAAGGCGCCTTCAAGACATATTGCCCCCTCCGCCTCCCAAAGCTAGGTACGCCACTGGTTAAAGGTAAACAATAATAAAACCTTTTATAAATTCTCTATAGGATGAAGGAGGTTAGTTTTTTGTTATTTATTTTTAAATTTTTTCCGTGTTATAGCATAAAATGGTTATCACGCTTGACAAAAGTAATAAAAAGTGACTTCCAAAATAGAATAAAAAATTTAGAAATTTGAACGTACCCTATTGGGTATTGCCTTTAAGAATTTTGCGAACAGTTACCTAAGGTTGCTTTTGTAATTCAACAGTTTACAAATACTTCATCAGAATGCTTCAAATTATCGTGGGAGCGTCACTAAAAACATGGCGGTTGTCCCATAAAACTTCAAAATGGAGTAGTTGCAGCAGCGACTAATACAACCGAAAATGAACGGCATACGTCATTTCGCGGTTTGTTAAATAATGTTTCCCAAAAATTTGAACTTATATCCAAACCAATTTTTTTAAATTATAGTTATTAGCAATCAAAATTAACATTCTATGGGCTAATTTGATAACATAGGACCTTAACACTAAAAGATCCTTATTGGCGGAATGAGAACTCTTCCAGTGAGGAGTTTCCCTACTTGTCATTTAAGGTCAATTGGCTAACACCTTTTTAATCTTCTGTTGTCTTGCTGTTGTAGGAGTGGTGGTATGAGTGGGTTACTGTGTGTTTCTATTCTGATGATTACTGCGTTCTTGAATGACATATTGGACGAATGGAATGCCCAGTTGCCCAGGTCGTTGTGAAGCATTTGGTTGGATACATACCATGGTGCATTGGTCATCGCTCGAAGAATCTTAGAATGAGTTCTTTAAATAATTACAGTATTGAATTTGCTGGCAATACCCCAAAACTCAATGCCATATGTCCAAATAGGTCTGATTATTGCCTTGTAAACCAGGATTTTAGTTTCGAGGGTCAGTCGAGATTTTTTCCAAGCAATCAGTTTATTTCTTTGAATCGTAAGTCAATTTGTTTTTTCTTCTGTAATATAAATATGTTCCTTCCAGTTAAGTTTTCCGTCTAGATGTAGTTCTAGATATCGTGCTGATGATGTTATATCTATACCATACAGTCTATGAATTGTTATAGCATGCTATTAGTGCAAGACTGAAATTCTATCAGTGGTTTTGTAATATGTTCTGTGACAATAGAGAAGCATTCCAAGAAAGCTTTTTCAGTGATGATGCTTGAATTTATCAACAACTTTTTATCAACACTTTGGGTTGTGATCTTCCAAATCTTTACTATTCTGTTGAAACCGCCCTCCATAATGACAAATTTGGGCAAGTCTGATTGCAAGACTTGATTGGCAATTTTCTTTTATTGGTAAAAATATTAATTGAAAGCAGAAAAGGTTTTGCAATTCTTTTTATTGAACTGCACACACCGAATTGCCGGAAGGTTAATTTAAACAACGGGGAGCCAAACCGCATTACACCCTGGCAATTTTATAATTATTGAGAAAGTACTTTGATAATACACTTATTGCCAAAATCACAGAAATTGGTGAGCAAGATTTCTTGCGATCTGTTCGTGGTGTTATATCACAAATTCAACATTTTATACTCCGATTCCAAAATTAAATGAATTATGATAGCAAATTACTAAGAAGTTTGAAAAAAAGTATCATGCCCAATTTTAACAAAAGTTTGGAGTTTGATCTTGCTCGGGGAAGAAATTTGAAATTTTCTTCTTGTTACATAGCTACATCGCTTCTTAAGTTGGCATTTTTAGCAAGTACAGGATATCCCAATCCCTGCCCAACCAGTATTACAACAAACATCTTACAGTAAAGAGGTATCAAACGTTAAAACAAATCTGTTACTCAACATTGTGTGTTAAAATTAACTTTGAAAATACCAAAAAATAAGGTCCACAAATAATACCTCAAAAATAATCATCTTTTGGATCCGAGGTTAAAACCTCAAGTCCCGTGCAAAATGATGTTCGGCACGAAAAAGATTCCTATAAAAGGTAGAAGTTCTATGGGTTCGATAAAATTCTAGCCGGGTGGTACCAATGAAAATAACAGTCGGCGTGCTTTGAGATCTTTGCACCTGCAAACCAGGTAGTGTCAAGCAAAAGGTTTTTAAATGTATTGAAGCAGATGATGGTCGTTTTAATGGCGTTCTATAACAACAACATTTAATGAATAAACAATCCATTTAAGATAGTTCAAACACTAATCTGTTCGCTTCTTTAATTTAACTTATATTCATTATTATCAAGTCATGGACGATTTGAAACAATGTTATTAATAAACATCCGATATTTACATTCGCGATACCTTTGAGAAACTTTAAAAAGGTCCGAGGAGACTGCATTGTTCGTATCTTATAATGCGCACTTACTGATATAATTACATTTGTATATATAATACTTTGAAAAGAACTGCAGAAGTTATTTTGACAACAAAAAACTACTCTTATATAGCCGCATTATTTAACACCTGAAGGCAAACACTCCCAGAAAAGTATCACAGTTTTAATCTTATTTCGACTGTTGACTGTCAGTCCGGCGCGGCGTTTCCACCAAAAAAACAAATCTTTTTTTTGTTAACATATCGAAACCCAACGAATTTATTTGAAAAATATTTATATCGTTCTCCAGCATCGTTTTCACACTTGACACCAAACAAATTTCCAAGAAAACAACTGTGTATCGCATTTTTAAACATTCATTTTAACCTCCTGTTTTTTCCTAATATTTAGAAAACAGCTATACTCTTTTTGTAAATGCTGAATTATGCTGCCAGATTTGAAAATGTTGCCTTTGACTAATCAACTCCATAGAAAAGATTTTTTTAGAATATTTTAAAAGCGGCCATATTTTCCTAAAAAGTTTACTGGTATCCATTCACACATATCAACAAAAAAAAGGGAAACAACATATTTTTATTTGTTTTTTAAATATTTACCTTTAATCTGCATGACGGTGCGGTAGTTATAGGCTTTCATATACAAACACCAAATTCATGTACTCGTTCCAAAAACTAAATTTAACACAATAAATAAACAAACAAACAATCATCTACTCGTGATGCACCCTATTTAAAACAAACAAGATTCTGATGACGTAATGTTAGGCGGCATAAAACTCGCTATCGTCGGGCCAAAATTTCATATAGGGAACAACATTGTAACTTCGATTCAGATAATAATCATTCTAAATAATAACATGACAAGGAAACAGGGTTCGAGCTAAGATAGGGAGGGAATTATCTGATACAATAGAAAATTTAAGTATATAATGCAATACTTAGACGAACACGATTGGGCTTAAAAGGCTGAACAGAACATTAAAGTAAGGAATGTCAGAAACCAAGTAGGAAAACAACAAAAAGGATGTATGTCCATGTCAAACTTTGGAAGAGGAGGAGAACGAGAAGGAAAGGGGAAGAGGAAGAACAGAAGATATACAAAATAAGAAGAAGAACGCATAGCGGAAGAAGAGGTAAAACAAGCCCTAAAAAAATAAGAATGGTTAAAAAGGCCGATCAACAAGAAATGAACGTATAAAGAACGTATTTTAACATATACGAACACATGAAAAAGTCACGGAAGAATGGGATAAAAATATGTATAATGTACAATAATGTATGTACCTACTACTTTACAAAAAGGGATACCCTATATTATAACCTATATCATTAGTGATACTAAAATAACATACATACTAAATACAAGAAAGAGTGAGATACGAAATTGAATACAAACTCTAGAAAGAACAATTTTCCACCATGGAAGTCAGGCATAAATTCATATCTTCACCGTACAAACAATAACAGAAGAAAAACTAAATACTTTTACACCTAAAATCCGCCATTAAGTTGGTACCAAACTACTACGTAGGGAAACTACTGCAACAGTGAGAAGCTAGAACCGGTACTTACAAATAATGGTTTACATCAAAACATAGCAGAAAAGGCAAGACTAGATGACGCAGTTACAGCAAGAGGACAATTACTTTTAGCTGGCAGAAACACGACGGGTAGTGGGCAGACGGTGGAGACTTACACCTAAGATTGCCCGCTAGATTTATACCATAGTTATAAAATCAAGAGTACGGCATGTGGTAGAGTAAATGTGAATTGGGATATGTAAAGAAAAAGCTGAGATATATGTACGAATATACAACGACTGGCTTACTTACATACAATGAGAGTTATGAAAACAACGCCAATTAAGGCAATAGAAGTACTACTAGCGATGCCACCACTACATCAAGAGGTGGAGAGGATGGCAAGGATGGCGTGCTAGAAATTAAAGAAGACATGAGAGTGGAAAAGATGAATAAACATGTCCATAAACATGCCCATGGGCCGAATAAAGAAGGAGTATAGTTTTAAACTAGACTTTGAGGTTATAATATCGATGAGAAGACAAGATGAAAGAATACCTGACCCTGAACAGACTCTGTGTTGTTATACTGATGAGTCAAAGACAAAATTCAATGTAGCAGGGTCGGGAGTTTATATACCAACAGCAGAAATCAGTGTGTCAACCCCACTGGGTAATAATGTTAACAAGCTGAAATGATAGCAATTTTATAATGTGCGAAACTAGAGCAAGTACAAGTAGCAGGACAGGAAACAGTTGACATAATCTCGGACAGTCAGGCGGTGCTGAGAGCACTAGCATCATGTAAGATAAACTCGGCGTTAGTAAAAGAATATAAACAGACACTGTGTGATCTTGGGCGAACAAAGAGGCTACGACTAGCAGGGGTGCCTGGACACGGTGGAATGGGGGACAACGAAAAGGCCGATGAATTGGCACAAAAACGGAACCAGTGGTTGGGGTCTCCGACCAAGTCATCAAGATTGTGCTAAAGGAAAAAGAGATGGTGGATATAAGAAGGGAATCGAGACATATAGGAGATAGCTGCAGACCAAGATTTTAAAGTTTGTCAGGTTAACGGAGAAATTCGAATAAGAGTAGACCGCGAAGGAGGGAAGCGATATGGACCCGTGAAGTCTTGATCGCAGAAAGATCATACCCGTACCCCCACAATCTATCTATCTATCTAGGACTAGGTCATTCAATCATTAAAGAAATTTCCAATTCGGTTAGGAACACACAAAAAACAAGAATACAGCCTAAATCCGCTATTATTTATAAGACGTATGAGCAAAGAAAATCCTACAATGCCACAACCTTTATTCATTGATAAAAAAAATCTCCTAGTTGAGAGTCTCCAGTTCAAATATTTGCCGATGGTAAGGATTTTTACAAAAAAAATTATGGTCTCCATATGAAAACACGGAAGTTATATATGTTCCGTAGGAGATCTATTTTACGACTGCTGCAAATTGCAGGGAATATCACGAACAAGAAAGATGGAAGGAAACAGTTATGAACATTGACAGAATCAAATAACATTTAAACTTTTTATTGATACCAATTAAAACTTTATATTACAAATTATTATTTTCGACACTGAATTAATTACAGCGATAATTTATTTAGTGTACGGCATTTGTAGCCAGGAGATCAAGTAGTGACGGTTTGGCTGCCAGTTGAGGGGACCAAAGCCACATTTTTAAACGACTTGGTATCATGAACTTTGTTATGTCCCCTTTATGCTAGTGAAACGTGTTCTCTGCAGTAGTTTCCTGTTGCCTTCTGCAGAGTTTGTGAGCGTGTATTAAGTGTATAGTGTCTTGTTACTGTCTGCGGTTGACCGCTCTGCAGACAGAATCGTTAATTGTAACCAGACGATTAAATGGCTTTACTCGCTCAAGTACAGACCTCGGATAGTGGGGAATTCATTATAATAGTTATTTATGTACCAAGGGCGTAAAGAAGCTTTTATGGCCTGAGACGTGATTTTGAGCCCGAGGCTTTAGCCAAAGGCTAAATACACGTCGAAGGCCATAAAAGCAAGTTACGCCAGTGGTACATACATAATTTTATGCACGATCGAAGATTTAAAACTGAAATAAAAGGAATAAATTAATTTTCTACTCACATCGAGTAGTTAGTTGCTCAATTATTTTTTATTTCTACTAACTACTGTGAAATTGTTGAAGCAGTTGCGAATAGGAATATTCACATAAATAATTGTGTTAACTGGGTTGTTAATGCAAGTTTAATTTAAAAAAATCTTTATAAGACTGTTAAACTCTTTATCAATTTTTGACGTTTCATTATCGCCCGGCGGGCTATAAAGACGCTCACGGGCTATAAAGAGACGTTTATGTCAAAAAAATTCAGACATAATTGTCACATTACAATGCGATCGTGCATAAAAATCTTTACCACTGCGTGAGTATCGAACCCAAGGCTCCTACTAGCTAAGAGACCAGCGCTCTTACCACTACGCCAACGAGCTTCTAGCTGTGATAATATTTTGATGCAATTCAGTATCACATTCCCAAACGTCTTCTATTGCTGTTATGATCTAAAATTTTGTTGGATGAAATTTTTTATGAACTTTGAATATAGCCCAAATATGAAAAGAAAGACTAGATTGCAGTTGGGGCCATTACCTAGCCCATGCCTATATCCGTTTTCCCTTAAAAAACACCATAGATTGTTTAGAAGTGTGATAAGGAGCACCATCTTGTACAAAAATGCCTAATCTTCCAAACCATGTCTTTGCACTTGGCAATGTTCTTCTAAAACAGTTTGATACATCGTCTACAAACTGTATGGGATTTACTCCATTAGTAGAAATGGTTTAAAAAATGCTTTTTAATTGATTATTATCCTCGTTTTAAACAAATTTCCAAAAAGCCACATACCGAATCCTTCGGAAAATATGTAGCCAAAAATGGACAAACTTTAACAGTATATTATATACCAAGGTAGAGAAGACATTTTTCTCAGCCGAGCAGTATTATTTCCCGACATGCGAAGCATGGAGGGAAATAAGTTGCGAGGCTGAGAAAAATCTTCTCTACCGTGGTTTATACAGGGTGACATTGAAAAAACTAGAATGCATAGTACCACGCGATAGAGGACCATAAAATAATAAAAAAAGTTCTTATACGCTAATGTCCGATCGCCTTTTGTTTTCAAGATACAGGATGTTAAAGGTTTGTTAGAAAATTCAAATTTTTTTAAATTTCGTCAGATTGTGAAGACATAATTGAACCAAAATTAGTGCACACCAGTGGCGGCTCGTGGCTTGAAATTATGGGGGTGCTGCAGCTTTCGAAATATATTTACATACCAGTAACGATCCTTGATATTTTTAAGGTGCCTTTTAAATAAAACAAAACAAATCGAAATTTTACTCAATTTATAAAAAAAATACGCTTACAGGAAAATGAACTAAAAAGAATTTTTATTTAAATATAAAATCCATTCTGCGATTTTTAGCTTCACAAAATGTTTCGATCACCTGTTAACCCCGGAGCAGCCTTGACCGTCTTCGCAGTGATGTTGCAATCAAGTTGGAAATACGAACTATTTATTATTTAATATTCCTGTTTATATTACACATACCTTGCGTGGTGTTTATGTATCAGCCCGTTGCCCCAGACGTCCTTGCACAATGACATCACCTAGTTTTTTCGTCGTATTCGCACGTATTATTGTTTTTGTTGGATCGGATGTCCAAGAGCTCAACGGCATGATGCAATAATGCTGAGATGCTGCCCAAACAACAGCTTTCGGGCTACTTTTACCATGTATTATTAAAACAAACAAATCGCGGCGGAAGTTGCACCGACTGTACTACGTTTTAGACACTGCTACATTTCTCAGCGCTCTGAATGGAATCTACAGCTTCGGTTAAAATAATTCCTTTTAAAATCGGTTTAATTAATTAAATGTATGTAATAATTATGCAAAATATTGAATGATTGTTATATTATTGATATTTTCAAGTACAAATTTAATAGGTAATTAATTTCCGCACTTTGTTCTGGGGGTGCTGCAGTGTCGCAGCGCTTATGGACCAGCCGCCACTGGTGCACACTATATGCCCTTGCAGGTGGCTATTTTGTGTAGGTATTTTAGTTTCGAGCATTATTAGAATATTATCATATCATAACCTAACCTAACAAACTTTTAACATCCAATCTTGAAAAAAAAAGGAGATCGGACATTAGCGTATAAGAACTTTTTTTATTATTTTATGGTCCTCTATCGCGTGGTACTATGCATTGTAGTTTTTTCAATGTCACCCTGTATACTATTTTTTTCACTACTAGCACCTTTATTCCTTTTAATCATTTTTACATCAATAAAAAATAAAATGACAGATGCATATATTTATTTCTAAATATCCACAAAAATCAAATATCCTTGCTTGAAAGTTAATTTCAATTGACATTTGTGTAAAATATATTTATAATAGGCACCTGAGCGCATAGCAATTGTTTTCATTATTGACCAGTAGTCAATAATGAAAAATTATTGACTACTAGGAGAGAAATTCATCTTCTTGGCTAGGAAACAAGGTCAATAATGATATCTTCTAATGCTAGTACCTATAGTGAAGAAAAGTAATTACAGCTTTATCACAAAATATGAAAAAAATTGAAAGTTGTAAATTTTAACAAAATGTTGTATTCGATCATTATTATTAATAAAATGCTATTTTTTGTTCCAAAATAAACAGTTCATTCTTGAGCTTACTCTAAAAACTCTAAATTCCCCACAAAACGATAGCCCTATAATGCAATTTACATTATCAGTGACGCACGAGGATTCATCAAGAATATGATATTCTGACAAATTAACAATAATAGAATATCTCATTTGTGCCAAACTCTCTAAACCAATATGTATAATATTTTTTTCACTACTAGTATTAGAAGATGTCATTATTGACCTTATTTTCGAGCCCAGAAGATGAATTTCTCTCCTAGTGGTCAATAATTTTTTATTATTGACTACTGGTTAATAATAAAAACAATTGCTATTCGCTCAGGTGCCTATTTTAAATATGTTTTACCCAAATATCAATTGAAATTAACCTCTCCCCTTGTTTTCAAGCAAGGCTATTTGATTTTTGTGGATATTTAGAAATAAATATACGCATCTGTCATTTTATTTCTTATTTATGTAAAAATGATTAATTAAAAGGAATAAAGGCGCTAGTAGTGAAAAAAATAGTATATAAACCACGGTAGAGAAGACTTTTCTCAGCCTCACAACAACAATACTGCTCGGCTGAGAAAAATGTCTTCTCTACCTTGGTCCATAATATACTATTGTTCGTTCTATGCTAACTAGTTTCATATAAAAAATAAAATTAATTAATTTATTAAGACTTTCTTAGAATCACACTATCCCACTATGTTTAACTAAATATACCTACTTTAGATTAATCACTTTCTAAATGTCAAAGTTGTCAGAATTGTAAAGGAATTTTACTGTGACTTACAGTCTTATTAGCTTTTAAATAGGGCGGCTTCGAACGTGGTTAAAATGTATGACTTCCTTCAAAATTATGGATGAAAGAGGATTCTACGGTCAAAAACATTTTCTAATTTAATCAAGATTCGAATCTCACACGGCGAGTGAAAGATTTTTATACATCTTGATCTTTTAAAACTTCAGATGGCTAATGAACATTTCACTATGGTATAAATAAATAAATAGCAGTTACGAAGATATAATACACTAGGTGCGGTTATTCTATTCAAAATTTAAATTTTAAATTTCGAAGCCTGCTTTTGATTTCTAACTGAAATTCGACAAATCGCCGAATTTCTCATAAAAGGTTTGCTTACGGAAGTCGTCGAGGATCTCTTATAAATTCATTACATTAAACTTTAATGTAGAAAAGGTTAGACCCGAAATACCACATCGCATTTCCAGATTCTTCTTGTTAAGTTCAAGAAATGAGGAGTAGGAGTTTACATCGGTATTAAATCCAAGTTAATCAAGAGTAAGTATCTTAAGGGATTTGAAATGGTGAAGATTTCAACGAACTAATTTAGAAACCGTCTACTTAAAAGTATAGGAAATGCGTAATCTGCCTGTCACATAAAAATAACCTTAACCTAAAACTGTTAAATTACGTTTCCCGAATTTTCCGGCGAGGGAGGACTCCCTATTTTGATGCAATTCAATTTACGGCAAACAATATTAATAAACTCAATTCATTTCTGCATCCCGCTTTCATCAGAACTTTATAATTTTGTTTCCGGCACGGTATCCAAAAAGCCACTTTAATCAAACACAGGCATAGTCTTTTTGCTGTTTTGTTGGACAACGAAACACTTTCCCTATTTTTTTGCAAAAGTCCAGCCGTATTGATGTTCGCGGAAAAAGTACACCGAGCTTGAAAATTAAAACCTTCTTTTTTGTCATTTGGTAGTCAATAATTATAATCCGTACGCCCCAGCTTTAAAGCTTTCAAAACCGAGTTTGAATAATGAGGGCTTCATTTCACAAAAGAAAACAAATGGGTTCCGTGCTTTGAAACACCTTATTTAAATACCAAATCTCATTAAAAACCTCTCCGGTTTAATCCAATCAAGTGTAAAGCGCAAAGACGATATAACAACATTCGATATTTTAAAACCAACTGACTGTCCAACAATTAACTTTATGAAATTAGAAGCCATAGTTCGTTTTCAAACACGAAGGTTTCTTAATATTTATTCCTTTCCAAGCTTTGTCCATTGTCAATCACCTTTATTAATGAATTATAAGTTTCTGCATCTGCCAGATAAAGACCCCAATATTTATCGATTTGATTCAAATTCAAATTACAATGGCAATTTCAGAAGGGGCCTGAAAATTAAAAGTCCCTCAAGGAGCCTATAAACAAATACATACTCTAATATTGACCTCAATTAAAATAATAAAACCGGTTTTAATAGTAAATGAAGAGTTTCAATTATAATATATTTTTTAATGTTAGTTCTTTCCATGCCCACATCCTGTAACCATGCCCATTAGTTCGTTTTTTTCGTTGTGGATAGTGCTTGAACATAAAAATTATATAAAGTTGTTTATTCGTGACATTCATAAGATTTGTAGGCCTGACTTTATCAGAATTAAATCAATCGTATTTATCTTAGTGAACCCTTGTTAAACTTTAACCTGGGGCCTTGGTAACGCCATAGGTTGAATACTCCAAAATCCAACGGTGACATGGAAAACTTTGACGAGGATTTGAATTCTATTGCTTAGTAAAGCTGTAAGGCCAGAACAGTCAGCACAATAAAAGAGGAACTTTAACCTACAATATGCTACAGTATTCAAATATTAACATTTAACATACTTTTAAAATACAACTGTGAAACTCAAGAAACTCTAGCTAAATTTACTTAAAAATATGCAGATAGCAAAAGAACATATGCTCTTTAAAAATGACAATAAAATTTTGCTCTAGACAGAATCTTAAAATTAATTTCTCTGTAAACTGATTCAAATACAACTGAAACATTTGCAATATGGTTACGTCTCAATCACATCACGAATAACGACAACAATGACATAGAAGTTATACCATATACAAAATCATATACCGGATTCGGTCACGTAGAAGAATTAGATAAAGTCCTAAATATGAAAATATGAAAGCAACTAGACAAAGCAGTATAAATAACCAATTATAAAGATACACAGATATTAACACCAAAACCATACTTCTGGATTTAATGAACAAACGTTTGAAAGCATATGCCATTTTTACCAATTCGAAGGTTGGAATCTCAGTGGATGTGATATTTTTCTAAGTAAGCCATACTAAATCACGTTAAAAATATGTGTCCCAAGAATGGAATCTTTAAACAGTTATGACGTATTCTAAATTCTTCCCACTTTGTAAACCTCATCGACAATCTCACTGTAGACGCTAATGACCTGCTTGCCAATTTTGACGTTACCTCTCTGTCCACCAAGATCCCCAGTAGTCATTATCGAACAGTTACTAGTTCAAGACGGAAAACCTACAAGTTTAACCATTGTCGTTGAAAAGTACCTTTCCCTCCACATATTTTCTTTTGAACAACCAATTCTATAAGCAAGTGACAGGTGCTTTCTCCGGTGGTTGCAAACATCTTTATGGAATCTTTTGAGGCAATAACCCTGGAATCCCAAGGTCTGATTCCGTTATGTAGAAGACAATTTTATTATCTCGTCCCATGGAAGACATAACCTTGCTTCCTTCCTAGAACATCTCAACAATCAACACCCTGATATCAAGTTCACTGTGGAAATATAATCAATCGGTTCTCACTATTTCCTCAACGCGCTGATTACCCTCAAACTCGTAAACTTACCCACGCGAAATGATATCTTCATACCAATTCACAGCATCATCATCCGGCACAAAAACTTTCCGTAATCTCGTTCATCAAGCTATGATCTTAACCCGACGGTCTTCATTTCTAGTTAGGCCATATTCAAGACAGTCTCGTCAAGAATGGGTAGGTACAACAAAAGGGACGTTAGGAAGGTCATCGGAAAACAATTACATCTCTCGCACCCTCAAAGTTCTCAGAACACTTGTACACCCCAAGCTACTGCCTTCTTGTCCTGCATTTCCTGGTCGCATAGGTACCTACTCTCAAAAAACTTAACATCAAAACCATCTTCAACCTTCAAACCCCCTCCAAAAGTGTCACAGATGCTCCCTTCAAGATAAGCTTCGCCCTCTGTCATCAAGAGACGCCTACAACATTCCTTGTTCTTTTGATTTAGTATACATTGGAGAAACTGGTCGCTCAGTATACACACGTTTATGTGAACACAAACGTTGTTTGAAATCAGATCTTCTATCACACTCTGAACACCATCACGACACTGGTCAAGATCTTCTTTGAAAAATCATCGAGCTTTGCCAATTCTCCTCATTTTTTCAACAGGAAAATCCGTGAAGCTATGGAAATCATCAAGATTTCTAACAACTTGAATCGTAACGCTGGTTATTATCTGTCACATAAAAGTCTGTCATCGCTACTGGCTCCGCCCCTCCACTCCTGACCAATCGTCATCTTGGTCCGATACGCTTGATCGGATACAACCGGTATACATTCCCTGCTTTCTCTTGCTTTCCTTCTGAAAGGTTTCATCTTTGGCTTGCCCTTCTTCCTCTTACTAAAAGAGTTTTCCCTCTGGCGTGTTTTACACGTTGAATTTCCATGTTCTATTAGTGCCCCCTTTTTCCTTCCGAAGAAGCCCCTTAAGAAAGTGGGCGAAACGTTAAGTTCTTCTTTCTCAACAATGACGCGGTTCCAACCCATAAAACGTTCTTTTAACACTGACATTGACCGTGGAAGTATTCGAATTCATGTCGGCTATACCAGTCCTCAATAAAATTAAAAGCACAGATTTGGAAGATTATGACAAATTATTAACCTGCTATTAAACACTTCATACAAAATATTTTCAAAAATCCTTACAGAGGAAATACATTAAGTTTACACAATTTTTCATAAAGATGTGTATTGCAAAAGTAAACGAATATCTCTATTTAATTTTTTAACGAATTATGTAAATTCTATGGTTCTGTGAATTGAAATTATGAAAACTAGTATTGTTTTTGGTACTTTTAAATGATAAACGATACTAAATTGTTGCCGTTATTACTTAATCTGTGCATAAAGTAACAGAATTTTGCAAAAACGGCTTCCTTACCGCGTTGCCAATTTTGAACTTTGAAGGCTTCGCACGAGTTGAGGTGCTGGTTCTGGTGGCTTTTTCGCTATAAGAATTTCGCCTTATTATTGTTCAAGAAATAAAGTTACGGAAAGCTTGTATGCGAGTTTTTGCACACCCTGTATAAAAAAATATCCCCTCCGCAGGGATTCGAACCACTGACCTTCTGCTATACGCACTAATGCTCTTCATTGAGCTACAGAGGTAAATCACTGAAGATGCGATATTCGTCTACATTACAGTAATTGGCTAATTGGATACTGTGAAATCTAGTGCGCACTAGAGCATTGGCGCGTATAGCCGAAGGTCAGTGGTTCGAATCCCTACGGAGGTGATATTTTTCTATACAGGAGGTTAGCTAATGGCTCTGCCAAACTTTAGGGGTGGGTTTGTAACGATAAAAGGAACAAAATATTCTTATACAATTTTTTTCTCAGATGCATTTTTGTTTTGTTTTTTTTAATTATTTTGTGGTTGTTAATTAAGTTTTCTTGTTACTTGATGTATTAGGCTCTTATTTATCCTTGAAAATTTTGTTGTTGTATCTTTAACCCTTTGTTTATGTTGCACCACACTTGCAAGACTTTGACGTTTTAATTATTTATTTTTTACCAAATGACCACTTTTGACGTCGCCCGCCAACTGCTTTGTATGGTCTAGCGTGTGCAAAGTTTTGCACACGGTCATTTCATCACAGTTTTGTTACTATGCGAAATTTGTTATTTGCAATAACAGTAAACCGTGCGAATTGATTCACTTTATAACTTGTCGTTGCTGGAAATGAAAATGGGTGATGCCGCATTAAAGCAATGGATTATTATTATTATTATTAGGACCCATTATTCCCTTTTTGGGACATTAACGTATGAGGTATTATGGGTGTGCATTGCACAACCCGTCCGGACTCTGCGGGTTACGTGAATGGTGCGCCGTTTAACCCTGCATACTGTATTCCGAGGAGACTGTAGAAAAATTCTGCCCATCGGGAGATTCCGAGAACTACCGCTAAGCTAGCCTAACGCTCTACCACTGCGTCAGCCTGGCTTCAAAGCAATGAATAGAAGGAATAAACTCACGAAATATATAAATAGCCGAGTGGTTAAGGCATTTCACTACAACGCGGGCGGTCTCGGGGTCAAACCCGAATCGGATGCTCGACGGGTGACCTATGCAGTACCCAGTCACTAAAAATAATTGGGAGCCGAAACATAGTGATGGAGTCGGAAAGATAGGTGGTTGTAGAAGGCGTGGTGCTTACCACATCACCCCGTACGCATAAACTAAAACATTTAAATTTTCAAATCAAACTTCACATTTAGATTCTTAATGTAATTACAAGCAACTTTTCCTTAGGGTACTTTTCCATATTTTGATAAATAAGGACATTTCAGGCCATTTTAAAATTTCTAATGACATTTTGGAGGTGTCATACTTGTGGCATGACAAATATTTTTGGCAATTTTGTGGCTATTAATCATGCTGAAACTAATGCTGAAACCAGTTAAAAAAAACAATTGAATAAAAAAGTTTTCCATATGGTGCAAACTTTTTGGCGGACACTGTACATATAGGGTTGACTGAACCAAATGATGGTCTTTCAACTTTCGTGAATTTAACAAAAATTTTGTTTAACCTAGCAACAACGAAATGCTCACCTGAACATGAATAGTACCCAATATTGTTACGATTTTTTTGCTTTGCCTCCGAATCGTATCAATTTTTTTCTGCCTTTGCCAATGTTGTGAGCGTGAAGAATTTTTTTGTTGTGTGTTTGTGTTTGTTTAACTTAAATTCTTTAATTTTCTTCAAAATTTCATATTTTTCTTAATTCTTTCATTTAATTATTTTCCTTATTCGTATTAATTTTAGATGCTTTCCTTAGTGAAATTTTGCCTATTAGTTATGCAGCTTGTTTTGCATAAGTGTAGTTGGGTTAGAGACTCACTGGTTTTAATATTTAGTACCTGCGCAGTAGATTCTTTTCCTGTCAGGTGTGGTGAATTGAGTCGAGTTCTTTCTCTTTTGGCGATTGACATTCCTTTGGAACAGATCTTTGAATTTTGGCTGAAATTTATTACTTTACGTTTCATATTTTAATGAACGTAATTTATTATTTATTCCGATGTTCGGAAGTGCTTGCTGTTATGTTTTATTAACAGTTTAATCATTTGTTTCGCACTGTTAGTGCACCTAATTGCACCTAAATTGAGTTTACATGGTTGTAAATGGATTTATTTTCCGTCTGGAAGTGCTTTGTGTATTTTTCCTGGATGGAATTTTTAATTTCCTTTGGAAATTAACCTTTTGTTAATTTTGAAAAACGTGGAGGGACGCCATTTTCCTATGCCGTTAAGATGTCATTACAGTTCAACTATATTTCCATTGAATAGTACTTCAAGTGTTGCTGTAATTCCAGAATTCATATGCTCAATTATCAAGGAAGGTTTAATGAGATAAGTGTTTGTTAATATTTTTTTGTAATTTGATAAAATTTTACCTATTAATCAGATTAGATGCCTCACAACAGGTGTGTCACCTGTTAGTTTTTTTAAATTTTAATGCTTAACTAAATTTTGTCTTTTGTAAAAAGTTATGGTGGAATAATTCAATCATGAATTAGATTCTTTATTATTTTATTTATAAATTTTGCCTTTTTGTCATTCTACTAATTCATGAATGAATTGTTAATATTTTTGATATTTAATCTTAAATTTATATTTGTAAGTACATTTAACTTGGTGTAATTTATTTATCAAGTCTTAACCAATTTTCTGGTCAACATTTAATTGTTTTGTCTAATTAATTGGAATCCTGGCCTTGCGCCGAACTGAGTCCGAAAAAATAAATTGTTCGAATATTATTTAGGCTTTTATTATCCTTTTGGTAAGTTTTCGTAGCAATATGTATAAGCAAGCAGCACTGTAAGTTTAGGTAACTTCCTCTGATTATTTGCTGAAACTGTATTTTCTGGGATCCTTTCTAATTTTCGATCTTTCATAATAGATTCATGAATTTATCAAAAATTTCAAATAGTATTCAATATCACATCTAAGCCCAACACATCATTGTATCACTCAGTTTCCTACTGGATAGTACGGTAGTGGTACTCTTACTCACTTACTTCTTGATTTAATAATTTATAACAGTAGGTGTACAAGTTTTCATTAAGGATTCTTTGACTCAAAAATTATGTTTTCACTTCTAAATTCACTTGCATAATTAATGCTAATTCATTTACTAACGCTATGTACACCCAGACATGGATTCGTAAACAAAACGGACAGCTAGTCAAATGTTTCTTCCTATTGCAATAAGAAAAAACTAAACGATCAAATAAAACAAAGACACAAGAATCCAAATCATTTAAGAGATACCATATCTCCTTTTACCGTACCAATCCTCTAGGGCAGGCATGGCGAACCTATGGCACGCGTGCCATAGGTGGCACGTACGAAAATTTTGCTGGCACGCTAAGGTCTGACAGTATTATAATTTTATTGCTCGAGTAATTACAAATAGAAATATACATTTCTAGTAAAATTTTTGGGAGTTATTCAAACATAATTGCTAAAGACGGAAAACCATTTTAGTGATGGAGAATATATTAAAGAGGCATGATTAAAATTCGCACTCTTTGAAGATTTTGAAAATAAAAAAGAATATTAGGAGAAACACAGTGAAAGTCATCACCACATCACCAGCAAGAACTACATAATTATAAAATCTTCTGGTTTAATTTCTCTCTGTTTTGATGAGAGTAGTGATATAACTGGATCGGCTTGTTCAGCAATTTTTAATCGTTATTGCATTGAGAATAATATTGTAACGTTTTCAACACGTATATTTAAAACTTGGGTCCGTGTTGTGAATTATTTATTAACAAATTTAAACAATTTAACAATTAACGCGAAACAACAACTTAAACACTAAAAAACACGATACTAATATTAATCCGAAACACTAACTAATTTATTTATACAGTGTATTTAATTATATTTACGCACTTCTATTATTCGCGCACACTTATACTAACCGAGCACTTGATAAGACACGTTGGTAGCTCGCTGGTAGGTTCTCGGTAGTCGACTAACCCGTTCGCCCAAGGGAATGCGCCTTTATACCCTGTAGACCTGGAAACTTCTATTGGCGGATGACGCATACGATCTCGCTCCTGCTATCCGCGAATGCTGACGCGTTTCGTTACAATATCAAAGAATAATTGACCAGTTTAACATCATTAGTAATAACATCAAAAGGAATAAGTACTTGCAATGCTGTTATGAATGTACTTGCTAAAAGAGAAATAGGTCTTTTTAAAACTGTACCAGTAACTACGAAAATTTCTAGAACTATTAAATGCGGTAAACTTGGTGTACCATGGTTTACTTATGTGCAACGACGTCCGATGGTTAAGCCATGAGTAAGTTCTTCAAAGTTTAGTATTTAGTTTAATACCTGTTTATTAAGTTTATGTTTTTTGTTAATTTTTAAATGAATGTAATTAATTTTTTATTAATTAATTAATTTCTTTTCTTCTATAACAACTATTTGGCACGTGTGCAACTGGATAAATATTATTTGTAAATTTTTGGCACGCGAATATACAAAGGTTCGCCACCACTGCTCTAGGGGGAAGCTAGAATGTTATTTACTATTTTTTATTGTACTCGCAAAAAAATCCAATTTTCTGTAGATATAAAAATTTTATAGCAATCATGAGAACTTCAAATCTCTGGTAACGAAATTTTTATGTAAAGAGGAAATTGAAAAGTTATAAAACCGTATTACAGGATTTATTTTGAAAGCCATTTTACACCAAAAGGGAAGATTCTTTTTGACTGCTGATTAAAAAAAATTGTTACTTTGCTGCTTTGATTAACCTTTAGAGGGTGAATAATTTCTTGCTCATCGTAAAATATGATTCTTATAGTATTGTATTTGAATCAATTTATTTAATTTTTTTTGTCTACTCAACCACTTACAATAAACTACGAAAACACGCCAAAATAGATACTGGAACAAAGTTAAGTCAAAATACTATCAACGTAAAGAACGGTAAAGCATTTCAACAATGAAAAATAACTTTGTTTGGGAAATGTAAATATAATAAAATGGAAAATCATCCAGAAAACCGATACCTTCAAGTAATGCAGAAGATAAAGCTGTCATTACAAGTTATGAATTCAATACGTGTATAATGTGATGATAGTGCTGTAAAGAATATTGAAATTTTAATAAAATGTCAACGTCAAATTTTACATCATGCACACTATCGACATACGTCGCTTATAACTTATAACCTTGTATTTATCGATAATAATTCACTTTTTTTACAAGGTACCCCAATAAAAGAGTTAATTTTAAAAATGGCCATTGTTCGTTCATTTAATTCACAAGGTAAAGTATAAAACGGCAATGAACTTCATTAATTTGTTCCCTGACGCTAAAGAATTCGCAAGAACGAAATTTCACGAATAATGTCTGGGTGGTTGAAAACATTAAAAAAGTTCTTAAATAATTAGAAAAATCGTAGGAAATTTTCTGACTAGTTAAGCTTCTGGAGTTATTTTTACAACACTCAAATAAAATAAATAAACAATAAAAGAGAAAGCAAAAAATCGAATTTTATGGTATAAAATCACTAACCGGGGAATCTTTTATTATAAATGTTACCTCTTTGCTTTCAACTTGTCGTTCTTTGCTGTAATGAAAAAATCAATCACAACTACTAGGGTGTCTCAGCAAGAACTTGAATTTTACACATTAATTTAATGTTTTTTTAGATTTTATTATTGATATCTTCAGAGTTATTAATGGCATTAAACACGAAATTTTGCAGTACGTATTGGAGTAAGGCCCGCTGGATTTCACGAATTTGGAGTTCAATTTCTTCTTTGAGTTCTTGAATTGTCTCAGGGTGGTTCGTATAGACCTTACTTTTCAAAAAAAACCCAGAGGAAATAATCCAAACAGGTTAAATCGCAACTTCTTGGCGGCCAGTTTTGGTTTCCAAAACGAGAGATGGCATGACCTGAGAACTTGATTTGCAACAACGTCATTATTTCGCGTGCGGTGCGGCAGGTGGCCATCCTGTTGGAACCACATCTCAGTTACGTCCATTTCATCCAATTCTTGCCAAAAAAAGTTTGTCAACATGCCACGGTAACGATCGCCGTTGACCGTCACGGTGGCACCTTCATCATTTTCAAAATAGTACGGTCCGATTATCCCTTCTGCCCACATGGCCCACCAAACTGTCACTTTTTGAGGATGCATCGAAAGTTCTTGCAAGGCATGTGGATTTTCATCTCCCCAGATCCGAGAATTCTGCTTGTTAACGAAGCCGCTGAGGTAGAAGTGAACCTCGTCACTAAAGATGATTTTGTTGTGGAATGCATCGTCAGCTTGCAGTTGTTCCAAGATCCAGTTGGTAAAGTTTCTGCGCTGTCTAGGGTCGGTAGGCTGCAGCTGTTGAGTCAACTAGATCTTGTAAGCATGACGGTGGAAATCTTTTGTCAAGATTCGTTAAAGAGTGCTGCAATGGAGGTTCAATTCCGGATGGAGGTGTTTGGTTGTTCTGCGACGCTGACACTTACAGCTGCAATGATTTCAGCCGATCTTTTGGGGCGATGACGGGTAAGGTCTCTTTTATCTTTCAATGAAAACGTCCGCTCAAATTTCTTTGTCAAATTTTCAATAGCAGGCCGCGATGGTCGATTATCCACACGAAAATGATCACGTAACTTGCGAATCGTCTCAATCGTCACTGTTTGTAATGGGTTTTCAATATTAACAAACGTTCTTCCAAAGTGTAACGCGTTATTTTCGTAAATGTCAATGTATTAATTAAAAAACTAACCAAATATGGCTGACTCAACAATTGGCAGGCGAAAATGGCGCGCGATTCGAAATTCAAGTTCCTACTGAGACACCCGTCAACCAGAGCGTTTTAGTGCAAACTTGAAATTATTGAAAAGTTAATCCATTTAAGTCCTATTTTTGCTCTAATTGGTTACTTTCTAGAAGCCTCATAATGTCATAATCATAAATACAACCCATTTAGCATTTGTTTACTTACATACTGGCCACAGGTATTTCTTAAGTTTAAAGTTTCAATTTAGTTTTAAAATAATAATTTCCCAGCTAACCTTTACTAAACCCATCTAACAAAATTCACATATATTTAGCTATGATAATTGTTCATTTTTATATTTTGCAGAGAATATAAAAATGTAATTTTAGATAAACGATTTTAATACAAAGTAAAATGACATTACAAGTTTTCTTACAAAAGTCAATAGTTACCAAAAACAAAAAAAAACATAGGAACTTAATTTCCCGCTAAATCTCAAAACTTTCCCTTTTTTGTTTTAAACTATATAAACCAAAATTGAACATAAACAAGCTTTAGTTACTTAAATGCAAAATTATTAAACAATATTTTTCTACATACTTTGTAAAAGTCCCAACTTATTGTTCAAACTCACTAGTCTTGATTTTGGAAGAGGCTTGGTCATGATATTGTAACGAAGTCCTTTTTGATTTATTTACTAATGATGGTAGAGACTTGTAGGAACTTCGATTACGAGTGTTAAATGCTTTGCTTGTGCAAGAGGTATTCATTAAAATACACGATCACTTAACAACAAATTATATTCTTTATAGTTTTAGTTACAAACATTATTTAAACTGATTTACAACTCGTGATCCAAACACATAACTTATCTTAAGTAGGAATGACTCAATACGGTGTACAAAACATTAGCATTTACATTTAAATAATAAACACTATTCTTACGTGAACATCTTTAAGAACACCCATCTTGGAAGTAACTTTGAAGATGACGTTTTAATCCAACTCCTGGTTTACTACCAGAGTTGGTCCTGTTAAAAGTCTATTACCTAGATCTCTATCTGCCTACTTCTAGGTTTCGTCGCCAGACTTCCACAGGGAAGACTGAAGACTGAATGTCCAGCATCTTATATTTATACCTCTGAGATGCATGCGTTCTCTCTCATCATTAAACATCTGATCATGTTAATACAAAGATTTCATTCATCACTTACATTGTACGAATATAGGTCAGATGTACAACCCACATAAAGTTAATATAAACACATGCAACATTGTAACACAATGGAATGATTGCGCAACATAACCAGCTGCATGTCTGACTCATATTTACACAAGTGCATCTTTATTAGTAAACAGAATTAACGACTCTTACAATGTAGTGATTGCGAAACCTCATGCAACTTTCATATCAAACCACACCCAAATACTAACTTATTAAATACATTTCTTATGGAAATGTTTTAAGTTATTTATTACTAAACCCACTATATTACATATCTCCCCTCTCCAAAAAAAATTTTGTCCTCAAAATTTAGATAAGATTGAGGAATTGGTTCTGATATAACAAACTTTATATAAAAAAAAATCAATTAGTTCAATGTTAGTTAAATTTTCTATCAATTAAAAATTATTTTTCCATGATACATCCAAGCAAAACCATTCTGTATATGACAAGATTTCTTTAACTTGACATTTGGATCATGCAAAAATACAATAAAATTAATGTCACAAAAAGAAAATGATTAAAAAATAATAAAAAAATTACAAATATTACCCTTAAAAATGCATTTGCCTTTTTTGAAATGATATTTCTTATTGATGATTCCACGAATTCTTCTTATTCAGTTCAATTTCCATCGTACGATCCAATCCATCGTAGAACAGCTTGGCAAGTAGATTACAATCCATCCAACTAACGTGATTGTAATGCCTTTAATAACAATTTAAATACAAAGACTGGTAAATGAATATATAACATATATATTCCTTCCTCTGCTGTTCCAATTCTTGTTTATTTAATGATGTTGATTGAAATCCAGGTTCTCCACAGAGAAGTTAAACCTCGTCCTTCGTACGCTAACTCGTTTATGATCACCTTTCTTGATTTTAATAGTAAATGTGTGTTTATTATTTGTTTAATTGTATTCACACATCAGGATATGCTTTGAAGTGCTATATATTCCACTCCAAAAAAGTGATTGTTACATAAAGAATGTAATTGTGTATGCATAAAATTTTCTTTCAGCAAATGTCACAATTAGAAAGAAATGAAGAAGTAGTATTTGAAATCATTCAGCAAATATTAATACTTGATCGAATAAATTTCCAATGATTTTCTTTTAAGCTTTTAAATGGATTCACCTTTTTCTGCATCTTCTTGTCTTTGCTTTAAATGTTAAATACAGTTGCATATTTTCTGTGCAAGCAACTGATAACTTCGTCCCTCAGTACTCGATGATGTTTGGTATCGAGTTGCGTTCCTTGGGCTATTACATTTTTAAGGTAAAGACAAATTCAAATTAAATTACAATTAAAGGTTAGTGTATATAAAACATCCAATACCTATTTAAGGTCATTTAATAAAATTTAAAATGTTATATTTAAATTAGTATATTAGTTAGTTAAGCAAAAATAAAATTATGGATTATAATATAAGCAGAAATCAGTTTCCCTGTTGTAAATCTTTATTGTTGAAAAGCAAACTATGCTCCAAATATAAATGATTTTAGATGGATTTTACAACAAAGATCTGTGTTTATTAAATTGCAAAACTTAAATTATTGTGAAAACTTGTTTAAAAAAATTTGAGGCAAGTTTACAATAAAGAAAAATTATTAAGTGTACAAAAATATATTATTTACTGTGTCCCAAACTTTCAAAAAATTTCAATCGTATGCGATTGGCCTTTGGTATTTCGAAAATGCCAACTCGTTTTCGTAGGATTTTGAAAATTGTATGACTTGAGTAAAAAACCAACAAGACTAAAATGACTGCGACAGTGGCAATAAAACATGAATGATAATTAACTATCAATTTAGTATTCAATTCATGTTCCAAATTTTTGAAATTTCAAAATGTATTTGCTTCTCATTGTAAATCAAAATAACTCTATTCCACAACACAACATGGCAATTACAACTAATCACATGTTTCATTTTTACGAAAAGAACATCATTCAATTCTTATAATATTTTTAAATTCAAAAAAAAAATATTATACCTATATAAAACTTTTCTTCCATAAATAAATTTTACTTATGAAGTTCTATACAGTAATAAAAATGTAATGCACGTATTTGTCACTGCATTAATAAACAATATTCTGTAATTAAGAATTTAAATTTAGAACAAATGCTTCAACGTAAGTCATGCAACCTCAAACCAACCACTAAATCTCTGTTTTCGCATTCAGAACATATGATTAACTTGAAGTTCAAATTAATTATTTAAGAAATTCTACTGTATACATTGAATACTGTAAGCAAAATCTTTTCTAACTGCATTGTGATTGTTGATTTTCTGAATTTCCTATTTATTCACTTTAACAACAAAAAAAATAAACTTTTACCAAATGAAACAAAATCTGTAACTTGGAGTCATGCTCTCTGAATTTATGAATAAGCCATTCATTTCAGCTTGTTTATGTCTCGCTGAAATCGTTGTGTATACGTTTCATTTTGCTATCATCGTCTTTGTTTATATTGCTTTAAAAGAATCTTTTGAACAGCTGCAACAAAACTATTCAGTTCCTTAAAACTTAAAACTGATTTAGGTTTCTGCTAGCTATTTATAGATCTGATCGACTGTAGAGCGATTGAACCATTTACATATAAAAAATTCTGCTAATTCGATATCCCTCCAAAAATATAATATAACACAGGCGCGCTAAAACACTTTATTGGTTCGCTCCTTGTCGTTTTGAAGACTGTCCAATCAGGAAGTGTGGGAGCTCTCCACAAGATTTTCCTAATTTTTCGATCCCCAAAACAACAAAAACACATGATGAATACATTATACGTAGATTTAGGGATTACTGACTTAATATTTTTCTTTTGTATGCCATTATTTATTATTATTATTTATTACAATGTACCCAGGCCCAGTTTTATCATGTGTTCTCGTCAAAAGTGGCATTCTGTTTGACGGCTAAAATATTAATCATAAAATGTACTACTTACTAAAATAATCAGTCGATCTAATACTGCGAACAGAATTGGCTTAGGTCTCGCAGGTTTTCCCTTTTTATTCTCAATAAAAAAAAATTTTCGACAAGATCGCTTAACATGTCCCACTTTACCACAGTTAAAACAAATAGGTTTTCCGTCCGGAGTACGATGGCCCGGTTCCTGATTATAACTACTATTTTTGTGATTGAAATTAGTTGCTTGCTGATATGACGAACGATAAGTACTTGTGGCCATTAAAGGACAATATGGACAGAAGCAAATTTCTGTATCTTGCAAGTTTTGAGATCTGTCAGGCAGATCTGATCTCAAAAGGTTAAAAAATTCTTCCATTTTTTCATTTATAAAATTTTGCGCTGTTGATTTTAGCTGAATAAGGAGTGCTTCTGTTAGTGCAATATCCGACATAATTTAGTAGTTGTAAAAGCAATTATCGTTTTTAGTTTTGACTTGCTATTGTGAACCCCTTCAACCTTACAAGAAATATAATTAAATGGAATTCTTGAATTTGACACTGTTTGAAAACCCAAATGTACAACAAACGTAGTTGTTTCTGTAACACGATCTTTACCTCGAAAGTTTATGCCGTAAATTGAAATTAAATACGATACAAACACACACGTATAAAACAATTTTGGTGTCAAAACAAATTCATTTACTCTAAGCGAAAATTAATTGTAGAATGGAATGGAATGTTTTTTGTAGGTAGTTATTATTTTAACTATTTTCTCAACAGAAATTGAGGATAAAAATAGCTATTATTTGCAAGTTATTCGTTAATAACAATTTTGCAAAATTACCTAATGACAAATAATTATATTAATATTTTAGTTATCATTTAAGAGAAGCTCGACTTTACAATGAACTCTCCAACTATACATTTATAAGAATAAATTTTTCAATTAAATGACACCAAGACTTATTATTGTTTTCACAACGTGCCAATGTTTCTCCACATAAATTTGTTTAATTAATTATTAAAAAAAAATTACCAACACACTATTATAAAACAAATTTGGTGTTTTAATTATTATGACACATGCAAGCGAATGCAGTATTTCAATAATAAATAAATAAATTTTCTTTGTTGCGTAGATACTTCCCCAATTTATTTTAAAACGATTGTTTCATTTCGAATACTTCCAACTTTATGAACTTTAATATTTACTTTATAAACGCGAGACAACCAAATTCATTTTACATAGGATCATTCTGTAGACAATTAAATCAGGAATTGTTTAATCAGTTAAATAAATTTGAAAAAATCTTCAAAATAAATTAAAAACACGAAAAAATTAAAAAAAAAATTTTTTTTTTCAAAATTTCAATTTTAAGCACAATTAAAAATTGTACCTACACGGGTCGAAAACCGGACCTTCACCACAATGTAACGAAGTCCTTTTTGATTTATTTACTAATGATGGTAGAGACTTGTAGGAACTTCGATTACGAGTGTTAAATGCTTTGCTTGTGCAAGAGGTATTCATTAAAATACACGATCACTTAACAACAAATTATATTCTTTATAGTTTTAGTTACAAACATTATTTAAACTGATTTACAACTCGTGATCCAAACACATAACTTATCTTAAGTAGGAATGACTCAATACGGTGTACAAAACATTAGCATTTACATTTAAATAATAAACACTATTCTTACGTGAACATCTTTAAGAACACCCATCTTGGAAGTAACTTTGAAGATGACGTTTTAATCCAACTCCTGGTTTACTACCAGAGTTGGTCCTGTTAAAAGTCTATTACCTAGATCTCTATCTGCCTACTTCTAGGTTTCGTCGCCAGACTTCCACAGGGAAGACTGAAGACTGAATGTCCAGCATCTTATATTTATACCTCTGAGATGCATGCGTTCTCTCTCATCATTAAACATCTGATCATGTTAATACAAAGATTTCATTCATCACTTACATTGTACGAATATAGGTCAGATGTACAACCCACATAAAGTTAATATAAACACATGCAACATTGTAACACAATGGAATGATTGCGCAACATAACCAGCTGCATGTCTGACTCATATTTACACAAGTGCATCTTTATTAGTAAACAGAATTAACGACTCTTACAATGTAGTGATTGCGAAACCTCATGCAACTTTCATATCAAACCACACCCAAATACTAACTTATTAAATACATTTCTTATGGAAATGTTTTAAGTTATTTATTACTAAACCCACTATATTACAATATCAGCTATCTGGTCTTCAGTAGGGATATACTTGACTTGCAGAGCTCCTTCCAACACTTTTTCTCTAATAAAAAAGTATTTTATTTTTATGTGCTTCGTCCTATGGTGGTTCTCAGGGTTATGGCAAAGACGAATCGTTGCCTGGTTGTCTATCTGAAGAGTAGGAACTTGCTTTGGACAACCCATCTCTTCATACAGTCTAGACAGCCATATGATTTCTTTGACTGCCTCATTTGCCGCTACTAGTTCCGCCTCTGTTGTTGACGTAGCAGTCAATTTTTGTCTTTGACTGAGCCAAGACACAGCCCCTCCTGCATATGTCACTACAAGTCCTGAAGTAGAGCGACCAGTCTTGTTGCAGCCTCCAAAGTCTGCATCACTATAACAGTCTAACTTGCAACTGCCATCTGCTCTAAACCATATTCCCATACTACAAGTACCTGCTATGTAACGGAATACTCTTTTTAATCTCGCCACATCTTCCTTAGCGACTTTTAGATGCAACTCTTTTTGCATTTTAGCTAGTACGTGCCTCTTATCTTGGTGTCCCCACCTCTCGTGGTACAACTTCAACTTATTATCAACAAAATTTACCTCAGGGTTTTCTTTTGGAAGTACTGGTTTAATTTTTGCTTCAAATAAAGTACCTCCTAGTTCTCTTGATCCATTCAGCATCAGCTTTCCCTGATTTGAGAGCGTGCACTTTGTCGCTGTTGACTCAAATACACTCTCTGGATTTCTGTCTTGTGCTGCTAGAACAGAGAACAAATTTCTACACAAATTTGGTACATACCAGACATCCTTTAGCAAAAATTCTTCCCCAGTTTCCAAAGTTTTTACTCTCATTGTTCCCATGCCTATGGCGGGAAGGACTTCTTTTCCTGCAGCTTTTATGCCAGACGGAGCTTCAAACTTTTTGAAATTGATAAAATACAAATCACTATTTGTTACATGTCTCGTTGCTCCATTGTCTATCCACCACCTCGACGGATGAGTAGACGAATCTGCTGACATAGCTTCTACTTCCACAAACATAAGTCCTGCAACATCAGCTGCTGAAGCCTGTTGGGTTTTCTTTGGTCTTCCATCAGAAATCCATTTTTGACAATCTTTAACCCAATGTCCAGCCTGCTTGCAGTAGTTACAAGTATTTTTCTTTGTCTTAGCTTTACTCTTATGCTTTGTGTTAGCCGCTATTAGTGCCTCTTGACTCTCTTGAGAAACAGAACTTGTGCTTTCTTGTTTCATAAAATTTCTTTCAAATGAACAAAGCTGAACAGTTAAATCGTCAAAAGTCTTATTTTGATCATCTTTTAATATCATCCAGCTTGATTTAAAACTAATGAAAGAACTTGGCAAAATATGCAGCGTCTTACATACTAGTAATAAGTCAGGTAAGGCATTTTCCTTTTTTGCTTTGAGACCATTATTTAACTCATTCCATAGTGACTTGAGCTTAGCTATATGCATTGACACGTCTTCACTATCAATCCAGTTAAATGAAAAGAAATCTGTACAAATCTTATACAACTGATCTTTTGACGATGCCTCAAACTGCTGTTTTAACATATTCCAAGCATCAAAAGCTGTATCTTGATCCATAATTTTCTGGTACACTGCAGCAGTAACAGAACTAGCGATCATTGACTTTGCATAACTATTTGATTTCCTAAATAAGTCACTTTTGGATTTGTGCTCTTTTATTTTGGCTTCTGAATCTCCTTCTTTGAGCTCTTCAGGTTTTACTAACTTGCCATCTATGACATCAAGAGCACCTTCATGATAGTCTAACAGATCTCTAATCTTACGTTTCCAAACTGGCCAATCTGACTCACCTGTCAAAGGTTTTATGTGTTTATAAAACTCCATTCTGCTTTAACTATTGTGTTCAGCTGTAGTATAAACTAATAATACACTCGAAAGTATTATTTTTACCAACAAAAACAACTAACTACACAATTCAAAACAGAAAGTTAAAAACACGTTTTCTAACCAAAAACACTTATGAGTTTTTCACAACATTTACAACACTAATATCACTAACTTTGATATTTGTTTTATTCTCTGCTTATTTATAATATTATAAATACGTAACTGGCACCCATAACCTTTTATATTTTGCAGAGAATATAAAAATGTAATTTTAGATAAACGATTTTAATACAAAGTAAAATGACATTACAAGTTTTCTTACTCAACGTCCACTACAAAGCTCCACCAATATGTTATTATTTAAAATTTTTGTTTCTGGCCAATGCTAGTGTATCGATAAATTTATTCAAATAGGGTTCTTTATCAAATAAATAGTAGAATGAATTCCTTATGAAATTACCTTTCCAACGATGTGCCACACATGGTATGGTGCCATTTGAAATTTTAGAGGAGGTGGCTGTGACGGCTAAGGAGTTGATGAAAGACCTCCGGATTTTACGTAAAAAGATGTCCCCCTTGCTGTCTTTGTTGACATGTCTTGGCGATTTTCAAAGCAAAAAATAGTTTTGAAAGATACTGAGCGTGGCTACTTTTCGTTGAGAAACCCTGTATATACGAGGAGGGTTCAAATTTAACCCGGAATTTGTTTGTAACTTTTTATTTAAACAAAATCTTTATAATATGATTTATCCTACATTTCAACATATTCCCCTTCTAACTCTACACACTTTTGCCATCTCTTTGAAAGTTTCGCATTCCCGTCTTTATAGAAGCTGAGCGACAAACCAGCTTTACACAAAATGTTTGACATCCTCATCATCTTCAAATTGAATACCACCCATTGCTTGCTTGAGAGGCCCAAACAAATGAAAGTCACAAGGAGACAAATCCGGACTGTAAGGAGGATGTGGAAGTGTTTCCCAGTGTAATTTATCTAAAGTTTCCCTAACCAATTGGGCAGTGTGCGGGCGAGCCTTGTCGTGTGGGAGAACCACACTCCTAACCGAACGCTTTCGTCTTTCCGTCCGAAATGCAGGCTTAACTTTTTCGGCAAGCAATAAGGCACTAATTCTACGCCTATCTTCTAAAAAATCTGGAAACAAAACCCCTTCTGCCTTCCAAGGCCCAAAACAACAGTGACCGTTATTTTCCCAGGTGAAGGGATAACCTTTGCTTTTTTAGGCTTCGTTGAAGTTTCATGTCACCATTCCATGCTTGATTTTTTGGATTCTGGGACAAAATGGTGTACCTAGGTTTCGTCACAGGTCAGGTTTGAGTTTAAAAAAGCTTTCATTAATAAGAAATTTAATGATAATTCGCTGCACAACAGAACTATGAATTGGTTGTTCCGTCATGGTTGCAGACACTAAAAAAAACAATTATAACAATAACAATAGCACACACGGCTTCTAGATTGTCCAATGTATTATCAAGAAAAGCTATTTCCTATTTCGCCATATACAAATTATTTTGTATATGGCGGAAAAATTCCGGGATAAATTTGAACCACCCTCGTACTCTATAAATACAAGATTTTTCCATTCTTGAGACTAAACATTTATGAGGAAAATATGGTACAAAAATCACCAAAAACACAGCTCCAGAAAATTGAAATGAAGTAAACAACCACCAACCAGGTATTATACCGTATACGCGACTTTACATACGCCATACCTTTGCAGATATGCTTTGATAGTACTGAAATACGTAATCATTTGGAAGAGTGCTACATAATATTAAGATTGAGATACGTTCAATTAATGTGCTCAATATGCAAGAAGTTCACAAAATTAAAGTCTGTCTACAAATTAACAATTTATTTAAAAACTTGGAAAGATCAATGTAAAATTACGACAAACTAAGAAAGAAAATAAAAAATTCGACATACGGTTATTCTCTCCACAGAAGATAATTTAAAGATCTGGCTTCAAATGTGACAAAACTAGAGATTACAACAACCTCGTTTAACTTCAAAATGGCAAGTACCTAGTAAGTAATTAATCAAGTTCCATTACTAAATCATCTTTAGTTTTAGGGCAGCCAAATTAAGAAACGAGCTGATTTAACGTTGATAAATCCATGGCCATGTCCATGACCATGACCAAACATTACAGTTTCTAAGTAATGGACCTAAAAGGCTCATGCAAATTAATATTAAAGAGATAAACGAATTATAATTACATTATCAAGCTATAATAAACCACACTATGGTCAACTTTTGGCCAAGCACGTGATGTTTGAAAAGAGATAAGTAATTCGAAAATAACTCCCGGAATCATTAACAAACAATACGTTTGATTTATATAAATGAAGTCTTTCCAAATTTCAGGATGGATTACCATAAAAATTAAAAATCAAAACCACACCAAGCTTTTCGTACCGCTCTGCAGGAGGATCAACTAATAACTTCCTCAAAATTACCGCAAAACGCCTTTCGAAGATAAATTAAAATACAATCTAAAAGAATGAAGGTCTTTGCTTATTTATACAACCAAAAATGAAATGTGGAACTGCATATAAATTCTAGTAAAATATTGTATCTCGAAAATACTGGAAATATTACTGTTAGACTCTAATGAATAAAAAGGCAAAATGCGAAAAACCGAAAGTGATATAAAAAGGAAGTAGCCAGAACAGAAGGTACAAGTAAAATGAAGAAAGAATAGGTGGTAAAGCAATATTCAAGCCTTGGCTCTGCAGAAAATCACAAAAATACCTGAATCAGGACAGTTATTCTAGGAAATTTAGTCTATGAATGCCATACAAAATTAATAACAGACATTCACAAAAAATACGTTCACTTTTGAAAATTCAGAAAACCTGAAAATAGAGATTTTATTTAAGTTCTAGAATGTTTTAAGTTGATAGTGTACGGTTATGTCCTGTATTTTTACTTTGTCATTGGAAGGGGTAGGATTGGAGCGAGCGCCATCGCTATGAACCCAGCAACCGGGCACTTGGGGTAAAGACACGTTTGCGTAAAGTACAAGGCGCATCTGGTGTACAATTAAATACTTTTAAAGATTAGTGGTTTTATTCTTTATTCGTCGTCGAAAAGTACAGATTTAAACTTTTTGGTTATTTACGAATCACAATACGCATCGATTTCTTTAATCACTGACACTAGTCGGCTAGAATTTTACCGAACCCAAAGATCTTGCATTCCTGGTAGGAAGCTTTATCATGCTAAGCATCACATTGATAGGGAACCTACTGTTTTACCTCCTGTCAATTTCAGATTATTCTCATATTAAAAATCTCACCTGATCGGTCAAATAGACCCCAGGGCCTTTGGTAATGGCAAGATTGTGAAATACAAACGATAATACTGTATTTTTTAAAGATTTGTTGTGGCGACTTTTACATTTTATACTTCTTAATTGGGTATTTCGTCACCAGTTACTAAAATTTAAACTCTTGTTTATAGTAAGTAACTCGAATTCTTCTGTCTCAACAATGACACTGTCCCAACCCGGAAATCGTTCTGTTAATACTGACACTGACAGTGGTAGTCCTCGAATACATGTTTATAGTTTTGTATGTCACATGAAATTACAAAACTTGTTCATATTTAAACCTTTTGATTTGTTTGAAAACGGAGATCGAATTTTCTTCGAAACGTTACACGTTCAGATTTATTTCAGTTCATTCAATTTTAGCAGCTGGTGGTGGCGAAATACCCATTAATATAAAAGTATACGTGTAAACAGAGGCGGCTCGTCTATAGGGGCCGGGCCCCACCTATATTTGTATAACTAACCCAATAATTGTAGTTTTAACAAAATATGTTTCTTGTAATTATTATTTTTGATCTATTTCCAACGTTTTATTGTTTAATAAAAAAATACTGTAGTATTTTGTGGCAATATTGTATAATGGGACTTAGTACGGTCTTTGAGGCTAGCCGTATATTTTGTATGTGTAGAGCACGGGCGAGTATGAGGCGCCTGCACTACCAATCGTGTTTGCTTACCGGGCGCAAAGCTTATCCTGGGCCCGTTTAGTCTGGCCCGTCATTGCGTTTGTCTGTAAATAGCGCGCGATTCTTTCATTGCCTTATTATTTTTTCCTCGTTGTTGATCTGTTTTATTGTTTTTAGTGTCTTTAATTATTGTTGTCGTTTTTTGTTATAATTTATTTTAAAGTTTAAATTTTTATTGCGTCCACAAACGATACATTTTAACTATGAACAAAATCGATAGCTTATCGGAAAAACGTTTCTCGTTATTGAGTCTAGAAGAATAAAAAAATTAAGTTGTCCCCTGGCCCCACCTATTTCTATTATCACCAGCCGCCACTGAGTATAAAATAACACTGTATTAAAAAAATACCCAGAGTGAAATCTGACTATGTACATATACACCTATACTTAATGCAGCTTTTAAAAATTAACTTTAACAAAGATTGTGGACTTACAATAGAATAAAAACCATAAAAGCAACAATGTTATACAAAAAAAGAACGACATCGATAAACGCAATAGTCCATACAGTCATACTGAAACGAAGATATGAAGACCATTAGAAAGTTGAATAATGAAAAACGTATACAGCAGAGAACATCAAGGAATGCCTATAAATGTCATAGTCGCGCGAAAGGGAAGGGAAAGAGACAAACACCTGATACACACTAACATAGAAAAAAATATAAAATATTAAAATAGCAAAAAGGGATAATAAAAAAACCACTCTTATAACTATCAGTGAACTGTTAATAATATCAAAAATTAAAGTAAGAATTCTAAATCGACTGTTCGTCCTTCTTAAAATCAATCTGGTTTATAAATATGCCTGGGAACAAAACGGTACAAGGACAGGAAGATACTTAGACAAACTTACATTTGCCCTGAATAAATTTCAAAGTCCAGATTTTTGCAACTTTAGCGCATATATTTGGAAACCTCCGTAAAAGAATATATGGGAAGCATATTTAAATCTGTCATTCAAGTGGCGATAACATCCCTGAAACCTTTTCGAGTTGGTTCAAGTACACCGACAAGTAGTAAGTCTGTCCTATAAAATAAGATGTACAATATGTTCAATTCTTTTTATTCCTGGGCAATAAAATTCAAAGTTACGAAGGTGGTTCAATACTGTTGGATTAATCTTAGAATACATCCAAGCCTCGTCAAACAATAAATCATTAAAAAGCGCCACGAAGAAGGTCACGCCTGGAAATAAAGCGACGTTGCCAGAGTGCGCAAAAGTCCGTAATATTGAAGACAGAAGAAGGTAAAGTTTAAAAAGAGAGGGAACACTGATAAAGAGCAGAGATTCGACGGGTTGACCGGTTTCTGCACTTTTTCGCGGTATTCTGCCGAGTGAAAATGGAAGAATTAGTAGCAATGTTTACAGAACTTGCAAGCGATATAAAAGAAATAAAAAAAGGACAAGAAAAGTACCATGAAGAAACCATAGAGCTAAGGAAAGAAAACGAAAAGCTAAAGAAACAAATGCAGAAATTAGAAGCTAGAATTGAGACCCTGGAAAAAAATGACGTGGTAAAAGCAGGACAAAAAACGAAGATAGGAAATACAGGCAATCTAAACGAAGAGATGGAAGAAAGGAGGAAAGCCGAAATGAAAGAACTGCAAATCCAAGTGGAACAACTTGAAAGGGAAAAAAGAAAATGCAATATCGTAGTTTCAGGGATAAAATTTGGAAGAACAGAGAGCAGCAACCTGAAACAGACTGTGGAGCAATTCATAGAAATAGAACTAAAGGTTAAGGCGAACATCAAAAGAATAATAAGAATCGGGAATGATACATGCCTGGCAGAAATGGAGAGAATGGAGGACAAAATCAACATAATGAGGAATAAGCATAAATTGAGGGAGCTGCAAACTAAAGTGGTATACATTAAACAAGACTTTACAAAGAAGGAACAAGATATACAGAACAAAATTGTTAAAAGAGCCAGAGAGGAGAGAAACCTGGGGAAAAGGACAAAAATAGGATACATGAAGTTGATTATTAATGGGAATAAATGGGTCTGGGACGAAACTAAGGAAAGGCTGATTGAAGGAAGTATAGAAGGGGGATTTCCATCAAAAAACTAAATAAACCGACAGTGATAGATCTGACGACAACAAAGGCAAAGCAAATGGACATGAGTATAAGTATCAGAAAGGAAAAGCAAAAACATACAGAGGCAAAAACACAGGAATTATCAATGAAGCTTAAAATAGGTACGTGGAATGTGCGAGGCATATATGAAGAAGGGGCGGTTAAAATACTGACTACAGAAGCGGAAAGATACCAAATGGATCTAATTGCCATACAAGAAACCCACATAAAAGAAACGGCTACAGTAGAACTGCATAAACACATTGGCTCGTATTCTGATCTTATATTTAAATTTAACGTCATGTTTAACTACCATGGCAACATCGTGTATCTCTCTTATACACATATAAAATTATATAAAGCTATATCGTTTTATGTTTACGCTAAACACGACTTTAGTTAGAGACAACTTTAAACATAAGATCAGAATACGGCCCATAATGTTTACAAGCGGAGGCGAAACGAGAAGATATGGGGTTGGATTTCTCGTCGGCAAGGAACTAAGTCACAAGGTAGTCAGGTTCGAGCCAATATCGGATAGATTATGTTATATCGAAATAAAAGACGGGGTCAACCTGGCTATCCTAAATATGTACGCACCAACAGAGGAGAAAGACCCAGATGACAAAGACGTCTTTTACGAAAATCTGGAAGGGGCATTTAGTAAAATGAATAAAAGGAGCATAAGAATTGTTTTAGGAGATGCTAATGCCAAGGTGGGGAAGGAACTAATGTATAAACACATAACAGGAGGAGAAAGTCGGCATGAAATAAGCAACGATAATGGGATAAGAATAATAGGATTTGCAGAAGAGAATCAGATGAAAATTATGAGTACAAACTTTAAAAGAAAAAATATATACAAAGAGACATGGATATCGCCCAACGGTAATTACAGAAACCAAATTGACCACGTAATGATAGACAAGAAGCACTGTAAGTCTATAAAAAATGTTAAATCATGTAGAGGAGCTGATGCAGACACGGATCACTTTTTGGTTAGGATAGACATGAAGGTGAATAGGGAGCTGAAGAAGAAGAGGATTCAGAAATGGAGGAAACAGTACGATTACCAGGCACTGAAGGACATGAATGTCCAACGAAAGTATGAAAAAGAAATCCAGGTCGGATACGAAGAGGATAAAGGACTAAATGTACAAAATATTGAAGAAGAATGGGAAAAAGTGGAGAAAGTTGTGAAGCAAGCAACGGAAAAGGCAATCCCACTGAAGCAAAGAATAAAAAGGCTCACATGGTGGGATGAAGAATGCAAAAGGGAAGTGGAGAAGAGAAATAAACTAAGACTCAAAGCGTTACAGACACAAAACCAGGATGTCCAGAATGCATACCGGGAGCAAAGATCGAAAACCAAAAAACTGAACAGAAAAAAGAAAAGAGAGTACATGGAACAAAGAGTGCAAGAAATAGAACGCCAGTACCAAAATAAAGAAATAAGAAATTTTTATAGAGAAGTGAAGAAGGGAACGAAAAGAGCCAACCAAACAACGTATATAAAAGACAAGAAAGGAAATCTATTAGGAGGCAAAGAAGAAATAGAAAAAAGATGGAGGGAGTACTTCTATGAGATGCTAAACGAGGGTGAAAGAGAAGTACAAGAGGAGGGCGAAGAAGATGATAGACAAGAACAAGAGAGGCAAAGGAAGACAGAAGAAACTGAAGAGCCGCGAAGAGAAGAGATAGAGGATATAATAGATAGTCTAAGAAATAGTAAAAGTCCAGGAATAAATGGTATCGCTGCAGAAAACATAAAGTATGCGGGAGAGGGCTTTAGGGAAAAAATATACCAGATTATATTAGAGATATGGAGACAAGAAAGAATGCCTACCAGCTGGGCAAACGCAACAATAGTGCCGATCCTAAAAAACGGAGATACCACCGACTGTAACAATTACCGTGGAATTTCGTTACTGGACGTTACATATAAGATTTTAGCAAGCCTAGTTAAAAGAAGGGCAGAGAAGATTGCAGAACCACAAATTGGGGAGTATCAAGCAGGGTTCAGGAAAGGCCGAGGGACAACAGACCAAATCTTTTTGATGAAGGAGACATTAACAACCGGTTACGAATTCCAAATTCCTCTAGTAATACTCTTTGTGGATTTTAAAAGGGCGTACGATTCTGTTAGCAGAAGGAGGATGATGAGCATAATGAAGGAATTCAAAATACCAGTAAAACTAGTAAAGCTACTTGAAATGACACTCAATAACACAAAAAGCAATGTAAGGGTGGGCGGAGAAAATACTGAAGACTTTGAAATTAAAAATGGTCTAAGGCAGGGCGACCCACTAGCCACATTACTGTTCAATTTGACACTAGAAGCTATTATACGGGAAAGCAAATTAAACAGGACAGGGCATATACTCATTAAAAGTCATCAAGTGATTGGGTACGCAGATGACATTGCATTAGTGACAAGAAGCATCAAGGAACTAGAAGAATTAACGAGAATTTTAGCAAAAGAGGCAAAGAAAATGGGATTAGAGATAAACTATGGAAAAACGAAAATTATGAGAATAGGAACCAAAAGAGAAGAAGAGAGTGGAAGATTGGGAATAAAATGGTAATGTTTGAAGAGGTAGAAGAATTTGTATATCTGGGAGCCTTACTGACAAATAACTGCCGGGAAGAAAAAGAAATTGAGGCGAGGCTACTGAAAGCGAGCAGAAGTGTAGGGATAATAAATCACCTTCTACGGTCCAAGCATCTAACAATAAACACAAAACTAAGACTATATAAAACCATAGTAAGACCTACGGCACTGTACGGGTGCGAAACTTGGACCCTAAACAACAAAGTACAAGAGAGGCTAAGGGCATGGGAAAGGAAAATACTGAGGAAAGTACTAGGAGGAATAAAAGAAGGGGATTTATACAGAAGAAGAATGAATGAGGAAGTGTACCAATTATATAAGAGTCCAAAAATCGACGAGGTGGTCAAAGCACGACGACTGCAGTGGTTAGGGCATCTGGAACGAATGCCAGAAGACCGAATAGTGAAAAAAATTGCATGGAGGGAACCAGGATTAAAGAAGAAAAGGTGCAGACCGCGAAGAAGGTGGAGAGGGGCCGTATTACAAGATTTAAGTGAGAAGAAAGTAAGAAACTGGAAAAGCAAAGCTAAGGACAGAAAGGAATGGAAGAAGATAACCAAGCTATGGGCCTAAAAGGCCTGAAAACAGCTACATATATATTTAAATCTGTCATTCAAGTGGCGATAACATCCCTGAAACCTTTTCGAGTTGGTTCAAGTACACCGACAAATAGTAAGTCTGTCCTATAAAATAAGATGTACAATATGTTCAATTCTTTTTATTCCTGAGCAATAAAATTCAAAGTTACGAAGGTGGTTCAATACTGTTGGATTAATCTTAGAATACATCCAAGCCTCGTCAAACAATAAATCATTAAAAAGCCTGAAAATTTTAGCAAAAACGGGGATTCCTCTAAAAACTTGGAGAACTTTCGGAGTTAATAGCCAAAATATTTCTTAACATTGAAAGAACACAACGGCAAATAGTAACTGGTGTTCTCATTGATCACTATTTGAACAAATCTTTATATTGCGATAACTAACACAGATTCTACGAAAACCCTAACGGTTAGCTTTTTAAGACATCTGGGATTTTTCCTTTTACAGCCCAGTGAAGTCAAGGAATTAACACCACACGGGACAGACTCCTTGAGGGAAAAAATTGAGTTACTAAGAGACTGCTATAGCTTAAGGTGAGAACATTGAGGCGTAAGTCAAGATACCTACGTAGGTAACTGGTAACCCCCTTGTTATGTAATTCCGAAATATTAAGAACTTATTAAAAACTGTAAACTATAGAATAGTGTACAGTATTTACATTTTGAACGATCTATCAACAATGCCTTTTACAATTATATGTATATTATGATCAACGAAGATCGAAATCAGACTTAGCCATCGAAGTGTAAACCAACGCCTTTTAAATTGGAGTATTTACTGCCTAACTGAAATCACCATAAATGTTATTTTGTTATTAAGTTTATTAATAGTATATTTATGTACCAAGTCAGTAAAGTGATTCTTTATCGAACGAGTCTGAGGGCCGGTTGCACAAAGCTCTTGTTAAATTAACGAATGATCAAAGTTGACAAAAGCGCATCATTTTTTGTTTACTGATGTGTTTTTTGCCATATGCATTTGAATTTTGATTCGATTTTGTTCACTTTAACGAATGATTAGTTGATCAAGCTGTTAAATCATGTTTGTGCAACCCGCCCTGAGATTATGAGCCGAGCGAGCTAGCGAGCGAGGCGAGTAACAGGCGAGTTCGATAAAGACACTTTACTGACGTGGTGCATACAAAATTTTATCGCCAACCGTAAAAATGTATAATTGATAAAAATAACTTCCATTATTTTCTATAAATAACTCGCGACAAAACTTTTACTGTTGGAGCTGTGACAGGCTGACAGGAACAAACGATTTTTGTTCAATGTCATACAGTCATGGTTATGTTGATTAACATTAGCGGCAGGTAAAATGCTTGATTTGTACAGTAAGATAAAGTGTTTGTTTACTGCCGCAAATCGCCATGGTAATGCATGGCTTTACTGACGGTTGGCGATAAAATTATATTGAAATTACAGCATATCATAAAAGAGCAACCTCTGACTTCATTTTCACGCCGCATGCTATTTCGAAACTATGATTGAACAATCAATGTTGTTTGAGCCAGTGGTCGAAGTGGGAAAACATTACAAGGGGGATGCTAGATTTACCAATATTTAGTGCCCCCCCCCCCTATTTACGTGTGTGAGATAGTTTATCACTTTAGGAAAATAAAATGGCGATGCTACAAAGACAAAAAATAAAGCTGAGTTTTTTAATTTGATTAATTAAAACCTCACTTAAGAATCTAATACTTGATTCCACATACTCCAATTTTTTTAGTTTTTAATACACGCAGATTGATAAGAGTGTCTTTATCAGTAATGGTCTAATGAATAGCTGTTTTGTCTGTGGGTATTTTAAAATAAATAAACTCTACGGGAGCCGCGAGGTGCCCAAACCCAAACAATGAATCATATTTTTTGAAGAATTGAACACTAGTTACTTACATACCGGCTACCTACTAAATAGTTAATGTTAATTTGTTGTTTACTGATTATCTTGGTTTAGAGGTGTGGAAGTAGTTTTGTTCAGTAGAGTTGTTTTAAATAATAATAAATTATTTAAGTTTACTTGATTTATTTTCAGACAGTAATTGACGTTTTTGACATACGCTAAAATTTTATTACTGAATATTTGAGCCTTAATAAAAGGCTTAATGTTTGGTTTCAAAGCCACACGTGATTTCGACCTTTTTTGATCATACGATATAACATAAATTTATCGATTTACAAATAGCAAACAAACGATCGTTGTCTATAAAAGATCGAATAAAATATAAATGGATTATATATTACAGTCCAACAAATTGAACTAAAATCAAAAATAAACTCCATTATAACTAAAACTAACAATAAACTTGAAAATGGCAAAATTTTCCAAAGACTTAATAATCAAGCGTAGATGTAATCAAGTGATTTAACTTCACGTAAGCTGATTACAAACAGACATAAGCATTAAATATGCACAAAATCATTCAAGTGGAATTAGGAACATATTCAGGTTTGAGTAAACATCTAAAATTAGTGTTGTGTAAAGTGAGATAAATGATTAATTATCAAAATCACTCAAGCTAGAACGTAAGGTTTTAATAAATGATTAAACATCATACCTGTGACTTGGTTAGGAGTCTGAACCAGTAAGCTTTTACAAATCGTTTTTGCTTCTAAAACTATGTACCGTTAAAAGTCAGCCGTTCCACCTTTTTTATTCCCAGATACTTTATATAAAAATTAGTGAATTAACACTCATTACAAATGTAAATAGCTACGGATTAAACTTATCGCAGGGCGGAAATACTGGATCTAATTAAAGAAATCAATGCGGTTATACGGTGTGTTCCCAGGAAGGGTACCGCTGTATCTTAACAAACTTTTTTTATTCTGTAAAAAAGGTTTTACTTGCATGAAATGCCGTAAACAGGTCTTAAAATTACGCGTCTCAAAAAAAATTAAAACGACGGTTCAGGATTTACGTTTCGGAAGAGCGCACATCGGACGTTGGGAAAGTTTTTCCAGTGAAAAATTTGCAAGAGGGTAGATAAACGCTGCCCGACGGGACAGGACAGTTGACCAGCAACTATGAGTGAGTCTACGACCAACCACCACTGGCAAAATTAAATTGAGTTAGTTTTTGTTTGGTTCGAACAATTTTAGTGTAGGTAGTTAAATTACTTCAACCATGTGCTACTGTAAACATTTCGTTAACCAAATAATTCTCACCAAACCAAAGTGTATGTTTAGCAATCTTGTTATACCATACATCCTAAGTATAATCCTCGTTAAGGGCAACTTAAGACAAACAAAACGCTTAAAAATAATGACATCTTTAAAAATCAAAAATAAAAAGTTTATTACTGTGCTTTGAACAGTGCACACTGTACATATTTAATGAGTCGCCCTTAATCTTGCCTTTAAAGGGAATGCGTAACGGGGCCAAGATTTAATACAAACACTTCATGCTTCATTCATTATTACTCTCAAACAGCACAGGGATGCTAAGACACCCACGAATGTGTTTGTAAATACACTACAGCGTCACAGCACACTTTACCACAGGGTAGACAACAATTCTACGAAATTACATAAACCTAATCATTCACGTAGACAGTTATGTAGCTTTCAAGCCTATTAATTAATAACAACCACGTAAACTTGTAATCAATTTGTCGTCTTAGTTGCTAGAACGATAAAATATTTAACCGTATTAGTAAAATATCAACTTGTTAAAACGATAACAAACCGTTTTCTGAGCAGATTTTGCTAAAATATTAATATCAAGAGCTGCTTGTAAGAAGGAAAGTAATGCAGATTTAATTGTAATGCAACTTTAATTATAAAGTTCGATAACTTACAATCGAAGAAAAAGCCAAGAAGTTTTTAATTAATTATTCACCTCGAACAATATCGACCGCTAGTTATTAAACAGTCTGATTTTTTTGAAAGCAAGCGTGGGCTTACTAAATTAATTGCTAATTAATTCACCTGAATGGTTGAATGAATTCGAATCCATTAGAAATTCCGAATTTGCTACGTGTTAATAAACTGTAACAGTTCAATTTATTGTTTGCCATAAAATTTTAAAATATTAAACAAAAATTACTAAAACTTATTTCAAACAAGACAAATGTTTAAAATAATACATTTCTGTGGTGAATGTTAGCCAGTAATTTCATATTCCAGCTTCTAGTTGATCTGGGATTTCCTGTTTACATTATAAATAAACAGTATTAAGTAAACACCACGCTTGAGTTTAATATCATTATGATCTGTATTCCACATCTTGCAAGAAAATCCGTACGGTAAATTCATAATAGTTAAATAATAACATAGAGTAATGAGCACTTGAGGAGCCGGTACGGTAGTGAGTATTGGCATGGCGCATCGCTCTGCACAGTTAAGCATCGGTGCCCATAGTCAGAGCTCGGATGGGTGACCCGATTCAGGCTCAGCTCACTACGGCTCGGTGTGCTCTCCTCGACAAGCTATGGGCCTTAATGTGGCCTGTTAAAAGCTGAATGATGAATGAGCCCTTAGAAAAGTTGTCTAAAAATTCCTTTAATTTACCCTCTCAGATAAAATTTCCTCGGGTAAAAACAAAGGAGAATAACAATTCTCAAATAACACCCGTATTGACTTCATATTTCTGTTTTAACTATTTATGCAGGGGCGTTCCGTCCATGGGTGCCAACGTGTGCAAGTAACACGGGCGGCCACATAAAGGGGCGGCCGCGGGCCTTAAAGCAAAAAAAGACAAACAAAACTATTATATGCAATCCCCGTAATCCAGTTATAAATGAATTGGCCAATTTACGGATTTACCACAATTCGGTAAAGATCAAAAACCGAGAAAAAAGTGCAGGTTGCCATGTTGCCGATTATCAAGCACGCTGGATTGTACATGTGTGCCGACCGGACCGAAAAGGCGGCGTTTTGCATGTGAAGATGAGACCCTCCGGCCGGTTGACCGGCTTCCTTGCATCTTCGGTGGCTGCTTTTGGCGGAAGCGCGGAAGCCGACACAAATTGAATATTTAATATACAGCGTCACCGTTAAAGTCCGCATCATATGGGATTTTTTTTTTTATTATTTAGTTTACGCAAATTTAGATTTCATGAACAGTTTTTGCTTGGAAAATAATGCAAAATGACGTTGACGATTTTTTTTTATCGAGCTGCTATACCTGTCAAATTCGACATTTTTTCAAAAAAATTACAAAAAGTTAGGTTATTTCACAAAATTTCGAAAAATATGAAATGAAAAAGTGGTTTCTTTTTCAGTTTTATAGCCACCTATCAAATTTGAATAAATTTGGACAACCTTGATATTTTTCACGTTTTCTTAACATAACAATTTTTTGGCTCATTCGAATTTATTAAAATCCGAAAAGACCCATAAAGATGTAATACACTAATCTGCCAAAGGGTATTTTTCCTGTTTAAAAATATTTCTAATTGGATTTTTTCAAAAAAATTCCAAATATGCTAACTAATTAAATTAATTTAGCAAGAACTGGAGGTCTATTAATTGGCAAATGGATTCCAGAATTTTGGTTTATTGATAAAAATGAATAAAGCGAATTTTGTTGTGACATTTTGAAACTAGAGCAACTTTGCATCAAGTATGATATTAATTCAGTTAGCATATTTGGATTTTTTTTTGAAAAAATCCAATTAGAAACATTTTTAATCAGAAAAATACCCCTTGGCAGATTAGTGTACTACATCTTTATGGGTCTTTTCGCATTTTAATAAATTCGAATGAGCCAAAAAAATGTTATGTTAAGAAAACGTGAAAAATATCAAGGTTGTCCAAATTTGTTCAAATTTGGTAGGTGGATATAAAACTGAAAAAGAAACAACTTTTTCATTTAACATTTTTCGAAATTTTGAAAAATAACCTAACGTTTTGTAATTTGTTTGAAAATATGTCAAATTTGACAGGTATAGCCGATCGATAAAAAAAAATCGTCAACGTCATTTTGTATTATTTTCCAAGCAAAAACTGTTGATCAAATCTAAATTTGCGTAAACTAAATAATAAAAAAAATTCCCATATGATGCGGACTTTAACGGTGACGCTGTATATAAGAGGAAAAATATCTAAATTCTAAATGGTCATTTATGTTTTCTTCTTCATTACGGCAGCGTCAACAGCATTACACAGTTAATGTTAATTAATTAAGTGATTAGTGTGAAAACTGTATTTTTTGATTTTTATTAACTGAAGGGTGTTTAGCAAAAACAGCATTAGTCCAAAAATCATGTTTTTCAGAAAACGAAAAAAACTTCCTACAGTCTCTCCAAAATTATAGAATGTTCCAATATTGTGTATGTTAGTAGTAATAGAATAATCACTTTTAGAAAAGTATTTATGGATGCTTCTAATATAAAATACAACAAGAAAATAAAAAAAAAACAGATGGACATATGTGGTTTTTACAGAAAAAAAATATATAAGTTAAAATACATAAGACATTTTTCGTTTAAATATTACAGCTAGTACTCGCTATCGCTGCTGTTGTCATCATTGCCAGTTTCCACTGACTTAGGTTGATCTGTTGCTCTAGTAACCCCTTGCTACTGCTTTTTGAGGTTAGACCGGTACATCTTACCGGCAGTGCAAAAACCGCATATGTCCGGGACATATGCTGTTTTATGTGGACATGTGCTGTTTTTGCAAAATTGCCGGTATTTTAATGCAGTATTTCTCGGTAGTTATGTCGTTTTTGAGGAATTCAGTAAGTGTGCTAGGTGACTAACTATATTTTCCGGCAGATGGCGCAAAAATCTCAATATCGACAATTTTGGACATATGCTGTTTTTGCTAAACACCCTTCATACTTATAAGTCAAACAAAAATGGTAAGTAATTAAAATTACATTTTATTTTTGTTTTAAATTTCACATTTCACTACGAACAACTGTGAAAATGTCGATAAATTGAAAAATATATGAATATTGAATACTGAAATATGAGATAGACTTTCCTTTCATAATTTTTGACGAAAATGAACACTCTATCCCAAACTAAATTTATTTTGCAGAATATTGCACAAATAAAAAAAGTGTTTGACTTTCACAAAATTGCCTACTGCAATAAAAAGTCCAAAAAATGGCATTTATATCTAAAATTTAAGACAACAAATTTTGAAGTAGAGGCGCAATATTGAAATTTGCACTCGGGCGGCCAAATGTCACGGCACGCCCCTGTATTGGTGCGTAATATGAGCAGTGCCGTATCTAGGGCAGGGCCATAGGGGCACCTGCCCAGGGCGCAAACTCAGAGGGGGCGCAAATTCAGACTCTTTCGTACATGTTTTGGTAATTATTCGATAACCGGTGAAACGCAAAAAATTCACTTTTTGAAAAACTCTAACCTTGTCGTGGTGTACTTTTTTTCGTAAAATTATATTTTTCACCGAGAAATGTAAATATGTTAAAATTAATTCCCATATGAAAAGCATTGCAGAACCCCCATGACAGGCGATAAGCGACGTGCGCATACGACAGCGATGTTACTTTTCATATACCGTACTTAACATAGCATGTTGCGAGGGGCGTTTACAGGAGGTTAGAAGTAGAGGAAGGCGAATTTTTTTAAAGAAAAACACAAATTTCACTTCCGCCGACACCGGAATTTGGATTTTACGCAACAATATAATACATTGAAGCAAGTTTTTCTTAAACAAGTAGAATTTGGACGTTTCACCGGCTATCGAATCATTACCCATATTTTTTCAGATAATCCTACAATCCTTATTAATAAAATTTTTTTGGATAAGAAATAATTAAGATCCGGGGCGGCGGGGGGCGCAAGGAATCAAGTTTGCCCAGGGCGCAAAATTGCCTAGATACGGCACTGAATATGAGATTAGTAGGTACGTATATAGCGCTTTAGTAATCTATTTTTAACAAAGATCAAGTTGATAAACCCTGCATGATTTGATTGATTTTTTTATTGATTTAATAATCGTTTGACAGCAACTACTGAAGTTACAGTTAATGCAATACTTCCACAACACATATCATTTTGTTGTGATTCCGAGTAGGCGCTGCGTTGGAGTTTTTTGAACAGTGTAGTGAAATTTAGTTAGAAAAAAGTTTATACTATCACAATGTGGCAGTGACAGGTTAAAAAAATAAGGTTGCAAAATTGCCGAAAAGATGTCAGCAAGACAGAAAGTAAGTTTGCAGCCTCTACAATCTACTTCGTTCGCTAATTGTCCAATTTTATTATACGAGGAGCGTTCAAATTTAAACAGGAATGTTTAAATTAAAACCCCATCTGAAGACAATTCTAAAAATTAAATTATTTAAAGGTTAGCCGTGGCTCTTGTTAACATATCCATGGCAATTGTTTCGATATAATATTATTTTGACAGTTACAGTTACAATGTCTGAAAGTTCTGTTCATTGTAGCGTGGAACAGCGTATAAGAATCAAATTTCGTACGAATGAAATCGTAAATTCGACTGACATTTTTACAAGACTGCGAGCACAATATGGCGATCAATGTCTTTCAAAAGGTCGAGTGTTTGAGTGGTCAAAATCCTTTAGAGACGGGAGAACGCATGTAGCAAATGAGCCTCATGTACGGCGAGTTGCAACTTCGGTTAATCGTGAAAATGAATAAAAAGTTAATGCCCTTATTCAGGAAGGCAGACGGGTAACAGTTCGTCAAATTTCTCAAAATTTACAAATTAATGTCGGAAGTGTTGAAGAGATCATAAAAAGCAAGCTAAAGTATCGTAAGGTGAGTGCCAGGTGGATTCCGCTCTTGTTGACTGAAGAACACAAGTTGAATCGTTTGCAAATCGCTTCTGGGACCTTCTTCCGCATCCATCATACAGTCCTGATCTTGCTCCCTGTGATTTTTATTTGTTTAGAACATTAAAAGAATTTTTAGCCGGGAAAAGATTTCAGTCAAATAATGATGTTATCGAAACTGTTCAGGAGTGGATACGCATGCAACCAAAAGACTTCTTCCAGCAGGGTATTAAAAAGCTTCCCGATCGTTGGCGCAAATGCATCGCTAGGCAGGGAGATTACGTCGAAAAGTAATATAGTTTTCATCGTTGTGATATTGTAATAACTTTTTTTATAAATAAATTCCTGTTTAAATTTGAACGCTCCTCGTATTTAAAGGCATTTTAAGATTTAATAGCTAAATATTTGAAAGAAAAAAAATGATTGTGAGATACAACGTTAAAACTTTATCTGAATGTCTATTGACATTGGCAATAATTTTTACTTGAGAAAATTTTAAGTTATCCCTAAATAACTGGCAGAGGTGGACTGGACCGGTGGGATAGTGGGATATTTCACACTGGGCCGCGATGTGTTTGGCCCGGCAGGGCTGATCATCGATAACGATAATAATTTTTTATAGATAACCCAAACAAACTAACTTGAGTTTTTCTTTATTAAAATTCACAATAATTTGCCACATTGTATACAAATAAACGAAACTAAGTTTTGTATACATTGCACCTATATAGTCTAAGTAAGTTTTAAATGGCGGTTGAACGGGTTTTTGTTTCCCCGCCCTATGCAGTTTCAAATTTAGTTACAACAAGATATAACGCATGGCAAATTTCAAGAGTCAGAGCCGGACATGGATATTAGACCAGGGTCGATAATTTTTTAAACCAAAAAAAATAATAGTAGGATGAAACCCATTGGAAAAGGAAGAGAATATAACAAAAATGAAAGGAAAAATAATTTACGGGCGATCTGAGGTCGGGAAGTGGAAGGGGGTGAGTTTTTAAGGGTAGAAAACTGTTTATCTCGATTTCCGGCAAAACTACAAGTCCTATGGAAAACAGTTAAATGGCAAAGTTGTAGGTAATAAAAGGATCTACAACTTTTATATTTACACTTTTTTCACATAACCTCAAAATTTATGTGAAAAATTCAAATAACCAAGTTTTTGGTTTTTTATTTTTATCTTTTACAAAAAAATTTTTTTTTTCACGAAATTTGGTGAAAACTTACCTTTTTATGTCCCAAATATACTGTAATTTTTTTGATTTAAAATATTTATTTTTGCACCTTATTTTGACTTAATATCGAAAAAGCACCCTAATTTTCAATCGAAAATTCTGGCGTCAAAATATCTGCTTTTTTAAAATACTCGGTGGGCTTTTTGTTCGTTGAAATCTCTACTTTTTGATGGTGTAAAAAAAATATACATTACTATGGTAAATGTTCTCAAAAAATGCAAAGAAACGAAAAAAAAACTCGAATTCGAATTAAATATTAACTTTATTAACTTATTTGGTTGTTAATTATAGTAGTATATTTCGACTTGCAATTTTTTGTTTATCAATGTAACATGGAATCTTACGTTTTTCGAGTAATTAAAGTATAAATTTTAATAAATAGCTCAAAATTGTACATGATGATTTAAAAAAAATAAATTTCGGATTCGAGTTTTTTTCGTTTCTTTGCATTTTTTGAGAACATTTACCATAGTAATGTATATTTTTTTTACACCATCAAAAAGTAGAGATTTCAACGAACAAAAAGCCCACCGAGTTTTTTAAAAAAGCAGATATTTTGACGCGAGAATTTTCGATTGAAAATTAGGGTGCTTTTTCGGTATCAAGTCAAAATAAGGTGAAAAAATAAATATTTTAAATCAAAAAAATTACAGTGTGTTTGGGACATAAAAAGGTAAGTTTTCACCAAATTTCGTGAAAAAAAAATTTTTTTGTAAAAGATAAAAATAAAAAACCAAAAACTTGGTTATTTGAATTTTTCACATAAATTTTGAGGTTATGTGAAAAAAGTGTAAATATAAAAGTTGTAAATCTTTTTATTACCTACAACTTTGCCATTTAACTGTTTTCCACAGGACTTGTAGTTTTGCCGGAAATCGAGATAAACAGTTTTCTACCCTTAAAAACTCATCCCCTTCCACTTCCCGACCTCAGATCGCCCGTAAATTATTTTTCCTTTCATTTTTGTTATATTCTCTTCCTTTTCCAATGGGTTTCATCCTACTATTATTTTTTTTCACTTTTTACCATTTTCAAAGGCTTCAGCCCTGGTCTATATGCGTTATATCTTGTTGTAACTAAATCTGAAACTGCATAGGGCGAGGAAACAAAAACCCGTTCAACCGCCATTTAAAACTTACTTAGACTATACTAGCAGCAGCTCGTGTTTTGTATACTTTGTATCCGTCAGTTGATCAATTGTTTAGAATCGGTTCGGCTTTGCTCGCTACAGGGTTATGTAGGAACTGCTCGTGTCTGCTTGTCTCAGCGTTATCCAGAATGAGTTTTTAAAAAATCACATTGTACATACATACATAAAAGATTATAATATTTCGTCTATGAATTTGAATATACAGGGTGAGGAAAACGTAACGCAACTCTTTTATTGTCGATTTTTAGAAAAAATATTTTTAACAAAGTTGTTAGATGGTAAGTACTCCATATACCTGTGGCCTTGAATTTGTCTTACGTCATCACGTGTAAGTACAGGGGCATGCAACTTTACTTTTTTAAATGGCAACTTATGACTTCTTTTACATTTCTGGAACCGTCAGATTTTTCTGCTTCTGGCAACATAAAAATTTTAGTAGGTTGCATTAGTAACATTTTGTGAAAAGTTTACGTAAGCATTCAAGTCCAATAAAGCTTAAAACTGTGTTTTATGTTTTATGCAAAAAGAACTTTATTTGGAAAGGTTAAACAAAAAAAACTTAATCCAATAAATGTTCAAAGTGTTCCCCATTAACCATAATTTAGAGGCAAAAAATTTATATGGTTTATTAAATGGACTAGCATGTTTTTTTAGTGAATCTTACAAACGCATGGATATGGATTAAATCAAATATGGATAATTCAACAACTAGTCATGACAAACTAAAAAAATTACAAAAAATTGGAAATAAATGGTGGCCCCAAGAGAAAGCTTTGGTATAGATAGGTATTCGAGGGGGAAAATTGTTTATTTCTTACTATAATTCATGCCTTATTCTTTATCGCACAAACCAAAAAATTTGATTCTAAAACTACGTCAGAAGCAACAACATTCCTAGAAAAATTATGTGAATTTAAAACTATTTTAACAACTTTTATTTTTTCACATATATTTTCAAAAATAGGCCCAGCTTCCAGATACTTGCAAACACAAAGTTTTGATATATTAACAGCTTGTAATATGATAGAAAAAATTCAAATCAGTATTCAAAATTTAGATTTTCAATCGGTTTACAATCAAGCGGTTCAATTTTGCAATATAAATACTAACAAACTTATGCAGTTACAATCATTGAAAACATTGTAATAGAAACTGAGTTGAGGAATGTATTTCCCACTGGACCGAAACGTTGCCAGTCCGCCTCTGATAACTGGTACTGTTCTCATGGCACTATTTCATATTTCCTTGATTTTAGCCACGTTGAAAGTGTTTACTAACGTTCTTAACTATGACTAAGGACTTTTCAAAATAAGCAAAACTTTTTATAAATTTCTCGAAAAATGGAAAGTAAGTAAGTTTACAAATACAGTTAGCTCCATCCGTGGACACACTGTATAACACCTTTCAGCAAAAAAATATTCAAAATTGTTCCGAATACATTCAAATTTCCATAGCCAACTTGAAATTTCCATTTGTCGTTAAACTAGACCAAATATTAATGTTTGCATAGGATATCTCATATCACTGAAAAGGTAATTCAACCACATAATCCAATCATAATACCTTTGTACTTTACGTTTAACACTTCTGCTTACTTTTTTAACTTGTAGCTATTGTTATTTTTAAATCATTTTCATTGAAAGAAGTAACAACCATGCAAACCAGCGAACTTCCGAAATAAAATTTCTTTGAATGTTTTTTGATGAAAAATTAACTTGGAGAAACCATATGGAATACGTTAAAAACAGCTGTATTAACTCCATGAACATTCTTAAAATGATTAATAAACAAGGACTGCCGACCAAACAGAAAGGTTTTACTCCGATTGTTTAATACCTTGGTACAACCAATTATAGACTATGGCTTAATAAGCTACTCCACAGTAAAACCAGCTACTTAAAAAAAACTCAACAGTACATTCAACGTAGGAATAAGATTACGAGTCGGTGCATTTCGAACCAGCCTCATAGTCAGTATTCTATGTGAAGCAACCGAACCAACCCTGTATTATCGATGAAAAATACTTTTAGTTAATTATGCAGCGAAATTAGCATCTACACTCTACACCAAATAATCCCGCCCATAATAAAGTATTTCTTTTACAAAACCTCAACCAATATCAGGTACACAAACATAAACCCAAACCCATATCTATAACTTTAAACGCCATTGCCACTCAATTTAATATACCCTTTTTCCAAGTGATTGTCATCCCACACCCTATGCCTTCACCTTGGATAACTGAAAAACCAATAATTGATAATAGATTTAAAGATTATGTGAAGAATGATACTCTAGTAGAACTATACAAAAAAATGTTTGGTGAAATAAAAGACAACCTTAACGGCTATCAGAGGATTTTTACAGGCAGTTCCAAGACAGTAAATTCTAGTGCCTGTGCTATAATTGCCCCAGACACCGTAATTAAATATCAACTACACCCAATAAATTCCAATTTCACCGCAGAAGCCATTGCGGTATTGGAAGCGATTAATCACACAATCAGCACAAATATGTTAAAAACTGTAATAGCCTCCGACTTAGCCAATACGTTAGATGCCATCCAAAACTACAAAAAGTCCTACAGTTAAAACTATCATAAGAGCGGACTCAGAAGCGCGTCAAAGAAATATCAAAATTACATAATGTAACAAAGACGAATATTAAAATATTAACCAAACTTTAATTGCATTCAAGTTGTTAAATTCGCTTATACACGAGTGTTGGTATGACGTCATTTATCAGGTCATTCCACTAACAAAGGCACGTGGCAAAATTGCAACTCTTAAAGATTCTTCCTCGCCCTTACTACAAGTAACAGCAACATCCTCCAAGAGCTCGGCCATAAAAACATACACGTCCGCCTCAAAAGGAAACTGCCACAAGACTTACCACTAAGTTCTAATGAAAGTGCCAGTGAAATTAGTGAATAAATAATATACAAATAATCTCAAAACAATAGTGAGTGATCGTTCACTAAGCATCGGGGAAACAGGTGTCCCCACTGACAATCAGGACAAATCGAACAATTAAATTCTTAGATCAAAGCCATGTATAACATCATATGATGTTGATCTGGTAAACCTATAATAAAAAAAAAAAAAAAAAAAAAAAAAAAGATTGCAAGTTAGTCACGTATATGGTGCATCGTACTCATGTAATCTGATACTTAACACGCGCATAAAATAAGGTACTAAAGATTGTAAGGGAGGGTTCGATTGACTGTATATAAGGTTTAACCGAAACACATCAAAGCATGGTTTTCTACCCAGCCATCACCCAAGCAGCACCGACAGTAAATCGGCACCCTTCAATATGTGAATTCACGTAAGATGTTTTAATTTTAACTTAACTTTAATTTGTGTAAATTGTTTAAGTTCTTCCTATGGACTTAGTTGTTTAAATGTAATTCTGGACTTAGAAAATATTTGTGTTAAATTACATATTTAAACTCATTCAATGGACTTAGTTGTTTAAATGTAACTCTGGACATCGAAAATATTTGTGTAAACTGTTCAAATTCATTTCATGTACTTAGTCGTTTTAAATGTGATTGTGACTTAACGTAATTTTAATGTAATCAGAACTTAGAGTAATTCATATTTGTTCACGTTGAAACTGGACTTGTAATCATTTACATCAATGTACTTTGAACTGGGACTTGGAAATATTTAGATTGTGTTGTGAAACTAAAAGCACTGATAGGAAATACATAATTGTTAGTTGAATTAGACTTTCATTCTATACCTCTCGCTACAGCTAAGCAAACCCCAAGTAACGGAGCGAGGGTCAAAGCCTCTACCATCAGTATTTAATTAACTTATTTTATTTAACTTATTATATTATACAGCTCCAACTCACTACGTTACAATATTATGTGGGTCCCAAGTCATAGCCAAATCTCTGGAAATGAAAAGGCTGATCTTGCTGCTAAGGAAATAAACTAAAAAGGATTGCTTACGAAGACATCAAGAGGTTATACAAGAGTAAAATCAGAACAGAATATAACAGACTATGGAATAACACCCCAAAAAGAAATAAACTACGGATGATAAAAGCCAACCTTCGAACCATGGTCAACAAGCAACCAAAACACTCAAAGGGATGAAATAGTACTTCTCGTGCTCAGAATTGGCCATACCAACCTGACACACGGGCATCTCCTTTCGAAACAACCCCCACCATTCTGCGATGTCTGCAAGGCGGTAATAAGTGTACATCACCTACTTGTGAGTTGTGACAAATACTCCCATCACCAACAAGCCCCTGGTATTGCAAATACTATTAAGAACCTTGCTGATAAGCACAATGAAGTTGAAAAACTATTTAAATTTTTAAAACTATCTAAACTTTATAACAAATTGTAACATGTAATATCATACTCATTACTCATTATCATTACCTACTCATAACACTACTTACTATGAAGAGTGTTATGAACTTGCAGTTGAGACGCTCTCAAAACAATTTTAAAAAAACATCATAGGTAAGTATGGTAAATTACTTTCTAATAATAATAACTTATGTAATGCTCTATTCAAACACCCAATAATAGATAGGATATTCTATTTAAATATGTAGAATCGATCGAATAAATTAAATGCCCTGATTACAAACTAAAACTTCCGTTTTTTAAAGAAGTATTAAAATTTTTCTCTATTTCGTAAAGTAAAGAAGAAAAAATCTTTAAATTGTTCACCTCGTACGCTTATTAAATGACATTCAAAACGTTGCATACTGTGAGTTACTTTATTGACATTGAATCTAATTACATGTAGATCCAGTATTGTTCTATTCAGGACCTATTTTACCTTATTATTGAACAATTGGCCGATAACGTCTCAGCCTCGTGTTAACCCGGTTTCGCACAAATGGCAGAAGAAATCGATTTGTATACTGTAATCGTATTTACTATTTCTTTCTCGAATTATCTTGAACAAAGGACAATGCTACATACGTTCTATAAGACAATGTCATAAATGAATATATTACAGCTTTGTATAGAATATTCTTTCAGGTGACAAACATGACCTTATTCTAACTTAACAACCAAAAGAGTTCTTTGAATATTAATAAGCCAGTCCTTTTTACAGCGTTAGCGAAAATGACTATAAAACTTCTGGCGGGGGTATGCTGGTCTCGGGAATCGAACGCGAGGTGCCTACGTGACAAACTGAGGATTTTACATGTGGCTATCCGCTCCTCGACAAGGATCTCATCACACCAAAATCAAAATAGTTCGTTCAAACACAGAACTTAATTTTGACTTATGACAGTTTTTAAATGGCAATATTTATATGCTGAATGTAAACAACAACACTACTCAAAAGCAAAACATTTCATTTTACAGTGAAATTTCATGGAAAACTAGATGTATGGATTTTTTAACTGCCCTACATAATTTCAAGCATATTTAATTATACGTACATCTTGTATTCAAGAAACGACTTGAGAGATATTTATGACTGTTACCTTACAACAAAGTCATTTATGTTATGTCATTTTATAGAAGACTTAATACTAAAAAACTATTTCCTTTGACTTTTTCTTGTATTTCTAATAATAAACGAGATATAAGCTGGTCAATAAAAAATCAGCCACCCTGTATACCTCACAAACTTGTTGATTGGTTTCACAATTCTTACCAATTTATGTAACATTGCATCTTTGTTAATTCGGAATCCTTTGAAACAATAGTTTAAACCTTACTCAAATTCGCTGTCATAAAAAATATATAAATTCACTATACGGAATTTGCAGAATCAATGGGAGTAGAATACAGGCAGCTTGGCGGCCATTTTGTTTTTAATTAGGTCAATCAATTTAATCGATTACGCAATAATTAGATCAATTCGCGGAATTTTAGGTCGATTTAATGGGATTAGCGGTTTAATTAGATCAATTCGCGGAATTGTAGGCCGATTTAAGGGGATTAGCGGTTTAATTAGATCAATTCGCGGTTTAATTAGGTCAATTAAAAGTTCGATTAAAATTTCGATTAAAAACGGCGGCCATCTTGGATTTAATTAGGGTAATCAATCATTTTAATTAGGTCAATTAAAGGTTCGATTAAAATCTCGATTAAAAACGGCGGCCATCTTGGATTTAATTAGGGTAATCAAATTAATCAATCAAATTTAATTAGATCGATTAAAAGTTCGATTAAAACTTCGATTAAAAGCGACGGCCATCTTGGAATTAAATCAAGTATTATAACTAGTCCAATCAGGTTAGCGGATTAATTAGATCAATCTATCTCACTCTCACCCTTCGTACTGTACAAATGGGGCGTGGCCAGGAACCGGCGGGGGCTGCGTCATAATTAATCAGAGCAATAAGTGGCATATTGAATTAATCTTTAATCAAAGTTATCAATTTAATTACGTGTACGGCGGGTTGCATCAGCGGTATCAATCCGCGGATTAAATAAATATCCAAGTTCTAAGATGCATCACGAAAAGCACCGCTTAATTAGATCAATCCACGGTTTGTACGTAACACAAAACTAAAAAGGAAACGCAGGTTTTGACTTGTCTGTTTACACCTGTCAATCAAAGCTTAAAATTTCGTAAATGACGTCAGGGATTATCGCGAACAATAGGTACCTTTTCATCTCGTTTAGGGTTACCTATTAACTCATGAGGTATATTTTTCTCTTTCATAAAGGATGTAAACTGCTCTCAGCCTGCAGGATTTGAACTTTTGCCAAATATCTTGTACAAAACTGACGGCTTTTAATCAAAGCAATTTATCTAGCTCAATTTAGCCAATTCAGTTTAACCAAGCAAATTAACTAGGCCGATCATTTGATCCGGTTCAAGCAATTTAATCAACTAGTTCTTAATTACGGCGAGTCGAGACCCGCGTGCGCGGATGCTTTTTGGAGGTCCGGCGATCATTTCAAATCTATAAACGCCGTCACCAGTTTTAAATATTCGGAAAATAATTAAAACTATCTGGGAATTACAAGGCATGGGCTATTCAAGCAGTAAAATTAAACCTACCAAAGTACCCTTCCAGCAGAAGCTGTATTCTTTCAAAGGTGTCAATGCTGGTCTCTCACTGTTCTAAGAAAAACGTTTTTTAATTTAGACTTGTACGCCCGAAAAACAAGTTTGAAAACCAACGCTTTCATTTCTAAATACAACGTAAGCATTCCCCTTCACATTTATTCTTTTACAAAACAGTTTGAACACTGTAATAATAATAATAATAATAATAAATCTTGATTAGAAACAGTAACTATTTCTAAAGGGCGGAGAATCAGCATAGTGCTGCTTTTCATCACTGCCCGGGTGTACATTGTACATATTGCACTAAAATATATAGCAATACAAGGCTATCGTCAAAATAACACATAAAAAGAATAAATATATAACAAATTTAAAGTACAAACAAGAAGTACTTACGTCTACAACTGAATCATACGTGTAAATATAACTTATAAAGTAGATCACAAATACAAAGAAACAATATACAGTTTAGTACATACTAATAAACATAGACTTTAATTTATTGGCGAGCGCATTACTAGAGGACGAATTGAGGAAAGCGTTACTATAAATGTTTAGAAAAACGGCGCTAAATACAAAAAACTGTTTTTGAATTTTTCAGTGTAATGTCTAGGGATAGAGTATTGATGTAGGTTCCTTACGTTTACATTGTGGATAGACGATCGTTTTTCTAAGGAATTTGCCAAATATGAAGGAAGGTTGTAAAACGGCGACGGTTAGAAGCCATACCAGATCAGACAAAAATACGGAGTACAATGGTAAGCCGGAAGCGCTTGTCGCTGTTTTACCTGTAAAACAAAAAAAGTTGCAGGCTTTAACAGAAAACAAGTCCTTCCTGAATAAACAGACAGCTGACGTCTTACCCGTAACCAAGTTTCAATAAAAGCGGCATTGAAGCTGGGGTAGAATTCGAAGAAGAAACGTTCAAGGAGTTCGTTGATGAACTACCCGAGATATTAGTGGCCTTACGTGAAGATAGTTTAAATTTCGAATTGCAGCGTTACAAAATGCTCTGCACGGGGTGGCAAACGTGTAAATTTGTACCAAAAGCTGTTGAATTATGGTAGGCGGATCTTTGCGACATGAGGACTTTGACTAAATACAACGATGGAAATAATTATATTTTAACAGTAATAGATGTCTTTAGCAAGATTGCTTGTGGGCCGTTCTATAACCGTTTGGGGGTATAAGACCTATTGTCTAGTCTGCATGAAACTTGAGTCTGAAAGTCTGAAATGCAGTATTTAACAAGCTCTTGTTGCATGTTAATCTATGCCGGGTATATTATTTATTTTACAATATAAATACACTTAAATAGTAATCCCCATAAAAATTTGAAGTTATATTTTGTATCATTTTAGAATTGTACTTCCAAGCATTACATTTTTCTGAATAAAATTTAAATGATTTAAAAGCTTTATCATCCCGAAAAATGGCGAAAGGAAACGTCGCCTTACATGTAGTGACAAATTTAAAGACTAACCTGTTATTTATTTTAAACAAGTAATTTCTGGAATGCAACTACGTTTACTATTTATTAAATAGCAATCCGATACATTTTAGCTGAAGCGTATATTTTTAAAAATGCTTGATATTCAACATAAAATTTTTCTCACTGAAAGTTTTTTTCTTCAAACTTATTTTATTGTTGCGTTTCAGCAAAATAATGTTTACTATACCATCTAAGATCGGTCAAATCCGAGCATAACCTCAAATATAACAACTGTTAATTTATTATTCATTTCACAGTGTGTCCATCCATACGGTAAAAAATAGCACCAAACAGACTCCTCTAATTATGAATTCTATTGATCGCCCAGTACTAGTAAGTACATAACTACGTAGCAAATATTTCAGAAATAAAACTGTTTTATCTCACTTGCTTTAGTAATAACAACGATTATAATTATTATAATTATACGGACCAACTATAAAACTTCCCATTATTTGATGCTTTACAAACGCCTATTTATAATTTTAATATTTTATTCCTTATATTTAACAGGTAATATAATTTACATATTCACATTTCATCCCTGTAAGTAGTTAATCACAGACAAATTCAGGTGGTCGGCGTATTGCCGCCCCTGTTCAAAACGATCTTCTAGAAGCGCATCGAGGTCCCCCTGGAGGTAGTTAAATACAAAAAATAATAATAATAATTAGGTGTTCCACTTCAATTGACGTACAGTGTATGTATCGGGCAAATTTGTGTCTTTCATTAAACTCGTATTTCTTTTGCATAATCTTCTCTGGTGGAGGCACCGTTACGTTTGGCTTCGACATAATCCTCGGTATCGCAGTTACCGTCGATATCGTCTTCATCCTCGGAGTCGGTAATATCAGGGTTTGAAAGTCAAAGAAATCTTGTAGAAATAACCCCAAATACCTAACACTGAAATTTAGGGCTTCTTTTACGCTAATAAAGTTGAGGATTTCTTTTACTCTAATAAAGTTAAAAAGACCTCTAATAGCTTTCCCTCCTACCTCGTCTAAAACGGAATGTTCAAATTTATTATCGTCCAACGCCGCCTAACTCTGAAGACAAAGAAGCGGTGCTAAAAAATGCTAGCAGCCATTTCAAAGACAGCTCAGAAGTTTTATACGAAAATGACGGATGGTTTGTTTTTACACATACCAGCTGGGAATTACGAGAATATTGAAGATGTTATTACGACGATTAACAGTCATCAATTACTAAGCAGGCTGTTGAAATTTGAGTACAATAAATTACAATTGCTTTTACATTTTATAAATTGCAATTATTGTTTTTATAATTTTGATTTGAGAAACAAATCAAAGATTTTTTTCTACAGTTGAAAATTTACCAAACATTTTAATAACTGATTCAAACAAAGCATTTCATGGTTTAAACTGTTATGTGATTTTTTGCTAATTTATAAATTACATTTGCTTTTACATTTTATAAATTGCAATTATTGTTTTTATAATTTTGATTTGAGAAACAAATCAAAGATTTTTTTCTAGAGTTGAAAATCTACCAAACATTTTAACAGCTGATTCAAACAAAACATTTTATGGTTTAAACTGTTATGTGATTTTTTTTGTTAATTTATAAATTACAATTGCTTTTACATTTTATAAATTGCAATTATTGTTTTTATAATTTTGATTTGAGAAACAAATCAAAGATTTTTTTCTACAGTTGAAAATTTACCAAACATTTTAAACTGTTATGTGATTTTTTGTTAATTTATAAATTACAATTGCTTTTACATTTTATAAATTGCAATTATTGTTTTTATAATTTTGATTTGAGAAACAAATCAAAGATTTTTTTCTAGAGTTGAAAATTTACCAAACATTTTAACAGCTGATTCAAACAAAACATTTCATGGTTTAAACTGTTATGTGATTTTTTTTTTTGTTAATTTATAAATTACAACTGCTTTTACATTTTATAAATTGCAATTATTGATTTTATAATTTTGATTTGAGAAACAAATCAAAGATTTTTTTTCTAGAGTTGAAAATTTACCAAACATTTTAATAACTGATTCAAACAAAACATTTCATGGTTTAAACTGTTATGTGATTTTTTGCTAATTTATAAATTACAATTGCTTTTACATTTTATAAATTGCAATTATTGTTTTTATAATTTTGATTTGAGAAACAAATCAAAGATTTTTTTCTACAGTTGAAAATTTACCAAACATTTTAATAACTGATTCAAACAAAACATTTCATGGTTTAAACTGTTATGCGATTTTTGTTAATTTATAAATTACAATTGCTTTTACATTTTATAAATTGCAATTATTGTTTTTATAATTTTGATTTGAGAAACAAATCAAAGATTTTTTTCTACAGTTGAAAATGTACCAAACATTTTAATAACTGATTCAAACAAAGCATTTCATGGTTTAAACTGTTATGTGATTTTTTGCTAATTTATAAATTACATTTGCTTTTACATTTTATAAATTGCAATTATTGTTTTTATAATTTTGATTTGAGAAACAAATCAAAGATTTTTTTCTAGAGTTGAAAATCTACCAAACATTTTAACAGCTGATTCAAACAAAACATTTTATGGTTTAAACTGTTATGTGATTTTTTTTGTTAATTTATAAATTAAGAGACTCTTTTGAATTGTGGGCCTGAAGCTAAGAGTTCTCACTTAACCTGCTCGCTATGGTATAATGATACAGCTGGAAAAATGGCCTCCACAGGCGATGAAGACAGTGGACTAGATAAAAGGCGTTCGTCCACAAAGTTATGAAAAATTAAACAGAAAAGCGAATGTATTCGAATTTGGAATACCTTGTAAAATGAGGTATTATAAAAAATTAAAAAATTCCAGTTTTTAAATAGAACCTCAACTTGATGGTGATGTTTTATCGCCACTTGTTCGTATCATCAACATAACCTCAGACAATTATAATTACGGATGTCATAAAGATGTAATATTCTGTGCTGGAGAAGATCATTCATTGTATTTTTATCGATCTAACATGGAGCACACTTTTAAAAATAAGTTTTACTGAATGAGCTTAATTAAAACAGTTGTTATTCGGTTCTTTTGCTTTTTACGAGTTTAATGAAGCTCTTTGTTGAAATTTGATCATGAAAATTTAACAAATTTATATTTTAATATTCAAAATAAATCTTTTTACAACAAAATACAGTATGTCAAAATTCCAAATAATTGACCTTCTTATACGGCTTGTTTTACTACCTTTAACAATGCTGAAATTTTAAGTTTCAGTTATTATGCTTGTGAAATGTCCTTTTGCTTTATTAAGTAGATTAAAGTTTCTCACATATTCTGAATGATTTTAAATTAAAACAAATTTCTAAGTATTGTAAAATGAGACTACTTTGAGCGTTGAGGGAAACATCGAATATTAGCTTGGCACTTAATTTTAATACTCTAATATTTAGCACTTAGCTAGTATTTTTCAATAATTTAAATAAACCTGTGAATATCTCACTTGTATTGGCGATAACAGTAGCTACAGTAAAAAAGCAATTTAAATTTAAATTAAAACTAAAATCTGCCCCACAGTTAATAACAAAAAAGAATAGTTATAATATTTGATGCGAAGAAGGAGTATAAATACATCAGGAACCAATATTCAAAATAAGTAAATCGATAGACACAACTGGTGCAAGTTCTGTAAATTTATGTACAAGCGATACAACTATATAATCTTTTAACACGACATTTTTAAAATTTTGTAGGTTAGTTCCGATAATATATGGCCAGTATAATATATTCTGACTTTAAAACAAGAACCACAGCTTCATATTCGAGGTCATATTCTGTGGAAAACGGAAACACTCTGGGGTGTTAGTGAAATTAAAAGCTATCCTAAGGTAGAATCTCGAAAAGGCGATTCTAAACCGAAATAGAACTACGAATTACGCCATTTTAGCCCTTACAGTAAAATAAAAGAAAGTCGTGGTAAACACTTGACGGCCTATTAAAATAAAATAAAAGAAAGAGATATAGTCCAATTGTCGATCCAGGTAATGCGCGTCACCAATCACATGATCAACGGTCGGCGTTACCAATAATGCGCGATAAAAAAATACAAAATGTAATTGCTAAATATAAATTATTTTTGTAGTTTTCTAAGATTAGGCAGCCGTGTTTAATCAAAAGGTCTATACATTTTTGAAAATAAGAGAGAAATCGAGTTTTTATTTTCTAATTTAGCTCATATTTATTTTTTGTAAAGTTAGTATTATTTTTGGCATGTTTATATTTCCAATTTCCAATTTTACTTGCAAATTTTTGACAGATCGTGTTGTGTATCATTAACGTTTGTTTGACGTTTGACATTTTTTAGGTTATAAAATTTGTAAATCGTTTGGAACTTCATGTAGACGTACCAAGTTATGTTGTCATAAAATTTATTGATGACGTGCATTACCTGGCTCGAAAATTCGACCATATAAACACTTGCGAGTTCTAGAAAACAAAAGCTGAATATATTCGGACGGCCATCCTGCTTTATCTAGGTCAATCAATTTAACTGCTAGCTCAATCAAATCGGTTTAACTAGGTCAGTCATTTTCAATTAGGTCGTTCAATTTAGTCAACCAACTTAATTAGATCAATCAATTTAATCATTCAGTTAGGTTAGATCATTACAAGTTAAGTTAGGTTAGGTTAGACCATTACAAGTTAAATTAGGTTAGGTTAGATCATTTCAAGTTAAGTTAGGTTAGGTTAGATCATTTCAAGTTAGGTTAGTTTTCGTTAAACTTTCTTCATCTAAACTAACCTAACTTGAAATGATCTAACCTAACCTAACTTAACTTGAAATGATCTAGCCTAACCTAACTTAACTTGTAATGATCTAACCTAACCTAACTTAACTTGTAATGATCTAACCTAACTGAATGATTAAATTGATTGATCTAATTAAGTTGGTTGACTAAATTGAACGACCTAATTGAAAATGACTGACCTAGTTAAACCGATTTGATTGAGCTAGCAGTTAAATTGATTGACCTAGATAAAGCAGGATGGCCGTCCGAATATATTCAGCTTTTGTTTTCTAGAACTCGCAAGTGTTTATATCTCTTTCTTTTATTTTATTTTAATAGGCCGTCAAGTGTTTACCACGACTTTCTTTTATTTTACTGTAAGGGCTAAAATGGCGTAATTCGTAGTTCTATTTCGGTTTAGAATCGCCTTTTCGAGATTCTACCTTAGGATAGCTTTTAATTTCACTAACACCCCAGAGTGTTTCCGTTTTCCACAGAATATGACCTCGAATATGAAGCTGTGGTTCTTGTTTTAAAGTCAGAATATATTATACTGGCCATATATTATCGGAACTAACCTACAAAATTTTAAAAATGTCGTGTTAAAAGATTATATAGTTGTATCGCTTGTACATAAATTTACAGAACTTGCACCAGTTGTGTCTATCGATTTACTTATTTTGAATATTGGTTCCTGATGTATTTATACTCCTTCTTCGCATCAAATATTATAACTATTCTTTTTTGTTATTAACTGTGGGGCAGATTTTAGTTTTAATTTAAATTTAAATTGCTTTTTTACTGTAGCTACTGTTATCGCCAATACAAGTGAGATATTCACAGGTTTATTTAAATTATTGAAAAATACTAGCTAAGTGCTAAATATTAGAGTATTAAAATTAAGTGCCAAGCTAATATTCGATGTTTCCCTCAACGCTCAAAGTAGTCTCATTTTACAATACTTAGAAATTTGTTTTAATTTAAAATCATTCAGAATATGTGTGAAACTTTAATCTACTTAATAAAGCAAAAGGACATTTCACAAGCATAATAACTGAAACTTAAAATTTCAGCATTGTTAAAGGTAGTAAAACAAGCCGTATAAGAAGGTCAATTATTTGGAATTTTGACATACTGTATTTTGTTGTAAAAAGATTTATTTTGAATATTAAAATATAAATTTGTTAAATTTTCATGATCAAATTTCAACAAAGAGCTTCATTAAACTCGTAAAAAGCAAAAGAACCGAATAACAACTGTTTTAATTAAGCTCATTCAGTAAAACTTATTTTTAAAAGTGTGCTCCATGTTAGATCGATAAAAATACAATGAATGATCTTCTCCAGCACAGAATATTACATCTTTATGACATCCGTAATTATAATTGTCTGAGGTTATGTTGATGATACGAACAAGTGGCGATAAAACATCACCATCAAGTTGAGGTTCTATTTAAAAACTGGAATTTTTTAATTTTTTATAATACCTCATTTTACAAGGTATTCCAAATTCGAATACATTCGCTTTTCTGTTTAATTTTTCATAACTTTGTGGACGAACGCCTTTTATCTAGTCCACTGTCTTCATCGCCTGTGGAGGCCATTTTTCCAGCTGTATCATTATACCATAGCGAGCAGGTTAAGTGAGAACTCTTAGCTTCAGGCCCACAATTCAAAAGAGTCTCTTAATTTATAAATTAACAAAAAAAAATCACATAACAGTTTAAACCATAAAATGTTTTGTTTGAATCAGCTGTTAAAATGTTTGGTAGATTTTCAACTCTAGAAAAAAATCTTTGATTTGTTTCTCAAATCAAAATTATAAAAACAATAATTGCAATTTATAAAATGTAAAAGCAAATGTAATTTATAAATTAGCAAAAAATCACATAACAGTTTAAACCATGAAATGCTTTGTTTGAATCAGTTATTAAAATGTTTGGTAAATTTTCAACTGTAGAAAAAAATCTTTGATTTGTTTCTCAAATCAAAATTATAAAAACAATAATTGCAATTTATAAAATGTAAAAGCAATTGTAATTTATAAATTAACAAAAATCGCATAACAGTTTAATCCATGAAATGTTTTGTTTGAATCAGTTATTAAAATGTTTGGTAAATTTTCAACTGTAGAAAAAAATCTTTGATTTGTTTCTCAAATCAAAATTATAAAAACAATAATTGCAATTTATAAAATGTAAAAGCAATTGTAATTTATAAATTAGCAAAAAATCACATAACAGTTTAAACCATGAAATGTTTTGTTTGAATCAGTTATTAAAATGTTTGGTAAATTTTCAACTCTAGAAAAAAAATCTTTGATTTGTTTCTCAAATCAAAATTATAAAATCAATAATTGCAATTTATAAAATGTAAAAGCAGTTGTAATTTATAAATTAACAAAAAAAAAATCACATAACAGTTTAAACCATGAAATGTTTTGTTTGAATCAGCTGTTAAAATGTTTGGTAAATTTTCAACTCTAGAAAAAAATCTTTGATTTGTTTCTCAAATCAAAATTATAAAAACAATAATTGCAATTTATAAAATGTAAAAGCAATTGTAATTTATAAATTAACAAAAAATCACATAACAGTTTAAAATGTTTGGTAAATTTTCAACTGTAGAAAAAAATCTTTGATTTGTTTCTCAAATCAAAATTATAAAAACAATAATTGCAATTTATAAAATGCAAAAGCAATTGTAATTTATAAATTAACAAAAAAAATCACATAACAGTTTAAACCATAAAATGTTTTGTTTGAATCAGCTGTTAAAATGTTTGGTAGATTTTCAACTCTAGAAAAAAATCTTTGATTTGTTTCTCAAATCAAAATTATAAAAACAATAATTGCAATTTATAAAATGTAAAAGCAAATGTAATTTATAAATTAGCAAAAAATCACATAACAGTTTAAACCATGAAATGCTTTGTTTGAATCAGTTATTAAAATGTTTGGTAAATTTTCAACTGTAGAAAAAAATCTTTGATTTGTTTCTCAAATCAAAATTATAAAAACAATAATTGCAATTTATAAAATGTAAAAGCAATTGTAATTTATTGTACTCAAATTTCAACAGCCTGCTTAGTAATTGATGACTGTTAATCGTCGTAATAACATCTTCAATATTCTCGTAATTCCCAGCTGGTATGTGTAAAAACAAACCATCCGTCATTTTCGTATAAAACTTCTGAGCTGTCTTTGAAATGGCTGCTAGCATTTTTTAGCACCGCTTCTTTGTCTTCAGAGTTAGGCGGCGTTGGACGATAATAAATTTGAACATTCCGTTTTAGACGAGGTAGGAGGGAAAGCTATTAGAGGTCTTTTTAACTTTATTAGAGTAAAAGAAATCCTCAACTTTATTAGCGTAAAAGAAGCCCTAAATTTCAGTGTTAGGTATTTGGGGTTATTTCTACAAGATTTCTTTGACTTTCAAACCCTGATATTACCGACTCCGAGGATGAAGACGATATCGACGGTAACTGCGATACCGAGGATTATGTCGAAGCCAAACGTAACGGTGCCTCCACCAGAGAAGATTATGCAAAAGAAATACGAGTTTAATGAAAGACACAAATTTGCCCGATACATACACTGTACGTCAATTGAAGTGGAACACCTAATTATTATTATTATTTTTTGTATTTAACTACCTCCAGGGGGACCTCGATGCGCTTCTAGAAGATCGTTTTGAACAGGGGCGGCAATACGCCGACCACCTGAATTTGTCTGTGATTAACTACTTACAGGGATGAAATGTGAATATGTAAATTATATTACCTGTTAAATATAAGGAATAAAATATTAAAATTATAAATAGGCGTTTGTAAAGCATCAAATAATGGGAAGTTTTATAGTTGGTCCGTATAATTATAATAATTATAATCGTTGTTATTACTAAAGCAAGTGAGATAAAACAGTTTTATTTCTGAAATATTTGCTACGTAGTTATGTACTTACTAGTACTGGGCGATCAATAGAATTCATAATTAGAGGAGTCTGTTTGGTGCTATTTTTTACCGTATGGATGGACACACTGTGAAATGAATAATAAATTAACAGTTGTTATATTTGAGGTTATGCTCGGATTTGACCGATCTTAGATGGTATAGTAAACATTATTTTGCTGAAACGCAACAATAAAATAAGTTTGAAGAAAAAAACTTTCAGTGAGAAAAATTTTATGTTGAATATCAAGCATTTTTAAAAATATACGCTTCAGCTAAAATGTATCGGATTGCTATTTAATAAATAGTAAACGTAGTTGCATTCCAGAAATTACTTGTTTAAAATAAATAACAGGTTAGTCTTTAAATTTGTCACTACATGTAAGGCGACGTTTCCTTTCGCCATTTTTCGGGATGATAAAGCTTTTAAATCATTTAAATTTTATTCAGAAAAATGTAATGCTTGGAAGTACAATTCTAAAATGATACAAAATATAACTTCAAATTTTTATGGGGATTACTATTTAAGTGTATTTATATTGTAAAATAAATAATATACCCGGCATAGATTAACATGCAACAAGAGCTTGTTAAATACTGCATTTCAGACTTTCAGACTCAAGTTTCATGCAGACTAGACAATAGGTCTTATACCCCCAAACGGTTATAGAACGGCCCACAAGCAATCTTGCTAAAGACATCTATTACTGTTAAAATATAATTATTTCCATCGTTGTATTTAGTCAAAGTCCTCATGTCGCAAAGATCCGCCTACCATAATTCAACAGCTTTTGGTACAAATTTACACGTTTGCCACCCCGTGCAGAGCATTTTGTAACGCTGCAATTCGAAATTTAAACTATCTTCACGTAAGGCCACTAATATCTCGGGTAGTTCATCAACGAACTCCTTGAACGTTTCTTCTTCGAATTCTACCCCAGCTTCAATGCCGCTTTTATTGAAACTTGGTTACGGGTAAGACGTCAGCTGTCTGTTTATTCAGGAAGGACTTGTTTTCTGTTAAAGCCTGCAACTTTTTTTGTTTTACAGGTAAAACAGCGACAAGCGCTTCCGGCTTACCATTGTACTCCGTATTTTTGTCTGATCTGGTATGGCTTCTAACCGTCGCCGTTTTACAACCTTCCTTCATATTTGGCAAATTCCTTAGAAAAACGATCGTCTATCCACAATGTAAACGTAAGGAACCTACATCAATACTCTATCCCTAGACATTACACTGAAAAATTCAAAAACAGTTTTTTGTATTTAGCGCCGTTTTTTCTAAACATTTATAGTAACGCTTTCCTCAATTCGTCCTCTAGTAATGCGCTCGCCAATAAATTAAAGTCTATGTTTATTAGTATGTACTAAACTGTATATTGTTTCTTTGTATTTGTGATCTACTTTATAAGTTATATTTACACGTATGATTCAGTTGTAGACGTAAGTACTTCTTGTTTGTACTTTAAATTTGTTATATATTTATTCTTTTTATGTGTTATTTTGACGATAGCCTTGTATTGCTATATATTTTAGTGCAATATGTACAATGTACACCCGGGCAGTGATGAAAAGCAGCACTATGCTGATTCTCCGCCCTTTAGAAATAGTTACTGTTTCTAATCAAGATTTATTATTATTATTATTATTATTACAGTGTTCAAACTGTTTTGTAAAAGAATAAATGTGAAGGGGAATGCTTACGTTGTATTTAGAAATGAAAGCGTTGGTTTTCAAACTTGTTTTTCGGGCGTACAAGTCTAAATTAAAAAACGTTTTTCTTAGAACAGTGAGAGACCAGCATTGACACCTTTGAAAGAATACAGCTTCTGCTGGAAGGGTACTTTGGTAGGTTTAATTTTACTGCTTGAATAGCCCATGCCTTGTAATTCCCAGATAGTTTTAATTATTTTCCGAATATTTAAAACTGGTGACGGCGTTTATAGATTTGAAATGATCGCCGGACCTCCAAAAAGCATCCGCGCACGCGGGTCTCGACTCGCCGTAATTAAGAACTAGTTGATTAAATTGCTTGAACCGGATCAAATGATCGGCCTAGTTAATTTGCTTGGTTAAACTGAATTGGCTAAATTGAGCTAGATAAATTGCTTTGATTAAAAGCCGTCAGTTTTGTACAAGATATTTGGCAAAAGTTCAAATCCTGCAGGCTGAGAGCAGTTTACATCCTTTATGAAAGAGAAAAATATACCTCATGAGTTAATAGGTAACCCTAAACGAGATGAAAAGGTACCTATTGTTCGCGATAATCCCTGACGTCATTTACGAAATTTTAAGCTTTGATTGACAGGTGTAAACAGACAAGTCAAAACCTGCGTTTCCTTTTTAGTTTTGTGTTACGTACAAACCGTGGATTGATCTAATTAAGCGGTGCTTTTCGTGATGCATCTTAGAACTTGGATATTTATTTAATCCGCGGATTGATACCGCTGATGCAACCCGCCGTACACGTAATTAAATTGATAACTTTGATTAAAGATTAATTCAATATGCCACTTATTGCTCTGATTAATTATGACGCAGCCCCCGCCGGTTCCTGGCCACGCCCCATTTGTACAGTACGAAGGGTGAGAGTGAGATAGATTGATCTAATTAATCCGCTAACCTGATTGGACTAGTTATAATACTTGATTTAATTCCAAGATGGCCGTCGCTTTTAATCGAAGTTTTAATCGAACTTTTAATCGATCTAATTAAATTTGATTGATTAATTTGATTACCCTAATTAAATCCAAGATGGCCGCCGTTTTTAATCGAGATTTTAATCGAACCTTTAATTGACCTAATTAAAATGATTGATTACCCTAATTAAATCCAAGATGGCCGCCGTTTTTAATCGAAATTTTAATCGAACTTTTAATTGACCTAATTAAACCGCGAATTGATCTAATTAAACCGCTAATCCCCTTAAATCGGCCTACAATTCCGCGAATTGATCTAATTAAACCGCTAATCCCATTAAATCGACCTAAAATTCCGCGAATTGATCTAATTATTGCGTAATCGATTAAATTGATTGACCTAATTAAAAACAAAATGGCCGCCAAGCTGCCTGTATTCTACTAATGGGTGATCACATTCTGTTCACGCTTTCCCACACTATCCGTATGCAAAAAGTCTTAATTTGCACACTACAATAAGTAATCACTCAATTGTATTTACCAATAGAAATCAACCGTAAAGAATGGCATTGTGTGACTGACACCTTCTGCAATCTTCTTGCATACGGGAACAGTATGTAGGTAATCACTCCGTTGATTCTGTAAACTAGGTAGAATAATCTCTCCTCTTAGCTTCTTTATCATCCCTAAAAGTTTCAGGGTCCAATTTTAATACATCATGGGTATGTCAGGATTGCTTAGATTTTTTATTTCTGTCTAATACTCCAGTAAACGTTAAAAACTAAAAAACAAATTTAACAACCATATAGCCATAAAACACACTTATTTAAACCAAGCAAACCTGCTTTAAAAACCCAACTCCAAAGATAAGATTTATTAAACGTTTTATGGACCATTTTAAATCATAAAAAATATATCGTAAGCAGCAAAAAAATGTTTGCGCTCTTTATAGAGCAAATCATTCCCAAGCCTTGAATTTAATATTCATATTTTACATAATGCAAGATATTCAGAAATCGTAATAAATTTTCTGGATTTCGTAATTGAGAATTTATGTTTATAAGAAGACTCTCAAATTAGGAATTTGAATCTTATTAAAATCCATTCACGAAAATATTATCGGACTCCATGAATGGCTCTCATAAAACCAGAGGCAAGGAAATTGAAAATTATTTGTAAAATTGCATTTCAAAGAATCCGTACATAATTGAAAGCCTTAGAGCAATACCAACACGTCATAAATTCACACCCAATGTATAATTAATGTTCTAAGTGTTAATTGAAATAGCATGCTAATTTTAGTAGAAAATATCGGTTAAATTAATGAAATATGTAGTTCCATTTACATTTAGAATATCTACTCGTACGTTATAAAATTTGCATCTGAGGAAGTTACCGTACTAAAAAGTGCCTGATCTAAAATTTAAATGTTATAAAAGGCTACGTTTCCGCGATTTCTTGTATTGATTGAGAACAGGAGTATACGCTTGTTAAGAAACCAGGGTACTTCTAGTGCTCTCGTCCTTCAGCTCTCGAGGCAGCTCTTAATTTCAAGGACCTCGGGATAAGCAAACACGACATGTTTTTATACAGATGTTCAAATATCATTATGGCATTATATCGAGAAAATTTCCGCAAAATTCTCTCTTAATAAACATTTCATCTGAGAGCAAGGTCGTACCCACTTAATTTTAATCCTGAAACTAAGCCGGAGTAACGTAAAGCAAGTGCAACTTCTCCATTTGGTTGCATGTTAAGATAATGCTATTTGTTCAGCTGACCTAGTAAGAAGATGGCAAACCGTCCGAACTAATTCAGGTTAGACTCTACGATAAGTAAACGTGGATTTGTGGTTTAATGGACCGGGGATAAAATACCTCAAGCTGGTTGCTGGAAATTAGTGGAGCTGCTAAGAATTTTAATCTTATTTTGGCACACTGACTACATCCTTAGGATTACTTTGTATTAAACGACTTCCTTATTTAAGGAGTCCAAGTTTCATTAGGTATGAGTTTAAATGTTTCTTTCAATACGTAATCGCTACAACCAATAAGCAAAAAATAATAAGAGGCTTAGCGCCCAAGTACTTTTAGAAATGCCTGAAAATTGAGTTACATAAATACAAGTTTACAAAGTTATAGGGTTGTCGATTCTTAGAAAAGAAGTTACGCAAACTGAAAGCTGTAACAATGTCAATAGCATTTCTATGAGCAAGCAACAGTAAACATTCAACTACAGTATTCGGTAACATTTGATCATTTTAGTTACCTTTCAACAACACAGAAAAAATATTAATCTTTTGTTATACAATTATTATTCATTTACTTAAACTACTGGAATGAAAATTTTCAAAAATCAAATTTACATCCTTCCTTCTTCGATGGACGTTTGAATATCCTCCAACGAAGGAATAGTAAAAATACAAGTTTTTCGGCTTAGTCCCTAAGTTCTTCCTCATCTTTCGAATTTAAATATCATACTTCTATCCAACGTACACACACATACACTATACACATGGTGCTGTATGTAGGCAAAAAACGTCGCACTAATCATGTGACTCGCATGTGGGCCGGATTGTGCATTTCACGCGTAAGACCACATACGCTAACGCACCAGCCTCAACACCGAAAGGTATAAGAGGTAAACGATTACATACATACATACTTCTATCCAATCCACGAAAAGCAAACACTATTGTGTGCCTAGAAAATGCTCGAGGAAACCCACAAAGGACGACTGGAAGGTTGCTAGAGAACTGATCACCTATGTAATTAATTAGGTACAATGGGCTGCAAAATCATTTCTACCTTAGAAATCGCCCAGACCGGATGGAAATTTTCCAGCTCTATTGCAGGGACACTACCTGTCACTGGCATGGAGACACATCAAGGTGATCTTTATTCCTAAACCAGGGCGGGGTCGTACACCCAGACAAAGGCATGTAGACCGATTAGCCTAATGTATTTTTGCTTAAAGGCCATGACGAAACTGGTGGATAGGCATATACAAGATGGGGTTATGAAAAACAACTCTCTATATCGTAATCAACATGTATATCAACCAGGAAGGTCATGTAAATCAGCACTTCATAACCTAGTCAGTAGGATAGAAGTGCCACTAAATAACAAGAAAATAGCTCTAGTTGCTTTCTTAAACATAGAGGGGGCAATTGATAACACCTTCTTTGATTGCGTAATAACTGCTACCCTCAGACATGATGTTAACGACATCACTAACAGATGCATAAAACCAAGTTAGAGGGCCACCGGGTACAGACTCATTTAGGAGCAGAATCTCTCACAAGGGGGCGTTTTATCCCGCCTACTATGGAACCTGGTAGGGAATGATCCCTTGAATATACTCAATAATAAAAGATTTAACACATTACACAGATGTGGTGTGAAAGGAAAAACCTTAGTAAGCCCTCACAAAACAACAATATTAATACCCTTCACTAAGAACAGGTTGTAGGGACATTCCACAACCTCACAATTTTTGGTGAACGTATTCAGGTTAGCCAGAAGGTTAAATATCTGAGCATTACCTTAGATGTAAAACTAAACTGGAATGAACTTCTGAATAACATTGCAAACAAAGCGAAAATTTTCCTCATAATGGGCAGACGCATGTTTGGAAAGATATGGGGACTGAAACCAAAGATGGTCGATCCAGTGGTACTATACCGCGGTAATCAGACCCATGGTAGCCTATGGCACTCTAGTTTGGTGGTCAAAGGTAGAAACAAAATTCAGTAATCACAAAACTGTTCAGGATACAGGGACTGGCCTGCTTGTGTATATGTGTATTAATAGCATCTATAGAAATCCATTTTAAGAATGGGCACCGATTACACTTCTTATCCAGAGTATTCTTTTGAAAAACCATTGGCTGTCAGGTGTAATCGCAATGACTGGACTCAAAGAACCCCACTTTATTACTCCAAAGAGATCCCGTACAGTGGAGGCTACAGGGGCTGGAATATATGGCGTAAGACCAAGAGAGAATATAAGTGTTTCTCTGGAAACTAAAACTATAGTCTTTCAGGCTGAAATATTTGCTATAATGCGAGAATGTCTGAATCACCTGACCCTCTTAGCTGAGAAGGACACAGTTCAACTCATATGGGTGTAATGGCACACAGCTTAGAGGGAAATGAAGCAGCAGACGCATTCGCAAAGCTAGTGCAACCACATCGTTTATAAGCCCAGAACCTGTATTCGGAATACCCCCAAAAAGCATCCGAACAACGATAGAAAACTGAACCGTTAGACAATATATTCTCTCGATGAGTTGCAATGCATGGACAGAAACTGGGGAAGGGAATAATTGATAAGTCTTCACACAGACTGATATCTGACGTACTACACTTAGGTCAATCTCAAATTAGACGGCTGGTAGGACTTGTCACAAGACACTGTCATCTGAGAAAACACCTACAAAAAATAGGAATGTACAGGAGAGACACACTCTGTATATTATGTCAAGAAAAAGAAGCCTTGCACATAATATTTGACTGTCGAGTGCTGTACCACAAAATACAGCAACTTTTCGAGGGAACGTCACATGGAATAGCTCTTACGCACGAGCACCTCGTAAAAAACATCGTGCAACTTGTTGAGGGCACAGATTTATTTTGATTGAATCAGGGCATACAAAAGACCAAAGAGTCGAAGTACAAGAATGATGGCCACAAAATTCCAAAAAAACCTGCTAAAAATCAATCAATCACTTAATCTATCCAGTCTGAAATTAGCAGCTTTCAGGTGCTTTCTTCTTCTTTCATATGTCTTCTGAAGTGTGAACTTTTCAGTTGTCGTGGTTTGTTTTCATTTTGAAAACTTGGCGGGGCAAAAAGTCGAGGGCTCTCACCTGATAATCTCAACTTTTGGAATTTAAATACTGCTTTCCTTCGATAAAGAACAATAATTTTGGAGTTAAATCAGATTGTTTCGGGTTTGAATCTTCTGTTGTTAAGCTAAGAGGCCTCAAAGTTTGGTATGCGGACGTTAGGTGCCAAAGGCTTCGAATGGATTCACTTTTGGTTTTTGGTTTGTACCGCTACATTTACATTTTCTTTAATCTTTCTTTAAGTTTCATTGTTTTTAATTAAAATCCCGATTAGCGTAAATAAAACATAATAGATAATTTGGATATGTGAAAACGGCTCGCACAACATTAGCTTCATTGCTTCGGCAAAAGTAAGCACTTTTTTCTTCACTTCCGATCAATCTTTCTATTTAAAAAAATCGCATGTGTTCAGAAAAGAACAGGTTTAATATAATACGTGAATTTCTATACAATTAAGAAACTTAGATAGTTTCAAAAAAAATTAAAGTTTGCCAAATTTTCCATCATGGCTATCTAATATTTTTGTTCTTAAATTTTCAGCTTAAAAATCAGTTGAAAAATGTATTTATTTTCATAATTCAAATACTTAGATTTCCTAAGGTTTTCGCAAATAAGTTTGTTTACAATTGCTTTTAATCCTCTTACTCCTCCACTATACGTTTGTCCGCATATTTAAATTACATCACTTAGTAATAAGCTAGCGTAGCAGTAGGCACTTTATTACGACCCCAGTAGGAAATACACCAACTCAAGGAGTAGCGACCTTGCCCTTGCTAACTTATGATATTTCCCCATATCCCTTTGTCCAGGAGAAAATCATGCCTCAAACCCCAAATTCCATATAACCTAAATCTATCCTTCCCACATCCCAAACCACTTGCCAACCCGATTGACAAGCGTGGCGTTTCAATGTCAATAAAACCTCTTCAATGTCAGAGTCGAAAACAAACATGGTACAACAAGTAGGTAGAGTTCAAAACTCAGAATCCCACACTGTAAAATCAGTCTGCCTCAAGGATTTTGGGGGATGTAAGAAACTGACAAAACCAAAATTCAAAAGAAAGGTAATCACGGTAGCAACATATACAACTGCAAATCATTATTACACGACCTACACCTTTTTGACCTAGAGAACTAATCCCAGAACATTTAAATGGGTTATAATGAGCATATCAGAAGTAAGAAGAAAAGGCGAAGGCTTCATAATTCAGCAGTCAGGAAATGCACTGTTATACAAAGGCCACTCCAGTGGGGCGTAGAATTTCTAGTTAGAAAAGAGCATATCCAGAATATAGTTTGTTTTAAACTTTAAAGCAATAGCAGAAAGAGTGGCATATATAATCCTAACCTTAGACCATAACAACTTACATGGTCTATGATCCTAACAATATCGGATTCTTGTAAATTAAAGATCATGCAAGTGTACCCATCTACCTCTACGTACGAAAATGATGAAGTTGAGCTCCTTAATGAAGATATTTCAAACGCAAGAAGAGAAGTAAAATGTGACCACAATATAATAATAGGAGACTTTAACGCATTTCTGGGACGACAACATGATGAAGACGAAAGCTATTTTAGAAGAAATGGATTACGTACCAGAAATCAAAGAGGGAACATGTTGACAAACTTCTTAGAAAACCAAAATCTATGCCATGAATAACCTACTTTAATAAAAGAATTCGGCGAAAATTGACTTGGATAAGTTCCAACACAAGAACTATGAATGAAATCGACTATATCTTGTGTTCCACAAAATCAATTATACATGGGAAAAAATTATTATAACAGGAAAGATAAAAAGAACAAAGCGTAAACCAAAGCGAACTAGTCGATGTTAATACGCTCAAAGAAAACAGAGAAAAATATACAAAAGAACTCAATGAAGCAATAGGAGACATTGAACATATTTAAAAAGATATAATAATAATAATAATAATAATAAAAGTCTTTTATTTCCCCATAATAACAAACATAAAAAAACATAAATTTGAAAAACATAAAAAAATAAAATAATAAAATAAGGAAATACCCAAGGCGAAGTTCAGCACAGCACGAAGGTGCATCGCTGTTCTTCCACTTAACCTTGTTATATTTTTAAATCGTAAGTAAATGTGTCTTAGTAATTGAAAAACAAGAAAAAAAAAAATATATATATATATATATGTGCAAACGCCTGTTTAACCTCAAAAATTAGTATATAAAGTATAGTTTGGTCTCAAATTTCATGTTTGACCTCTGAGGCCAAAGATGGAATGTTGGCTAATCCACTCGTCGGCCTCATGGGCATTGATGGGCTAACCTGGCGGCAAATTGAGTAACCTGAAAGGTTTGTCTACAAAATGTGTGATTTGATGAAGCGTTTGCCTAACCTGTAGGATCAAATTTTAATGAAATAATTAAGAAATATTCAATTTTAGTTTTTCAGCTAAAACGCTGATAGGGGACGTATTTTAATAGCCAATAACGCTAACTAACCTTCATTTTATTGAAGGAACGTTTAAGAATTATTAAACAATTTCAACACGCGAGGCCAATCCTTGCATTATATAAAACCGTGAAGTCAAATAGTGCTTTAGCTGGAGACTTGGCTCCACACGGAAAACCTATATTGACCTCCCCGTAAAAAATTTGGAAAATATTTTACATACTCTATTGTTGAAACGCAAGTTTAAACGAAAGTACATTGCTATAAAAACTTTCATAATTTTTTTATGACTTTCTAGTATTAAAAATACCGTTAAGCTTAAAACATTTCAGTAAATCGAAAAATATCCAGAGGTGTCTTCTTTACATGGTAATGGGGAATTTTTTCGAGTTCGGGACGGCTTTAAGAAAACATTTTAGATTTTCAGTTAAAACATTGATAGAGGACCCATTTTAATAGACAATAGGCAATGACGCTAACTAACCTTCATTTTATTGAAAAAACGTTTAAGAATATTATTAAATAATTTTCAACACGCGAGGCCAATCCTTGCATTATATAAAGCCATGAAGCCAAATAGTGCTTTAGCTGGAGACTTGGCTCCACACGTAAGACCTATATTGACCTCCCCGTAAAAAATTTGGAAAATATTTTACATACTCTATTGTTGAAACGCAAGTATAAATGAAAGTACATTGCTATAAAAACTGTCATAATTTTTTTATGACTTTCTAGTATTGAAACTGCCATTAAGCGTAAAAAAATTCGGTAAATCGAAAAATATCCAGAGGTGTCTTGGTTACATGCTAATGGGGAATTTTTTCGAGTTCGGGGCAGCTTTGAGATAAAAGTTTAGATTTTCAGTTAAAACGCTGATAGAAGGCCTATTTTAATAGGCAATAACGCTAACTAACCTTAATTTTATTGAAAAAACGTTTAAGAACATTATTAAATAATTTTGAACACGCGAGGCCAATTCTTGCATTATATAAAGCCATGAAGCCAAATAGTGCTTTAGCTGGAGACTTGGCTCCACACGTAAAACCTATATTGACCTCCCCGTAAAAAATTTGGAAAATATTTTACATCTACTCTATTGTTGAAACGCAAGTTTAAATGAAAGTACATTGCTATAAAAACTTTCATAATTTTTTTATGAGTTTCTAGTATTGTAACTGCTGTTAAGCTTAAAAAAATTCAGTAAATCGAAAAATATCCAGAAGTGTCTTGGATACATGCTAATGGGGAATGAGTTCGGGGCGGCTTTGAGATAAAATTTTAGATTTTCAGTTAAAAAGTTGATAGAGGGCCTAAAACGTTTAAGAATATTATTAAATAATTTTTAACACGCGAAGCTAATCCTTGCATTAAATTAAGCCATGAAGCCAAATAGTGCTTTAGCTGGAGACTTGGCTCCACACGTAAGACTTATATTGACCTCCCCGTAAAAAATTTGGAAAATATTTTACATACTCTATTGTTGAAACGCAAGTTTAAATGAAAGTACATTGCTATAAAAACTGTCATAATTTTTTTATGACTTTCTAGTACTGAAACTGCCGTTAAGCTTAAAAAAATTCAGTAAATCGAAAAATATCCAGAGATGTCTTGGTTACATGCTAATGGGGAATTTCTTCGAGTTCAGGGCGGCTTTCAGATAAAATTTTAGATTTTCAGTTAAAAAATTGATAGCGGGCTTATTTTAATAGGCAATAACGCTAACAGACTTTAATTTTATTGTAAAAACGTTTAAGAAAATTATGTATTAAATAATTTTCAACACGCGAGGCCAATCCTTGCATCATATAAAGCCATGAAGCCAAATAGTGCTTTAGCTGGAGACTTGGCTCCACACGTAAGACCTATATTGACCTCCCCGTAAAAAATTTGGAAAATATTTTATATACTCTATTGTTGAAACGCAAGTTTAAATGAAAGTACATTGCTATAAAAACTTTCATAATTTTTTTTATGCCTTTCTAGTACTGAAACTGCCGTTAAGCTTAAAAAAACTCAGTAAATCGAAAAATATCCAGAGGTGTCTTGGTTACATGCTAATGGGGAATTTCTTCGAGTTCGGGGCGGCTTTGAGATAAAATTTTAGATTTTCAGTTAAAACGTTGATAGAGGGCCTATTTTAGTAGGCAACAACGCTAACTAACCTTAATTTTATTCAAAAAACGTTTAAGAACATTATTAAATAATTTTGAACACGCGAGGCCAATCCTTGCATTATATAAAGCCATGAAGCCAAATAGTGCTTTAGCTGGAGACTTAGCTCCACACATAAATCCCATATTGACCTCACCGTACAAATTTTATTAAGTTTTAAACGCATTGTACACTTTGGACTACCTTTAAACTTATAAGATACCAGATAACGAGAAGCCAAGGAAAGCATTATTTGAAGCTATGAAGCTATGATGCCAGAAGATGCTTTAGTTGACTAACTTGCCCCACGTAAAATCCGATTTGGCCTGACATTTCAAATTTTAGAAAATATATATTATTTTGAAATACAATTACAACATAAAGGGGATTACAAGAATTGGTTTTATTAGGTTTTAAGTAAGTACCTAGTACTCCATAGTGTTCGGGCTGGAGTACCGCCCTTACACTATAAAAATCCCAAAGGACGTGAAGCCAAATATGGTGTTTGTTATGTCTATTGGTAATGTGCCTCATCAAGTTTCGCGGTTCGCGCGTGCTGACGTTGACAATTTTGCATTATATGGTTGCATTATCTCGTTAAACAGCGTGCTTGTTAGTGCAGTGCAGAGAGAACGAGTAATATAATTGGTAAGTAGTTAATGTTATTATTAATTCTTCGGTACACTTAGACAATTTAATATTCTACCTATGAATAGAATAAAACAAAAGATGTCTTCTCCACAGATTTAATTAATAAACGAAGAACTCAAAAATGGGGCGATTGTCAGCTGACAACCCCATTTTTGAGTTGTTCGTTTATTAATTAAATCTGTGGAGAAGACATCTTTTGTTTTATTCTATTAAATCGTAACTCCACTATAAATAGGGATTTCAACATTTTCTACCTATGAATTTTCATTTTATTGGCGATTTGTTTGTTGATATCTCAGATGGGAAGGTTACCAGTCCTTTTGGCGGTTCGAAAAATAATTCTTTTCGAGCAGTATTTAACTGTTGTGTAATTTTTGTCATGGCTACTTAAATCATTTAATATTTAATTGAAACAGTATAGAGAGCATTGGCAGAATATGTGTACCATTTATTTTACATATTTTGCCAACAATATAATAATAGGTACACAATTATGCATGTAATATGTAATAATATTAATATAAACGCAATTAACTTTATCCTGGTTGATACATTGCCACTTATTCTTATAAAAGCTATTTATAATTAAATATTATTCAACATTTTTAAAAAGAAGCCATTGTTTTCTATTTGAAGTATTTTGTCTTTATCACGGAATGAAATACCTACTGGAGCTTTTACTTGTTTGTAGGAATTTCTAGGAATTAATTTGTTTTTGAATTTTGTGAGTCTGTATTTGTCTTTGATAAATGCAAACTGTTGAGTCACTATTGGTGAATTAATCAGTTTTTGGAATTTATAATTGCAATAGATACTATAGTTTATTCAGATTCAAGATAAAGCAAAATATACAACACCAAGTTACAAATATCAGCAGTGAGTTGATTACTAATACGATTTTATTAAAATTTTTATCATAGGATGTACCTACATAATATAATATAGAGGTTATATTTTTTTGTCAAAAGGCAAAGATGAGAATCGAGAACCAGAACAATTTCAAGATAGTGGGGACAGCTTCAATGTGGAAAACGAACAATACAACGAAACCTCTGACAATTGTGGAGGAGGGGTAGTCAGGGCAGCTAAAAAGATACGTAAGTTTTATGATTAATTCGTTAATGTAGATCTCAATTTTGTTTTCTGTTTTGAAGCTCGTTGGAACACACCCGAAAAATATGCAGCACGAAGACAGTTTGCAGATAATATCCTAAAGCATACAATACCCCCAACAAGTTTTTGCCTGAAAGCGTTCCAGGAAGAACTACCTAATTTAAAGAATAAAACCCCTGGACAAATTAGAACATGGGTATCGCACCAAATTAGGACCCAATCTATCCATAATGATAAATACATCTTATGGAGATTAGCAATAATGTTGGAATTATTACAGCATGTTCATCAAGAGTACGACGTCCCTGGACTACACCACAGAAACATAGCGTTCGACAACTATTTGAGGGCCATATTGCAAATGGTACTTATCCGTCTTCAAGTGAATGTAGTGACGCAATAACCATTTACCCAGAACTAAGTGGAAAGACTGTCTTAACCATAAAAAGTTTTATTCAGCATGCTGCTAAGCGTTTAAACAATCCAGCATGATAAACAAATGTTTTTGAAGAAGATTGGCCATGGAACACAAAATGCATATCTTTAGCAATTAACTCAACTGTTTATCTGTTGTATATAATTAGTTGACAGTTGTCTAACTAGTATTAAGTTGCATCCATAGATTTTGCTCAAAAGTGCAGAATAGGTACCTAGTAGGCGGAAATATGTCAATGTACAAAAAGGTATGCGCAGCAGTTATAAATACCAAATGTGTTTTTTAAAACTTCTTAGAGATAATGATTCGCTTTGTTGTATAAAAATATTAGATTTAAAATAATTATATAGAAAACTATCTAAACAGTCCGACTTAATCAAAGAAATGCTGTTTGGTTCTATGGCTACGATAAAGTGTGTTCTTAAATTCTCTACATAAATAGTTTTAATGTAATTGTAATTTTTACTGCTTTGCTTATGTGCTTTTGGTTGAATTGATAATACATTGCGATAACGAATTAATTCAAATCCTTTTTAAAGCAAAGACAAAACATTCCGTAAAAGTATGTACTGTATAAAATGTTTAATTAGTTACATATTCAATATTAATTTAATTTCGTTGTGCGCATAGTTGTTAATAAATACCATTAAAAAAGTAATGTCAAAATTTTTGTTGAACAAAAATGTGGTAGTAGTATATTTGTTTATTTAAAAAGTGCAAAAGTGTAATCTTTTATAGTACTTAAACTATTTAAAATTAATTTATTCTTTTCTTCTTATTATAGCATATACAAGTAGTTTTTGTAAATATTACGTAACTAAATATGAAAGCAATTACACTTAATGGATATTAAATAAAATCAATAAAGAAAAAATTACCACTTTGTTTTTTAGTTTGCACGGGTTTTGCAAAATTAAATGATCGACACCTTGCAATGAAAAAGACTGAAGTAAACTATATATTTGTTAATTGATTGAATAACTGATTGAATCGACTTTTACTTTTACTTTTAATTGTTATAAATATATTTGCTTATTAAGCTTATAGGGACTAATAAAATTATTTAGATAAAATTAAGATGTGTCTCAGGTGTTTGTAATATTTATTAGATGTTTAAATTATTAGTTTATAGCATAGGTACTAAATAAAAGTAAAATACTAAACACTGAACACATCCAATTTATGAATGCTATTCTCATGGTGATAAAATGATAAATATGAATTTTATAGTGACTTGGAGAACTATTTATATTTTACATACAATTAAGAATTTAACGTATAATAGATTTATTTTACTGGTTTACTACATTATGATAAATAATAATGGAGCACCCTCGTTTTGCTTCGCCCTACAGTAGTAGTAGTATAGAAAAATGGTTTGTCACCATGATAAATATTTTTAGGCCAAAACCAACGTTACATATGGAATTTTCGATGAGGCTGAACGCGGTTTACACATATATATATATATATATAATAATAGTTGAAACAAATTAATATAAAATCAAATAACACATGCAAATACAGCTCACTGTGCACCAAGTAATAATTGCTTATAACGGTATTTAAAACTGAAATAATTTAATGTTTTAAGAGGGCAGTTTAATTTATTAAAGGTAGAAGCAAGCTGATACGAAAAGGAACATTTGAATTTTTCAGTTTTGTGCTCTGGGATAGTTACAGAATTTTTGTATCGAATATTAACATTGTGTAGATCCGATCGAAAACTAATTTTATTATACAGATACCTAGGACATTTATTTGTAATGATCTTATGATAAAGACATGCAGAGTGTAGAAAACGTCTGTTCTGTACATTTAGCCATTTAGCTGAGTGTAATTTATGGGATATCCTTTGATACTTCCGTATTCCGTATATATACCGAAGACAAGAATTTTGTAGTTTCTGTAATCTGTTACAATCGTTAATACTCAGACATGGTCCATAAACTACATCACAGTAACTAATATGTGAAAGTACCAAAGAATCACACAGTAATTTTTTAACATTCACACTCAATACATGTCTATGAGGATATAAAACCTTCAAAACAGAATATGATGATTTGAGTATATTGACCACATGTTGCTTAAATTTTAAATCAGAATCCATTGTAAGACCCAAATTTTTAACTGTTTCCACAGGCATAATTAACTTATCCTTTACTCTGATGTTAATAAAAGGCAGAGACTCAAGTTTACATTTAGCTGACCCAAACAAGACTACAGAGGTTTTGCTGGCGTTAATTATTAATGAATGTTTTTCGGCTTGGTCAACAATCCTATTAAGATCCTCATTTATAAGATTGTTCGCTAGAAGTACCTCATCTGGTTTAAACGAATAATAGATTTGTGTGTCGTCTGCGTATTGGTGAGATTTACAATATCTGATAGCTGTTGAAAAATTTATAGTATACATAGTATAGAACAACGGCCCCAACACCGATCCTTGAGGAACACCTCTTTCTAATTTAAATGAATCTGAGAAGGTAGTACCAATTTTCACACACTGCGATCTATCTTTTAGATAATTTTGTATTAATTTAATTGAAAGTTCATCAAAGCCTATGTATTTTAATATTGCAAGGAATATGTCATGATTTAACGTATCAAACGCTTTGCTATAATCTAATAATACAACTAAGGTAGTTTTATTTTTATCGTTCGCTCTAAAAACATCATCCGTTATATTAAGTAAAGCAGTAGTGCAACTAAAACCAGGTCTAAACCCAGACTGTGTTTCAGGTAGAATATTATTATAAGTAAGAAATTCTCTGATCTGTTGATTGATTACTTTTTCAATTATCTTAGATAGAACCGGTAATATACTAATTGGACGAAGGTCTTTTAACGAATTTGGTTTATTGGTTTTAGGCAAAGGAACAACTACCGCTTTCTTCCACGGTTCAGGAAAAACTCCTTTAGTCAAACAAAAATTAACAATGTGTCTAATGTAGGGTAATATATGAGGGCAACACAGTTTTATTATATCTATATTGATGCCATCAAGGCCTACAGCTTTAGACTTAATGGAATTAATAATATTGAAAATATGATTTTCATCAGTTTCATTGAAATTAAACCTTTTATTTGTATTAATCAAACTATTACTATTATAATATTCCAAAACTTCATCTATGTCAATGTCCGTTTTTGGTATAGAGTTAATAAAATAGTTATTTATAGTATTCGGATCAGCCAAATGTTCCGGAATCTCTGGTTGAACTTTGGTGTGAATACCATATTTAGACAGTTTTTTCCAAAGCGTTTTACTGTCTGAATCTTTAAGCTTAGATTCCAGAAAAGCTCTTTTTTCATTTTTAATTGCCTGAGTTGTAAAATTGCGCAATTGCTTGTAATATTCCCAGTGATGCGGATTCTGAGATTTCTTAAATTTTTTAAAAGCTTTATCCCTCATCGACATCATGAGTCTAATGTTGTCTGTAAGCCAGGGAGCAAAATTCTTAGTGTGTCTCTTTGATACGTATGGAGCATGTTTATCTATCAGAAAATTTATCTGCGTAGCAAGATAATTTACTTTATCATTAACTGTATCTAAATCAAAAATTTCGAAAAAAGGAATTTGCTGCAAATCTGCTAAAAATGTGCCATAATTAAAGTTTTTAAAAGAACGGTATGTAGAAAATCGCGCTTTTGGCCTTTTATTTTCAAATGACATGTTACAGTAAATTAACTCGTGATCTAAAAAATCTAAATTAGTTGTTCCACTCAGAACTACACTATTTTTGTCCGAAGTAATTATTATATCCAAGAGTGAAGCAGTAGTTTTCGTAATCCTGGTAGGTGCATTGATTATTTGCGTTAAACTGTAACTATCAATCAATAATTGAAACTGATTTGCTGCATAATTATCTTGACTTAACAAATTAATATTAAAATCTCCCAAGCAGAACAATTCACCGCAAACAGGCATTACCAAAGACAATGTGCTATCAAATTCGTTTATAAAATTCTTATAATCTGAATTAGGAGCCCTGTAGACTACCCCAAAAGCATAGTTTTTCCTATTAAGTTTAACATTAAACCATAATTGTTCAATCGTATCAGATGTATTTATTATGACTGTATTAAGGTTATTTGCTACATAAAAAGCAACTCCTCCACCTCTTCCAGAATTACGATCTTTGCGCAGTATTCTATACCCTGGTAGATGTAAATTTTTATCTGGTACATTAATTGTTAACCATGTTTCTGTGACAGCAATCACATCAAAGGCATTTTTCTCAAAATAAATTCTCAAGTCATGAATATTTCGTGACAGCGAGCGGGAATTCACATGTGCCATTCTAAATTCATTCATTATTAATAATTAAAATTTTAAACAACTAAATAAGTAAATTAATTAGGCTAGTATCTTATTAGAATTAATTAAAGAAAAATTTCAAGTATAATTTAATTTTATTGTAAGCAACCTAGGTTTTGATAGCAGTACATACAGAATAAAAATCGGAGCAAACAAGAAAGTATAATATGTTCAAAGTATTTAGGATAAAAATAAAATAAAATTTAAAGGAAAATTTAAAGGACACCGAGTGAATTTACCTGCTGCTTTCAAATATTAAATACTTTCTAAATCTTTTAAGCAAGTTATTTTAGAAATCTTCTTATCATATTTAGCAAAAATGTTACCATTATTAGTAAATACATTTCTATTACCATATTTTGTAATAGCTACCTTAATCAATTGTAAGCGCTTTTGAGTGAGATCTTCCCGTAAAACAATATTTGTGCCCTTCAATCGAGTTTTACTACGAAAGACGTTCGTTTTCACATTTCGACGACAAAATTTGACAATAATAGGGCGATGATCACCAACCTTGTTATTTAAACGGTGACTGCAATCTATATCAGCTTCTGTAATTGACACTTTTAACTTGTCTCTGCACAGCTGTACCACTAAGTGATCTGTATTTTCCGATGAATTTTCTGGAATACCAAATATGCGAAGGTTATTCCTTCTAGAATATTGTTCTTGGACTTCTAAATTCTCTTCAGCTGCAGTCAACTGTTTTTGCAATGTTGTAAGTTTTTCTTCGTAAACTTTAAAACGTGCGTCAATAAGATCTTCAATTTTCTTAGTCATAGATGAAAAGAGTTGATCCATAAACGTGTTATTAGATAAAACCCTTTCCACAACTTTTTGAATAAGGGATTCGTCTTTATCCACACTTTGTGAACGGGTTGCACGATCTGTGTTGTTACCACCCATAACGATAAGAATATATAACCAGTAGAAAAATTAAATGTAATATTTAATGCAGCAGACACAAAACGCGTCTATTCAGTACGACTGCACATCAATCTGTTATATGACAGAAAGTAAACGAGAGAAGAACGTTATATATTGTAATGTTACATATTTTATAAACTCAATTTTGATTAGGATGGAATTAATAAAAAATGTAAGTAAATAATAAGTTAGTTAGATTGAAAATCAAGTAAACAAATATGAATAAATTTAACCAGGACAACGAGGAAAACAGAGAATAACAAATAATTGAAAGATATTAAGAACAGATTTTTCAAATTGGAAAAATAAAAGCTTTTAATATAAAATAACTTCAAATAAAGTTTATTACTGATCTTAATTAAATATATAAAAGTTAATTAAAGTATAAAGGATCATTATTGTGGATTACATATTGAAAATTATCATAATTGAAGTTGAGTAATTCGATATATTTGGATAGTGCAATTATTATAAACAATTTGGAAGTGTAATGAAATAATATGGATAGTTGTCTACGCTTGTTTTGGTTTTAAAAGTGAGAACATTGAAAAGGAAATTGTACCTCAACATAACGTGAGCGATTTTATTGATAATTAAAACTTAGATAATATTAGCTAGGGAATTTAGGCCATTTCATGTGTTTAATTTATAATTATATTTGTTCTTGTTAATAAATCTGTATATTTAAGACATTTTTGAATTAACTTTATCGATACAAAATAATAAAATTAATTTAGAATTCATAGAAACACCAAATATAAGAACCTCTTCAACGCCTAACAAATATTGAGCTAGCCGGTGCATAATTAAAAATAATAATAACAAAGAATCTGTCAGGGTAAGTAAATATAATTAAAACTAACTTAAAAAGCTAAAAGAATAACAGTCATAGCACTTATTGGCGCTACAACGTGGAACGTCATCATAGCAATATATAAAGAAGGTAAATAAGGCACAAAAAATACAGAAAAGGCAGAAAGGACAGGCGTAAGATGATACGAAAAGATCTAGAAAGAAACTATGAAAGATTAATAGAAGAGGTCATTGAAAACAATAAAAATGTGAAATGTCAGAGAAATTAGAAATAGAGAGGAAATGCTTCTAATTATTGAAGAATTTTACAAAACACTATATATGTCTCAAATATAGAAAACACACATAAACAACAAAGACAAGAAAATAATTAATGTAGGATCGGAAGATATGCCCGAGATAAGTACTAATGAAGAAATCATATATGCCCTGCGGAGTATGAAAAATAACAAGGCACCGGGAGATGATGATGTAGTAACAGAAATGATAAAAGAGACAGAAGGGATAATAGTATCGAAGTTGAAAATTCTGTTTAACATATACTTAGAAAACCTGTTTACAAAACTACCGCCCAATTAGTTTAATGTAGCAGTTGTATAAACTATTTACAAAAATTATTACAAACATATTAACAAAGAAACTAGATCAATAACAACCAGTCGAACAAGCGGCATTTCGTAAGGACTGCAGCACTTGCGACTATCTATTAACGGTAAGAATACTTATAGAAAAGGAAGTCGAATATAATCTTGAACTCCACATGGCCTTTGTAGATTATGAAAAGGCGTTTGATTCTATCGAACACTGGGCCATAATGAAAGGACTAAAACACGCACGAGTGGCGAGCGACATCATCTGTGAAAGCACGGGAAAGTTTTCCGTTAACAGAGGTATAACACAGGGGAACACAATATCACTAAAGCTATTTACATTGACTCTGGAGAAAGTATTTAAAGAACTAAACTGGTCAGTCAAAGGAATCAACATCTTGGACAAATAATAACACCAAGTGAAGAAAATAAAGAAATAGAAATAGAACGCAGAAGACGACTGGCATGGGTAGCATTCAGAAGACTGTCTTATATACTAAAAAACCAGAAAATTCCTCTACACCAACGGGCCAAGGTGTTCGATAAATGTGTCCTTCCTGTCATAACATATGGAGCACAAACATTAACCCTTACAAAACAAATAATAACAAAATTACAGACTACACAAAGAGCTGTGGAGAGGGTAATTGTGTACATTGCAGTAAGAGACAGAAAGCGAAATGAATGGACACGGCAAAGAACAAGAATAACAGTTGTAATAAAGAGAGTGACACATCTAAACTGGGACTATGCAGGACACATAGCCAGATCCAAAGACAACAAATAAAACACCAGAATAATGCAATGGAGGCCGTGATCGGGTAGAAGAAATAGGGGAAGGCCACAAACAGGATGGTATGACGACATCAAGAGAATTGCAGGACTACCGTGGTTAAGGATCGTACAGGAAAGAGATAGATGGAGACAGCTAAGGGAGGCTTATACCCAATACTGCATGCAAGAAGGCTAGAGAGAGAGAGGGAATAATAAGCTCATTTTAGATCTGAAATTTAAATTCCCCTACTTTTCACAGAAATTAATAAAATTCTCTAACTTTCCCTGGCCAAAATAGAAAATTCTTTCTAACATATTGTTCTTCTTGATTTTAATCTTCTTTGGATTGCGATGTAGATATCCAACTATCACTCCATCTCTTTGGAGGCCTATCTGGTAATATATTGTGCATTCTTTGGACATGCTCCTTCCACTCCCTTCGGCGCCTACGACTCCACTTAGCTATATCTACAACTTCGCATGTGTCTCTTATTGCTTCGTTTCGTTCTCTGCCCCTTTCATTTCTCCTTAGATGTCTTTGGTGTCTGCTTGTGTTTCGACAGCATATGTCATCACTGGCTGAACGCATGATTTATAAATTCTGACTTTACTGTTTATTGTCATAAATTTATTTCGCCAGATTATATGTTTTAAACTGCAGAACTTCTTCTCGTAGGTTACTATAGCTGGATGTTGCATCTTAAATGGTCTTTGGAGATGGTTAAACGTTTTGTTTTGTTTGGCGAAATTTCCATATTTAATTTTTCGACTGTTTTGTGAAAGTTGTATACCATACACTGGAGATCATCTTCGTTTTCTGATATAGGTAAGGGCGGCATCGTCAGCGTAACAGTTTTATCCTTTATCTCGTGAGCCCATTCTGTATCCTCCTTGAAGTATTTTTATTTCTTCCATTATTCGATTAATTAGCAGCGGACTTAAGCTGTCACCTTGTCTTAGACCGGTTGCTATCTCGATTTCGTTTGTAAGGCCCTCATTAGTTCAAACTTTGGATTTGTATTTAATTTTTCTATGACTGTTATTAGTTTTTGTGGTACTTGTTTTTCTTTTAATATTCTAACCACATCTTCCAGTATGGCGCGATCAAATGCCTTAGTCATATTAATAAAGCTTATGTACAGTCACGTGCAAAAATAATGACACGCCTAAGATTTGTTATTGTATGATAAACAGCCTTGCAGCAGTCGATGAGTAACTTTCTTCTTTCTTCTAACTTGTTAATCCTACCTACAAGGTCGTATGGTTAGTAGCTTTAAAAATCTTGACACCAAAGCAGCGCATAGTGTATTGCCTGCTTGATACTTAGGCATGTCATTACTTTTGCACGTGACTGTACTTACGCCGGCCTATTGAATTCTAATGCCTTCTTGCATTTGTCTCATTATAAATAATGCGTCGATCGTGGATCTGTATTTTTGAAATCCCTGGTGTTTTTCAGAACTGTGAATGTGTTCTTCAAGCTTCTTGTGAATTATGCTCGTTAAGACTTTTTTAATATCGATTGTAGAAGTGTAATTTCCCTACAATTGGAGGGATCTTTTTTATTGCATTTCTTATAAATTGGTATTGTGAGGCTTGTTTTCCATTCTTGAGATACATAATATGTTGTCACGATTGATGATTTTTTGGAAAAGCTTGTTCATTGGTTATTTGTAGTAGTTATTAATTCCTCTCCTCCATATTTTATCATTTTGCCTGCAATGTTATCAGTTACAGGTGCTTTTCTATTTTTTATTTTCTTGGACGCTTTCCGTAATTCTTCTTCTGTAATTATTTTTCTTTGTATTACTTCTTCCTGGGCTTCGTTCTTATTTATTTCAAATGCGTCATTTATGGTCTACAGTTAACGAAAGTTACCTTCTCATTATTTGTTTTTGATAGTGATAGTGATTCATTTAGGTCTTTTCTTCTTCTTGTAAGTTTCCATATCATTTTTTGCACTCCATATCTTTTTCCAAATCTTCTACCAGTGGTCTGTTTTTGTGTCTGTAATTCGTGAGTTTACAGCGTTTCTTTGTTACATTGTGTAATTTTATGCAACGAAAAATGTTCTGCAGTAGTTAGTACTGTATGCGTAGCAAGAGATAAAGACCGATATAAAAGTTAACTAACATGGTGGTCGCATAAGCTTGAAAATAACCATTGGGGCAGAAATAAGAAGTACTGTAAGGTCTCAGGAGAAACACAGATGAAAACTAGCAACATAAGTGACAGAAGAGAAATTAAAAGGAATTCTGAAGATCAACGTAGGTAAATTTGAGAACAATGTAGTGGCAAAGGCTGTTATGGAAGCTCGGACTCGTAGTAAGCCTTTATAAGTTCATAAATTTAGCTTTACCCGAAGAAACAATAACACAAGAATATATTGTGGACAGAAGTTGTAAATAAAACGGAAGAGTAAGGATTATAGTGATGGATAATTTATAATTTTAACAGTAATAATTCAACATCGGAGGCGAAGTTCATTGGGATTCCTAAAGAAACTATTCTACATGCTTATAGATTGCCTCCTCGCACAAAATGTTGAGAATTGGTAACATTTTTAAAGCCACACTTTCCAGAGGTTAATTGCGAAGTGCTCACTTCAAGGAATTCAGAACCCTATTGATCATTCAAAGTGACAACTCAGGAAACTAACTTTAGAAGAGCAGTCAACCTTAAGTTGTGGACAAAATACACTTGTGTAACACGTTTCTTATTCAAAAAGAGGAAAATTATGCTTCAAATATTAAAAAAATAACTGAGATTATTGTTAATATTTTTCAATCTAAAAATATTAAATTCATATATGTTACAGAGGGATGCCTCAACTTGGTTAGTTGTTATTAAAGAGCTACCTTTAAGAGGGGAGGAGTCGTAATTTGGGTAAGACAAGATAATATTATTAATTTTAAGATGATTGAGCTTTTATGGGGATAAATATTTTGAAATATGTGGCCTTTCGTATTAAAAAAATCACAATAACATTAACGTATTGTAGCTGCTCTATATGCTTTTAATAATCTACCATCTTCCAACAAGTCAGTGACTGATTTAGAATTTGATGCTAGTTTCAGTAAACCTAAAATCGTCAATTGCCATTAGAATATCATCATTTTCCATAGGGAAATTGTTGATATTTAAGAAATGGCCAGGATTAGTATACTAAAACCAACCCAAACTCCTCCTTTCCAGTAATAAGCAGAAGAAACAGTAAACCTAATATTGAGCTTACCTACAGTTCGAAACCCCTTTTAATTACACGTTAATTTTTATATTAGTTTCTTAAGAGGAATGATTCGATTGGGCTTTGTAGGAATTCTACACTAAAGTAAGATTACATTTTAAAGTTTATATGATGTAAAACTTATACGACATTCTACATTCTCTAAAATATGGGAAAAACTTTGAAATTTTAATTTAAAAAAATATTGCTGTATTACATTTCGCGAGTAAAAGTTTTTTAGGAGCTTTGAATTTACTCGGAACATTAATTAAATTTTATCTCCTGTGACAATCTTAGCACATTAAAGCGCTACTAAGGTTTTTAGTCTGTGTACTTGATAAACTACAGGAAAACCTCTTCTCCTTAAAGCTGTAAAAATATTTACGTAGCAGGAGTGTTACGAAAAGACGGCTTTTACTACAAATTTCTAAAAAGGCACGGTTTAATTTCTGGTTCTCAATTGACAATGTAAAATTATTAAAATTTGAACAAAGTTGTTAAATTAGTAATAACAAGATGAATAAACATAACCGCCTAATTTTGCAAAATCAGTTTTTACATTCAAATAAATTACACAGATAATTTAAAATGTTAGGAATTCACAGAAATCTTGTTAGGTAATGAAAGGTAGGTTTTGAAAGTAATTCAAAATTATTTCAGGTATAATTTTTATTTCCTTCTAGGTTTGCGGATGTCAAGAATTTCAACGGACGTCGACTGCTATGGTTATTTAGCACTACCCAACTAGAATTTTTGTCGAACGCAAGGGACTTGCACCCCTGGAAGATATTGAATATTGTTTTGACACCAAGTCTACGGTTTTCTTCGTATCCGCAAAAGAGCATACTTTCATACCTTTTCGCCGACATAGACCGCAAATCAAACCTAAGATCTCTGGTAACTCTGGTTTACAAGGCAAATATGATAACCTTCCATCGAAACATGCGAATAAATTAAAAAATTAAAACTATAACATAATTTATCTTTTAGGTCTTCCTGTAGTGTATCCCACCATTTCCTCCTCGGTCTTCCTCTCTTTCGCTCACCTTCGAACTTTTTCCATGCGATGTCTCTCACGGTTCTTGAGATCGTCATTCTTCCTAGGTGTTCCAGCCACTGTAACCTACGTATTTTCACTGGCTTTGTTATTGTCTCTTCTTTTTAGATTTCATGCAGCCGTGTGGTTGTCCTGCTTTCCCATCCTTCTTCTATTTTTTTCCCGCCCAGAATTCTTCTTAGTATTCGCCTTTCCCCTATTTCTATTTTTTGTAGGTCTTTTTTATTTGAAACCCATGTTTCACATCTGTGAAGCATTATTGGTTTTATTACCTTATTATAAATTGGGAGCTTTGATTTTAGCACTGTACACAACGCGCCCGCACACCTGTTACTCTTGGCGATTCTTCTTTCTACCTCTTTAGTTTCTTCACACTTGTTGTTTAGTAGGATCCATAGATTTTTTATACTCTCAAATTTCGCATGTTCTCCTTTCCTTGTTTGTATTATTAGTTCCCGTTGTTCCTTGTCTTCCGGTCCTGTATCTATTTTCATAATCTTCGTTTTATCCTGGTTTACCTTTCTTGGCTACTTCCATTATTCTTGTTGTAATTCTTTTAAGTTGTTTTCCATTTCTTGCTAGGAGAAGTACATCGTCGGCATAGGCGATTCTTAGTATAGCCCTGCTTCGCGTATGATCTTCTCTAGTACTAGGTTGAATAACAAGGGTGAGAGTGGATCGCCTTATCTTAGTGCCGTCGTCACTGTAAATTTCTTTGATACTCTGTCCTGCACTTTTACTTGATTATTAGTTGTCATCTTTACCAATTTTATTAATGTATATACTTGGGATACATACGATCTTTCATGGATTCGTACAGCTCCCTCCTGTTTACTGAGTCGTACACTTTCTGGAAATCTACGTACAAATAGTATATAGAGAGATTTTAACCTTCATAACGATTTTGCATCTGTTTTATTAAGAAAATTTGATCTGATGTACTTCTGTTCTCCCTGCAGCCACCCTGATATTCACCCATACTATTTTCTGCATATGGTTCAATTCTTTGGTTTGTCAGAGTCGATGTTATTTTATATTGTGTGTCTAGCAGGCCCATACCTCTATAGTTATCACTTATCACATATTGTTCTATCATCTATCTTGTAGATTGGGAGTATTATTATATTCCTATATGCTTTCCTTATCTCTTCATTTTTAAGGTTAGTCTCTATTATTTTTATTTCTTTCTCTTTGCTCATTCTTTTCGCATTTCTGCAAACTTACTTCGTTTTTCTTCGTCGTTCATTATAGACTAATTTATCTTCTATCTTTTGTGTCTGGATCATCTTTAACCTTAGGGTTTTCTCTTTTTTATTTCCTCTTTACACGAATTTTTAATCCAAGTTTCTCTTATGTCTTTCTTTAATCTCGGAATATTTTCCTCTGTTGCTCCTTTTATCACTTCTTCTAGGTTTTCCCATTTATCTTCTATTGTATTCAATTGCTCCCAGTTTTTTCTTTACACTTGTTGTGGATGGAGTTGCTATACCTGTTTGCTATTATTTCGGCCTCTAGTTCTTCCATTTTGTATTTCTTACATGTGCCTTTCTGTCTTGCTTATTCCAACCAGGAAATGGTGCGAACTAATATCGGCCCCTCTGTATGATCTTACGTTTGTTATCAGGTGTGCATATTGTTCTTGAGTTAGGACATGATGTATTTGATTTTGTAGATGTTGCATGAGCCCATCCACGCTCCTTTATGTATTTCTTTTCTCTTGAAAGATGTATTTACTATTTTCATGTTGTTTCTATTGCAAATGCACATAGTCTGGCCCCATTATCATTGGACCCGCTTACTTTCTCCTCCTCTTATCGTTTTATATATTTTTCCTTTCCCACCTTTGCATTCCAATCTCCATAATTATTTTTATTTCTCTTTATGGAAGTTTCTGATATGTATTTTCTATCATTTTGTAGAACTCTTCCTTCGCTTCGTCTGTTTCACTTCCACTGGTGCGTGAATATTTAGTGTTGATCATTGAATATTCTTTTTAATCCAATCTAGCATACTCTATCTGAGACAGGCATAAAGCTTTTGATTACTCCCTTTATATTACTATTTATTAAAAAAACCTACTCCATATCTTCTTTGTTCTCTTCCATTGGTGCATAATATGTACTCTCCCACTGGGGTTATGTCATTTCCGTTTAAATGGTACTCTTGTATTAGGTATTACTAATACTTCTATTTTAACTTTACTTGCTTCATTGGTTAATATTTCAATTGCACCATCCTCACGAAATCCCTATAAATTCCATGCTCCTATAAATAGTTTTCCTCTCCTTTTCCATGTTCATTGCCTTATTCGTCGCCATTTGTTCTTCCCTGTCCTGTCGTTTTTCTGGTCTTTTAGAACCTTGGGTTGTCTATTAAAAAAAGAATCTTTATCGTTGACCCTTACATATACCTTTTCTTCTACTATCAGTTTATGATACCGTATTCTTACTTGCTTGTCCTTCTCTTTTGCTGCTTTCTTTATTCTCTTTGGATCTCTCTATCTCCTTCGGAGTCATATCGCTTTCAATTACTATTTTTGTTCCTTTCAATTTCTTCATTTCTTTTAACACTTATGCCTTTTCCTTCCCATTTTGCCATTTTTATTATTACCATTTGATTGAGTTTGTCTTATCCTATTTTGTACGCAACGTGGATCTCCGGCCTTAATTGCAATTTTTCTTGGGACAATTTTTTAACCACTCCTTTGATATCGTCGTCTTAGCTCTGCATACCTTTTATTACAATATTCAATTTGCTCTTTTCCTTCTGCTTTTCTAGTGTATCTTCCAGTTTGCTGATTCTGTTCTTCAGCTCGATTTTTTCTATTCTTCTTGTTAACTTCCGCGTTTATTTCCTCTTTAATCTTCTATTTTAATTGCTATCTCCATCTCTTCTGTTCCTTCGTCCTGTATTTGTTTTTCTTTTGATGGGCTACCCTTTTGTTAGTAGGCGACTTTTTGTAGTAGGTGTTCTTTTAGCTTTTGCTATTTGTTCGTTTTCTCACTCTTCAAAATACTTTCTTTTAGAATATTCTGTTACACTACTAATACTCTGTGCTCATATTTTCTTGATTTTATTTATATTTTTTATTCATAGGCTCATAATTTCTTTCTTCCGGGAAATGAAACTAGGTTTGGTAACAACCTGAGAATTTTCAAAGAGCAGCACCGATGTTTTCTTTATCTTGACCTCACCTTATTTACATTCTATTTTCGATAATTTTGTCTTTTTACCTTTCTGTCTGGTATTCTGAATTATTCTACTCTACAGGGTGAATCCTAAATGACGGATAATATTTGAACCGCGCGATTCTGCGTTAAAAACTGGACAAAAAATTGTATAACTGTTTTAGGCCAACACGTGTAGATTTTGAAGAATTGTTAATTAAAGTTTCGTAAACTTAGCAACACTGTGTGGTCAGTCATATTACGTCACCTGCGATATCACCAATAGCAACCCACATGATTTAATATAATTGTATTGTACATCGTTGCAACATTTATGAAAAGCAGAAGCACTGCAAAAATTTCAAACTTCGGATGGAAATTCTAAGTAAACCAAGGGTATGTTAAGTACAATTACAGATTAGGTATTTCTTTTGTTAATTAAACCACAGCTAAAAATCATTATTCCATAAAAATATCGCACGACAGGCAAACCAGAATGCGGCTTAAGGCTGCCAATAACTCCTCATCTAAGAAGTTAACATTAAATTGGTATTGCTTTGTTTTTGATGCAGAATCACGTGGTGTGGATACTATCCGCCATTTAGGATTCACCCGTATCCACTCACAATTATTAACACTGTTAATTTTTGATTCTTTTTATGATTTTTATGCTCAGCAGGTTATCATTAATTATTTTTGCTGGAGCCTCATACACGACTTTCATCATACCTCGAGCCTTGACCGATAATCAATTACATAATTTACTATAATTAAGCTATTCATAGATGGAGCTATGTAATTAGAAAATTTTGTTTCCCTATACAAAATGAACAGGTTCAGTCAGTTTAACTGTTTATCTACCAATCTGTATGTGTATGTTTGCCTATTGGTCATCTCAACTCAAAATTCTTAAGATTCATTTAAATAAATTTCTAATTTTCAATAAGCGGATCTGGTTTATAAACGCTCTTTACATATTATGTAGAGTAGAAGGGAAATGGGAAATAAAATATCTCCTAAAGACTAACAAGTCTGATTTTAAACAGGTTCAAAATCAGATTGTTAGAAACTAATTGGCTCCTTCCAGAATCGGCTTTGTTTATGCAATGCCCTTATTGATAATGTTATTAAGTAAAAATAAAAAATATATACTGAGATAATATTTGTCGGTATTAAAGATTTTGAGTTGAATATAATTGTTAAGTTATAGCAAAGAGTACTAATTTATATATAAATTAGTACTCTTTGGTTATAGTTTAACTGCAAGTTAATTTATGCAGATTTAATATAAGTTCATTTAAAAATGTAATAAAAACAAGAATCTAGAGAGCTAGGGTATAATAATTTAATTGTTAGGAATGTCGAATGTTGTATTGTAATTATAAAATAAGCTAGCTAGCGTAGTATTTAATAAATAATCACCAAGGAAAAGCAAAGAGAACCAGGGAGACGGAAGACAAGGGATAAATAAACAAGATTGAAATTATCTTCTCAAAAAAGGAACACGTATTTCTTTTGGGAAGGAAAATATAATAAAGTAAATAAGTGTGAAATATTATTTTAAGAAAAGGAGAATGGTACTTTCCTAAAAGGAAAGAATAAAATAATTAAATAATTAATTAGTACTTTGCTGGAAAGAAAAATAGTAATCTCTTATAAAACAGGCCAAAATAAATAACTGGTTGTTATTCTTCTGAGAGAAAAAGGTTTGGTCTGGTTTATATTGGATGTTTCAGAAGTTGAAGATGAATTGCAAATTATTAAATGTTGGATATAAACATGGAATTGTGATTAAAGTTGATTTGGATACTGAACAAGTGATATGTGAGCTAATTTAATACTGTTATAATTTATGATCTATAATAAGTAAATAGATAGGGAAGATAGGGAAATAGAAGAGGGGCTACGACGAGTTTCAGTAAGCAATAAAACATTTAAATTCGATTATCTCAGAAACGGCTGCTAGAAGCGACACCTACTAGGTATACCTTTTTTGAACAAAAGATGCCAAGGAATAAGAATGTTTAACCATAAATTTAATATACCGAGGCACGAAAAAGTTATGAAGCTTTAGATGTAGGCGAAGTGCTGCTGGTGGCGCCCTCTGCAATGTACATCGAAACTGTGATCGGATCTCGATTTCTTTTCCTAAAGAACCCCTAAGTACTAAATTTCGTGCAAATCATGCTATTATTAAGATAAATATTTACAAAAAAGTTTAAAAAAATAATAACTTTGACTTTTGACACCCTGTATTTCGGAAATTATCAACTTTTGGACTAAGGTAAATTGAGCTAGATCCTCATATTTTAGGCTCGGGAATTTGTGCTAGTGTTTTGTACAGACCTTTTAGAGACACCCTGTATAACATAAAAGTATTAATATTAATTTATTAAAGTAAAAGAACCTCATTAACGACCAAATGACAGAGCTAACTGGCTGTTAATAATTGTAAACAAAGGTAACATACCAATATACCGGGTGGTGACTTGGCCGACGCAGCATAGCAATTATAATGGTAAATCCGGATTGCCCAATTATTTGCTTCCCTAATTATTTTAGAGGAAAAGTGTATTTAGGTTTTTTGTAGAGAAAAAAATTCTACATTCACACATACCATAGATTTTTAGTTTTTAGATTCCCGAAACCGGAAAATCCGGAAAATGTAAAATGCCAGTTTTAGAAAAATCATTGATTCCATGGAATTATGAAATCAAACAAACGTGCTTGCATTTGTCATTCCTGTTTGACGTCTGTAATTTACGATAAGAATTCCATGGCATCAATGATTTTTCTAAAACTGGCATTTTACATTTTCAGGATTTTCCGGTTTCAGAAATCTAAAAACTAAAAAGCTATGGTATGTATGGATGTAGAATTTTTTTCTCTACAAACAAACCTAAATACACTTTTCCTCTAAAATAATTAGGGAAGCAAATAGTTGGACAATCCGGATTTACCATTATAATTGCTATGCTGCGTCGGCCAAGTCACCACCCGGTATATAGATCGATGGTGTTATACGAGGGCCAAGCTACAATTGTTGAGAATCGAAAAATCTAGGTAGCCATGGGAAAGAAAAAAATTTTTATTAAATGGTGCATTTGTTTATCTGTCAAATGTGATTGTGTTTGTCGAAATCAGGTGAATGAAATTCATTTTAGGAACGATTGAAATTGCCGAGAAAATAGAATTATTGCCAGAGAAGTTTCGCATTATGATATTTTATGATTTCAAAAAGGGCTTGAGTCCTTATGTTTAGTGAACTCGCTCCTTCGTTGGCTACAATTTATAGATGGTACAAGGAATTTCAGCGTGGTTGTAAATCTGTTACCCACCGAAAATGATAAGGACCTCCTTTTACAGCTGTTATTGAAGAAAATATTACCGCTATTAAAAAAATGGTCGATGAGGACAACCGAATTACTTATGCAATGATAGAGTCTCGTCTCAAGATTGGATCCGCATCAGTGAGAACTATACTACATGAACACTTATATTTAAAAAAGGTTGTAAGTCGATTTGTACCATGATTACTTTAGTGACCGTGGATTTGTACCACATCAGCTTACGAATATTCAGAAAGCGGAGCGCGTATGGATTTGCAAACAGACCTTGGAACTGTTAAATAATGGTGGTCACCGAATTATATCCAAAATTGTAACAGGTGACGAAACATATATAACTTTCTTTGATGTTCCTACTCGTCAAGAAAGTCGAGTTTGGATACATGAAGACGAGGAAACGTCAACAATAGTGAAAAAGCAAAGTGCAATGAAGAAAGTCTTGTACGCTGTATTTTTTAAAAGTACATGTGTCCGCAATTATTAGAGGAACAAAAGACTGCCACGGCTAAATGGTACGTGGAAAATTGTCTGCCTCATCTCTTCAGTAAAGTGCCAAAGAAGGGTATGATGTTACATCATGATAATGCGTCTTCCCATACAGCAGCATTAACTGTTCAGTATTTAGCTGAAAATGAAATCAAAACAATAGAACATCCTCCATACTCATCAGATCTTGCGATGTGCGACTTTTGGCTATTCTATGGACTCAAGAAACATTTGCGAGGGAGGGGGTTTCATTCAGAACCGGATATAGATGTAGCTGTTAGATCCTATTTTGACAGGAGACAGGATTCCTAAACAAGCTTGGCTCGACGCGTTCAAACAATGGAAGGAGAGAATGGTTAAGTGTATTATTTTGAACATATTTAAAATAAAAACATTGAAAAGTTCTACTGATTTTGTTATTCTCAATAATTGCAGCTTGGCCCTCGTACACTAGTGTAGAACGTACAATATCCCACGGACTGCCCAACAAACAATTATCTTTTGGAAGAAATAATAACATAAAGACAAGTACAGTTACGTTACAATACAGAAATTCGCCCACATCATAAGAAAACAGCTTGAGCATACAGAAAAACTACTGTTATAGGTTGGAATCGAAGAAAGAAAATCACGTAGGAGTTCACCCACTACAAACATTAATCCAATTACGAATGAAAACATCTACACTCGTTAATCATAACGGCTAAGCATAAAATCCAGAAAAAGCAATTATAAAAGATGCTGCAGGGCCAACCACACACCTCAAAGAAATTTAAACTATAAAAAATTATTTAAATTAGGGATTCCTCGTAATAAGCCAATAATTCAGTTCATTTCTCAACGCAGAACTGGAAACCTGTTCCATTTTTCATATATTAATTAGATCTTACGTATAACATTTATACATTATTTTCTATTAAACGTTTAGAATTAGATTTGAGATTTAAAAGTGAATTTAAATTGTATTGACTTCAAATTTTGTACTGCGTTTTCTAATAGTGTTCTTCCAGTTGATAAATTATTTACGAAATTACATCAAATGCCCAAGGGGAATTAGAACTTTTGTTGTAAATTGTAAATAACAGTGGAACTGACCGAAGTCCAGTATTTGATCTGTTGAGAACAGTAAACGTAAACCCAGGCACCAACATTTGAAGATTTTCTGACAAAGTAAATATCAATTCTGCACTAGTGTGGAGGATTTTTCATGAATAACAGTTCCATCCTTATCTCATTCAACGGATAGATACCCTTATTTCCCTTGATTATGAGACAAGCACAAGGTTTTCCCGGTGGTCGCTTTAAAAATTACAGGCTCAAACTTTATTTAATGAAGCTATTTTTACAAAAGATGGTAAGTACGGAAACTTTTCACAATATCATGACTTGAACAGATTAAAATCTTCGATTTGATTTGAAGCATCAAGATTGATTTTCGTCAATTGTTTGGCGTGTAATGCTTAATGCTAAAAGATCGGCCCTTAGCACCACAAAATTTAACTGATGAAACCCAATTAAGCTCAATGCGATTATCAGATAACTTAAATCACTCTTACAGAGAGAGGTAGGTATGATTCATTTGCAGGCCACCCAAATCCCCTGACCTGAATCCATGTGTTTTTTTTTTTTGTTGGGGATATTCGAAAACAGTAGTTTATTCAAGACCAGTGAATAATCCATTCTACCTACAACAATCGATGCTGAACTATTCTTCTAATACAACATTTTTTAAGTATAATGGTCTTTGTGCGAAGATACGAAACCCTTGTGTTCAAATGGAAGGACGGCGTATAAATCACTTACTATAAAATTAAAACTTAAAACATTATCAAATCAACCTATCTACTTTTTATATTATTTTGACAGTTAATGCAGTTAAAATCTAATAATACAATTGGCAGTTTAGACAATGTCAAATATAGCATTTTTGTCTCATAAACCATTTTATTATTATTATACTTAAGTTTAATTTTTAATCCTGCCCAGTAAAATTTTGAATGCGTCTGAAAGCATATCCCTTTTTGGATACAAGATGAAACCGTAAATCCCTGCCAATACCGTGTTCAACACAGAGGTAACTACTAGGAAAGGAAGTTCTTTAGAATCGGAAACATTTAATGATTATGACAATGGAAGCGTGAAGAGCCTGATGAGCAATAGTTAGCACCCGCGGCGTAAGATTTCATCCAATAAATAGAAAAATCTTTACTGGGCAAAATACAAAATTGTATTTTTTTCTGGAACAGTTGATGTACGACCTACGTTTAATAGAACTTTTTTTGTTTATTTTATACGCTGCTCTCAAAATCTCCATATAAAACCATTACCGTAATAAGTAACTTTTTTTTGTTTTAGTGTTTAAAATACCATAAACTTCAATAGAGATTTTATGAAAGGTTCCCCTACATCTAATTGTCTAAGAAGCTTCTAAAAAAATTGGTTCATTGTTTGACTATTTGGAAAAGCAATATAGAAGTATCTCCAAAAAATAAAATTCCAGTTTGTGGTCATCTGTGGTAAATTGCAATCTAAGTATTTCCGCAGTTAAGAGCCCTAAAACACCAAAAGATTTTAAAACAAAGTTGGCCAAAAACAACGGTAAAAAACAATAATCGAAACAACGAAACGTACTACCACCTACCGCGACCTCTTCAAATGACAGCCATTTCTTTAAGGTAAAAACTGAAACATAGCCAACCTTTTCCTGAAAGTTTATTTCATTTTTGCACAATACCGCTTTATAATATATGTCGTCAAAGTCTTTATAAGACTACAGTATGCATGTATATAATCTTAATTTTATTTATTTCAATTTAAAAAGTTCATTTTTTAAATGACATTAAAACTACATTGAAGAACGACTTTTGCTGTTGTTTTTAAGTCGCATTTTTATAATTATTCCGAAATGGTTTTTATTAAATAATAAAACTTCGGAAACAAGTTGGTTTGTTTTATTCATGCATATTCATAGCATACGCCTCACTAACGACCAAACGTAAGCTTTCACCGCCCGTTACTGTTTTTGTTTTCTACAGAATTCATGGGTTCTCAGTAATTAAAAATGAAAAAGTCTTGGGGAAGCTAATGCTTGCATGGCATACTTTTGTATTCAAGAACGTTGTAAAAATGCGCGATTAAGTGTTTGGCGAATTAAAAATTAATCAGTAAAGCACCTGTACTTAAAACAGCTTAATCTAAATTACTCTTCGGGGATTAATAAACTCAACTTTACTTAGGAAGGTATTTAAATTCTCTAATATATTGTTTTCTCGGCTTTAATTAATATTAAATAACTTTGGGGGAACTTTGAGGCTTTCCTTTTTAAGTCCACAGCTTTAAACGATTTACCTTTCAGTAGTGTGGCTAAATAAAAGCTTAGAATTAAAGTAACTTAGGGTTATACAGGTCAAATCATAAGGGCACCTCGAGATTCTCATCTGAAAAGAGACGACTAAGAATAGCGTAAAATTCCAAGTTTGTAATTTATAGTCAGAGTTTTCAAATCTGAATTCGTAATATAACCAAAGTACTCATTTTATGATATCATTATCGATTCGCCACAAAACATTTGGTAATAAACTTTATGAGTTATCCCAGAGGAAACTTTCCAGTTGGTCCCTACGGCTATTCCGCCATGCTATGAAAATCGAGATGATTTGTTTCTGTTATATAAAGTGTTTATATCACTGTTGTTAGCCCTGGCGCGAAAAACATTTGAGATAATTTGAGAATTTTTATCGGATTTTTTCTGTGGGCTTCCTTCAATATTTTAACTCCTGGGGATATTTCTTGAATTAAAATTATTGGGAAAAACTAGTAAAATCTTGCGTGCGCAAATTATGAAACTTCCAACACTCGCGTTTATGGAGTCAAAGTAAGCCGTTAATTTAAAAAATTGTTATCTCAAAACACAATTTAAATTTACGGAAAAATATCTTAATCATATTTCAAGCACAAGGTTACAAAAGTGCAAATAAAATGCATAAACAAGTGCGACCATTACAAAAAAAAATTAAAGATTTCCAAACGTTTTTTTACAAACCTTTAAAGTTCAAATTTACATCCATTTATGTTAAAAACAACTCACTAATCACTGAAAATCGCGTTTTTTGATTTACGAATTTTAAAATTCATGGCCTTCGTTCAATTCTCGCCGCGCGTCACATTAAACTGCGCCAACTGCTGCAACCCACGCAGGTCCTGCGGCTTCGCATGCGCTTGCTTTGGTAAAAGAAAAAAAAAAGGAATACTTCCTGATCTTTGATCCTACGCAATTTTTCTGGTTTCTCTCCTCGGACAATAATAGAATAGAAACTGCGTTAAAATTTTTATCGGTGGAACAATAGTTTTTCGTTTATTCTTTCGTGTCCCTTCTATAAAAATTAATTTAGACAAAACTCCTTTTTTCATATCGAATTTGCCCCTTAAATCGACATGGGACACTTTTTATATTCTCCAAAAAGGCTTTAGAAAAACTGTTGTTTCAGTTGATCCCGTTAAAAGTGAATAGTGAATGTAAATTTTTGGTTTTTAAAGTCACCCTGTATTTGAATACATTAAAAAGGTACGCATAAATATTTTTTGTGCAGCCGGACGCGAAGTGGTCATTTCGCGTACGCAATACAGGACGCGAAATCCGATTTCGCGGCCTTACCCTTAGTAACGGCCGCGAAATATTTTAACGGCCGTTACCCTTAGTAACGGCCGCGAATTTGTATTTCGCGGCCGTTACTAAGGGTAACGGCCGCTAAAATATTTCGCGGCCGTTACTAAGGGTAAGGCCGCGAAATATGAATATGTATTTATTATGTATTTTTTACGGCTGCACAAAAAATGTTGTGTATACTTCGGCCGCGAAATTCTTTAGCGCCCTCGAGATTGTCTTGCCTCGGCCGCAAGCGGCCTCGGCGACAATTTTTCTCTCGGTACGCTAAAATGGAATTTCGCGGCCTTAGCATACAAATAACTATTAACGACTTCGTCCAGATGTGTAATAAAAAAGGTCTAAGCTTCACAATACGTACCGTACCAAAATGAAACAGAAAAACATAAATTCTTCTTTAAAAATGAATAACATAACTAATCAACAATTTTACGACTGTGCTGAAATTACTTTTTAGATGAAAAAAGAACTGTTAAAACAACAATTTCAGAATGCCCCTTGTTTATTTTAAATTATTATATTCTGGATTATCTTTAGTATTATTTTTTATACATTTTTCTTTCGCATTTCGTATTTAATTATATACTAATGAAAATGCCAGGAAAAAGACGAATTGAAATGTGCTCAAGGCTTAGTTCTAGAGTTTTAAGGGACAATTATTCGGTTGTTAATTTTAAAAAGGCGAAAGGTGCCTCATATAGGTACCTATGACTTAAAAGTTTCATTTGGTGAATGTCAATAGAAACAAAACAAAATTGAAATGTATTTATCAAAATATTGTAACGTAGTGGTTACCACCAAATGTACCATAGTAATTAATAAAATTAAAAAGAAAAGTTAATTAAAATTATTAGCAAATCTGGTAATAATTAAATAATTAAATGAGGTGGTATGTTTAACCAGCTACGCCACGTGAAGGTTTGCTGCGAGACGTTTTATAACAAAAGCGTCGATTCAACTAACATTACATATATTAACGTACTTTAGTTAAGTTTATAAAAGCGTTTACAAGCAAAGGTAACAAGCACATAGTTAAATTAATTTAAATTAGTCTTCAAACAAATAAAATATTAGAATGAAATGATTGGCAAGGCTCGAACATAGTCAAACTAAACAAAATATAAAAAGGGTGATCCTACATTAATCGTAGGGAACATCACTAATAACACGAAGAACCTGACTTCTTAACAATATGACTTTTCGACGACCACACCCACCATGATCAGCGCATGCTGACCGAATCCTTTTATATAAGAAGTCAGCTCCTACGCTCACGTATTGCAGAACAAAGGAATATAATCTGCAGTACCGTGCTATATATTTTAACCCTGCCGTGAATATTCTGACGTGCCGAGCTGCATAGTTTGACTCTGCCGTGAATATTTAGGAATGATATTTCAACATTCTGATGGACTCCACAGCTCGACGAATTTTATGCGTTCATTTCAAGAATTCCTAATCTAGTCCAGTAGCCCTAAATAACACGTCATAAGACTGGCATTTACATACAGTGACTTTCTATTTGATGTATCTAAAGTTGCATAACTACTTAAATAAGCAAAATGGTTTGTGCACGGATTTGTGTATGACTCAAAACGTCAAAACTGTAGAGTCGGGTAATAACTGACAAGTTGAGATGATTAAATTGTTTCTTGTAATAATACGAAATAGTTTGCCCTCGAATCCTGTTTCATATTCTAAGTATATCCTATTATTGGCTCGCCTATTAGTTGAGTTGCCTACACGCTACATTATAAATAGTTACAACTATATTTCGAAAATCTTATTTCTATTATTTCCGAATTAATTTGCATTTTTGAAAAACGTTCGTATGGCCTTTGAAAAGGGGATGTTTTTATCTATCTATTGACGTGGAGATTTTTTCGATATCTCAATATTTGCAAATACTATTTAATTTTTTTAAAGTAAAATAGAGTTGTACGTTTTTTATTGCTAAAACGTTTTTTTTTTTTTTTAACAAAACCGAGGTATCTATAGACAGACAAAAGATAAATGATTAGAAACAAAAATCACCCGCCACCCCTACATTAAAATTGGTTCTCAAAAAAATGGAGCGAAGTCTGCATAATTATAATCGACTATTTTTCAAGGTGTAAACTCCGTCCTTAAGGCCCGCTGTTATTTTGCACAATTTATTTCACAACATTACTTCATTACAATATGTGATGAAATCTTATTTGCCTTAATTATTCATGAATTAGCGACGTTTAATGCCAAACTCAATACATTTCACATGTGCTCTAATAAATTCGAACACGACTGTTATTTAAACGTATTTCCTTTTGACTACAAAGCCTATTAAGCTAGTAATAGACCCAGACAATAGTATATTAAATACCGAGGTGGAAAGTAGTTCATTACTGTCGAGAGATAATTATAGTTAACTGAGACGCGAAGCGTCGAGGTTTACTATATCTCGAGACAGTAACGAAACTTTTCACCAAGGTTTGTCTACTATTTTATTTTCGACCATACATATAAATTAATATGAATCATTTATAATAATAATTAATACTTTGAACAAACAAGCTGTCATTTAATGACAGTGGGCGTGGCCGGGTGGAAAGTAATCAGCTGATCACTTTCCACCCGGGTAGAAAGTAACAGTCAGTAAAGGCCAATTTTTCAACTTACAAAATAGTTAGTAATATCGTCATTACATATATGGTTGAAACTAAACAGTATTTATCAAAAGCTTGGTGTTAGAATTAAATTAATTAAAATTAAGAAGAGGGATGTTACTTATACAAAAGCAAATATCACAATAAATTGAATAGAATAGTAAACTAAAATCATTTATTACGTATTTATTTATTGGGCGAGATTTAGGCACTATCTTGACGCGCGTCGACTGCCATAGTCAGTAGCAGTATTAAGCGGATTTACTCCAACTTAAATCTACTTTAAATAACAAAACTTTTTTATTTACATAATTTTAAATACTTTTGAAAATATTTACTTTACCTGAAAACAGTTTTATTAAAGTCAATTTAAAGATAATCCATTCGCTGCATGTCGAACTTCAAATTGTTCCAATAAAGAGCAAGGGTAAAGCTGCGGGCCTTTAACCATAAAACAAACAACTCAATAAAGCAACACCAACCATAGACTTGTAGAAGGAATATTGTATTTTAGTGGTTTATTTATCCAATCCAGTTGCGTCACTTGGGGTGAGCTGCGAGAGGTTTTATGGTAAAAACTCGGGCTCCACTAACATATCTTAACAAATTTTACAAAAGATTTAGAAAATAATTTAAAGTGGGATAGACAAATTAATAATTTTAAAGCAGTTAAGAGTGATTTTCAAACAGTAATAAATGTTAAAATCGTATAATGAAGTTAATTTAAAAAAAAAACAAAGATTATCATACATAAAAATCGTTATTACAACCAAGGGCCTAACCTCCAATGATGTTACTAACAGTAAATATCTTAACTCATCTATATTGCGTACTGCAGTCTTCCGCATGTATAACAATTCCTTGCCAACTGAATCCTTTAAATAAAAAAGGCAGTTGTACTGACGTACTCGTGTTCTAATAATATTGGCACTGTCTTATCATACAGTACCGTACGGTATAGTATAAAATTAATGTTAAGAATTTAAACTTGATCTTACTCGACTAAACGCCCTTCAAGACGTTTTAGGGAACATTATTAAATAAACTCAACCGTATTATACTTCGAAATCAATACGATATTTCATTCATTTATAGAATTCTTTTGTTGGATACAGCTTTTATTCACTTCTGTCCATTTTAATAAATCATTAATCTGTTTAATCTGTTACGCCGTACGATAAACTAAATATTTGTACACAACTGATAACTAATTTAGTAGTTAATACAAACTAATTAGGTTCTTCGTGGCTCATGACAGTCTTCGAGCAATTATTTAAATTTAACCAATAACTCTGTATTATGACAATACAAATTTAAAAAGCAAGCTATTTTAACGAACTTTCAAAACCGTATAATTAAATTTAGATAGAAATTAATTTTCTTTTACTATAATATTTGCATTTTGCTATAAATTAACTACCAAATATTAAAAAGGGAAATATTTTAAAATATTAGGAGTAAAACACAAATTTAAAACAAACAAGAGGCATTTCGAAACCATTATTGTACTGTTTTTCTTTATATTCTAAAAAAAATTCTTTGTTATAATATTGTTAATCAGCAACGTTATTTATTTTTAAATAATATTTTTCCTTTCAATCTACAACTAGTGGGTAGTCTAAAGCTAAAGATTCAACCATTTTGCATATTATACATCTGAAAAAATAAAATGTTAAAACTCGCTTTCCTGTTTACTTTTGTTATTACTACAAAATGACACTTACTCCTCACAATTTCTTCGTGTTGATTTAATATAAAATATAATAAAAAAATTTGACCCCAGGGGTGAAGAAGTTAGAAGTAAGGCTGCTTAGTAAACAAAAGGTAGCGGGTTCGATTCCGATATGTGGAAAATCTTTGTCCTCTTTCGAATATGTGGTTAAACAGTTGGCGCCGAGCTCATACGATTTTTGGTAAGATCCCTTTTAGGAGTGGGAGTCTCTTAAGCCCGAAAGATTCCAACTGGTAATGCCAATTGCCATATCAGTCGATACACGTTGAGCTCCCTCGATCACGTTCAATCAACAAAAATAAACAAATTAATTTTAAAAATTAAATCTTCAAACATGTTTTTTTTCTGGATTACCATAAAAGACAGACTTTACGATTAAACATAGCCGTAAGAAATAGCTGTAAGATGTCTATTTGCATATTAATTCTTTGTAAAGTGTAAAATTACACAAGCAGGAATAATATTCACATAATTGCAGCACGAGACCCATGGTAGATTGCAATTTTTTTTTTTTGTTATGTTAGCAAATCATCCAATTTTTTGTTTACAAAAGCAGGCCACTCACTAGGGAGCATGTTGGGCAACATGTTGGCCAACACAGTTGGCGTCAACAAGTTTCCCAGTGTGTGTGTTGGTTGGTCAACATGCTGCTAAGTTGCAGGCTTCTGGGGCGAGACCAAAAAGCCGCGACGTGAGCCGAGCATGTTGCCCGGTGTGTGGCGCCATGCACAGGTTGACGAGCTGTTTATTCAGTTTAACCTCAATTTTGTAAACTATCTGCAACGTACTGTGGTTAATGTTTTGCGTACACGCTGTCTTTCAGTGACAACTAAGAATTCTGGAAAGAGTTCATCGAGGAATATCAATCGTTTCCGTGTTTATGGGACGTTAAGGGAAAAGATTATTCGAATAAACATTTAAAACATGAGGCAATGAATGCCTTAATAGAAAAATGTAAAAGTGTTTTTCCTAACGCAAATAAAGAATTTTTCGATAAAAAAGAGCTTAAGAGCCTCATTCAGAAGAGAACTTAGGAAAGTAATAATAATAAATTTGAAGACATGTTTCTGGAATCAGTTGCCCCAGCAGCTGTGGAGAAATGATGGTGCTAAATTTAAGATCTTCGTAATTCCTTCCGGTAGCCAAAAATCTTAATGTTGCTACTAATTGTTCTTCTGCACCGACCGATTCCCTTCATTTAGTATCACGTTTCTCAATCTCAGGCCCCACAAGATTTAATATAGTGGCAAATGCTGTATCATCCATCCTTAAATAATTCTGAAAGTCTTTCGGTTCTTTAGTTTTCAGCTCTCGCAACAAATTCAGGTGAGAGTATTTTTTGCGATTTAAAAGGCTTTCCTTTACCCATGTTCTTCTTGTCTTTCTTTTATTTTCTATTGCTATTGTCAAGCCTACTGCAATTGCCACTTTTTCTTGCTAGACAACACTACCATAATTATTATTACCCACTCGTTAGCTCGCGTCTTGTCAACTGAAGTTGCTAAACATGCTGCCTGAATGTGTGAGCTACAGAGTTTTGTTGAGAAGCACGTTGAGGAGCATGTTGCCCAACATGCTCCCTAGTGAGTGACCTGCTTATATATTACTTGCCACATGAATTTTGATTCGATTTTGTTCAATTTGACAAAGTTGTTAAATGCACATGTATGTACCATGCTGAATCTTACACTCGAGAAAAACGAAAAATAAAAAAATGTCTAGTCCCGCAAGGGTCTTTAGTTAACCCTGTAATATATTTTAAAATTTATCCACAATCATAGAGCAAGGATTAGGGGAAGAGATACAGCCTTATGGAAGTTTTCGTGGACTCTTGTCAGTTGGGTTGCATACGCTATATTTTGCTGTTTTTGCGAAGAAAGTTATAAAAGTAGAATTTTATACCTTGATAGGTGGCTCAAAGCGCTGGCCATAAAAGTAGTTGCCAGACTTACAAAAAAGGCATTAAAAGAATTAGAAGCCTTATTACCTGCTCTGTGCCACAACGACGAAAAGTAAAGAGTTTACATATAAAACAGTAGGGTTTTGTAGTGATCTTTTGGGAAAAAACGTCTAAATTAAAGTAAACATCAGTTGATATTTTACATTGATCTGTGATTTAAAGTAGCCAAGAAATATTTGTGGTGGAATTACTGAACTACCTAATGCTTAGAAGGCACTTCAGTTCAATTAAAAGAAGAAACTTGGCAAACCAAATAACTCCTCCACAGTTAATTAATCTGAATTTTTGGCAATAATTTGTTTGCAATGACCGTACATTTTTCTCATAATTTTGCAAGTTTATTTCGCATTGCACTGAAAAAGAAATATAAATAAGTAAACAAATAAACACAAAGTTTAGTAAAAACAGAAAAGCATAATTAATCATTCTTTTAAATTTGTTAATAATTTTTATACACCGAAAGAAAAATCAAACATTGCAAAAATATACAGATTTTTTGTCTGAATATGAACTTCTACTAATAAAGGCTGAATCGTTTTGTAATTAGCAAAACCTACACCGTTTAAATAATACTTTCAATATGCGTCTAAGAACGTAAGAACACGAATTTCTGCATAGCTCAAGAGCACTAAAAGTCCCTGAAAACTGAAACTTACTTTGAAGGTTTTGAAGCTTACTGTAACATTTATTTTAAAAAAGCCTTAAAGAATGCTTAAAGGGATCTTCTTTCACTACAGTACAAATTGAAATCTCTTTATAACAAACAAAAATGACTCGCGAGTTAAGTTTCATGTCATTCAAATCAACGAAATGACAATATAAGAAAATAATGTTACTTAGAAAACCTAAACATTGGATTAAAAGAAAGAGGCACTTGTCAAAGTTGACAAATAATTAATTGATTAAGTCAGTAATAAACCACCTTCCTAAAGGTAACAGACGGCCTGGACGCACCCAAAAATTTAGAAGGATAATCTGAAAATAACAGGCTAAAAGTAATTAATAATAAATAACAAAATATAGAAGAATAAGAAGAAGAAATTCAAATTTGAAATAGATAAGTATAGTTATGATTTGAAATTTAAACTTAAAAAGCATCGAAACATCAAGAGTTAGTCCAGAATTCCTTGAATTCAGAAGTTTGAATCTTTTCAGCCCCGAAATTGAAATTAAATGTGATGTCTGTGTTACTTAATATCACTAGATCGAACTAACAAAGTAAATACTAAAATAACAGTACAGAATGGGAAAATTTACGCCTTGTGGTTATGCAACTTAAAAGACATTGATTTAATCGTCAATGTTTTAGAGCGCCTGACAGTATGGCAACCAAATTGGCTGAACTCCCCCAATAAACAAGAAAAGGAACACCGTAATCAATGCGGTAGAAAAGAGTAAACAATCAGCGTTGTTCAACTCGTCGAATAAGCAAGAACGTCACAGTTCATAGGTTAGTTGTGTTTCCATGTAAGCTGCAATTACATAAATTAATCGGGTGATTTATCACATTTTGCGTGTACAGGTGAGCACTTGAACGTTGTATGTTTATATACGTTTGGTTAATTTCGTGGGAATGAAAAGATATAATCAGAAACGTAATAAAACATGCTCTACTAGTAAATGAAATTAAAAAGTTAGATTAATCCGGAAATTTAACTGTTTTCGTTGTAAAACGATTCAAGTAATGAATTTTTGAATTAATGCGGATAGTTCCATTTGTAATCCACGACCTTGTGTTTTCTTTTTACAAGAAGTGATTTAAACAATTAGTTTATAGGAAAATTACAAGGTAATGATAAGTAGCTACTAAGGAATTCTCACTTGTTTTAGCTTCTAAGTTATATGCACAAAGCGGTGTGCAATTTTCTGATTAACCTAGAAAAATAACAAATTAACAAACGAATCAAACGATTAAAATATGACCAAACACTTGGGCATTAAATTCGTTGAAGTTCCGAAAATATTTAAATAATGTGAATACCCGCCTTGCGACGTGCGGTTTGTTTTATAAACAATAGAACTCAAGGCTTACTAGATGCAGTTTTTTTAATTAAAATTTAGTGTTAATCTGTTAACATTTTCCCCTCTAAACTACCCTAATGCTGCTTTTAATTCAGAATTTCCAAAATATATTTTCGGTAACATTTTCAAAAATTCAGGCGTGCCAATATGTCAAACTTTGGTACATTAAAAACAAACATTTTGAAAATCTAGAATACGAAAAAACATTTATTTCCATACTTTTAAAATTCAAATAAAACAATTTAAATTCAACTGATATCCTCTTGCCAAACAATTTTCTATCTACGTCACCGATTACCATTTTTATTACGCAAGTATTTAAAAAGATACGCATGTAACGTTCTTCACGTCGGAGACAAGTATCTGATAAGTGGTTAGGATTTCCTTAGTTATCAAAATCATGAAACATCACCATATATTAACGTTGTCAAGGTTCTCTTACTAGGTGACTTTTGTGGTTCAAGGCAGCACCTTGAAATTTCTGGTCCAGTTTCTTTCTAATTAATTACTTCATGTAAAACAGTGAAAGTGAAGAATTGAAGTTACAGTGTTAAAAGTTTTGTTGGCGTGTAGTTACTTAGGTAAAACTTGTTTATTTAAATAATTGTATAATGTGAATTTTAAAAAAAAATCGTTTATGGGCTAAATGACCTTAAACGTTAAAATTTTCGAATTCAAATTCTTTTCCTAGTTAAACAAACATTTATTTTATTATTTAATGGGGGCATAAGTAAGCAAAACTCAAAAGAATTCTTTCTAACTTCCAAAATCTTATTTTTTAGTGTAATAATTTTAATCTTTACACAATATTATAAACAATCCAAAATTCACTGGAAACAAAAATCTGTCAAATTTCAAACAACCCCCAGAACAGTGGCGTACCTACGGGGGGGCTAGGGGGGGCAGTCTGCCCCCTCCGCCTTCTTCCTTTTAGCGCCTTCGGCGCCGTGCATTTTTTTGATATTTTATTTTTTAATTAACCAAAACAAAAAATATAATTATTCTTATTACATAATTCTATAGACGTGATAAAATCAAAATGGCACAGTGAGCAAGATCTTTATATTCCTTATAAGAACCGAGCCCCCACATTGTATTTATTTTATTTTTTACCGCCCTGATAAATAATGTCTGCATTCATTTTAAATATTCTTAAATAGTGGCAGTGTGGCCGCTTTAACTTTCTATACAAAGAAATAATTATCTAGAAACCTGTCGAAGGCGTCGCACTGGTGGGCGTAGGCAGCGGTAACTTTTGTCCTTTGTCATCATATCATCTTTCCCGGTAATATTTACAAAAAAGTACATTATTTACGATTTACGTCGCGGCGGCAAAGAACCCCTTTTATGTGCAACTTTATTTTTAAAAGAGCCGCCGATCCGTCAAAATGCAGACGTAATGTATACAAAATTAAAAGGAATAGAGTAGTGTTCTGTTTTTCATTTCGGCAATTTGCAGTATGATTTTGTAGAGTAAAGATTTGCTTATATTATGTTCCATGCTTAAAACGTATTTTAAATTGTTTTAACTGAACTAGAACTAGTATATTTAAAAAAACAAAAAAATCGTTGTTCAAGTGCAAAAAATAGACAAAAAACGCGCTACTAAAATTAGCCCAAACTAAATTTTTTTTTCTTATAATATCTAAGGCGGCGCCTTCAAGACACATTGCCCCCTCCGCCTCCCAACGATAGGTACGCCACTGCCCCAGAATTCAGAAAGTTGGAATTTTAATATCAGATGGCAACTTTAAATAATCAAAATTAAGGCGTCGTGAAACAATAAGATTAAAAAAAAATACAATCATGAACGATGAAAAGGCTTTGAATATTCATAGTAATGGAAATTCTTCAGTTTATGGATTATTCATGACTGAACTTGGGCCAAACAATTATTATCCTATTTTTAAACTTATATCTGTTTCCTAATTATTAAAAAGCCGATCCTTAAAGCTTATCAGCCAAACGCAAGGTCGTAGTACACAATTCAACAAAATTGACCCGTTTTTCGGTCAATGTTCTTCAATAATACAAAACTAACGTTCAACACCAAAGACCAAATATGACCAAAACATTCGTTATTTATGCACTTCGTTTATAACGACGGATAATGACAATTTAAATATTATAACCAAATTCTATTATAAATACTAAATAGTACCTTAAATTTTATCCAAAGTAATAAAGGCGGAGTCTTTCGTCAAAATTTGAGTTTCATTAAGTTAAAAATAAATTCTTTTATATGCTGGCGTATCATAATGACAACTTTATGTCATTGTATTTGAGTGACGTAAGGCAGTTCATTATAGTCCAAGGACCATAATGAATCCATTATGGGCCAAGGACCATAATGAATCCATTATGGTACTCAATTTAAAAACTACTGAATTCAAAAAGTACTGTTACACGACATTTTCTGCAATTTATAACAGGTAAAAGCGAAACAAAGAAAAATAATCACCTACCTGTATACTTACAAAAAAACTCAAAAGAATTCGCCGACTAACTTAGTTGTTTGCGAGGGCCGTAGATCGCCGAGGATTGCCTTATCAAAGTTAAAACTCAGAAAGTGAATACTAATAAAAAATGAAAAAAAATTGGGCGCCAGAAAACTTTTCAGTTTTCAAAAAAATATAGAAATACAAATAAGTAATTTTAATGACTTCAAAATAGTTAACAATATGCAAATTAAATAGAAAAAGTAAGAGCAAAAATATGCAACCAAACGTACAAAAACAAATCGCTTAGGTTAATTTCAAAGGAACCAAAAAAACTAAATATCAACGTTAGTTGAATTAAAGAAAGATATACATGAATGAAAAAAAAAACGATCAAGGTGGATAAATAAAAAATAAGCGCTTACCTTTATTACCTGAGTGAAAACAAGTCTAATAAAAATGAACGATCAAAAATAAATAGCAATAGCCTTGTTTAAACTCAAGCTTATTACCTTGAAAAAAAACACGCAAATTCGTTATGCTAATAAAATAAAATGGAAAAACCAACCTAAAGCGTTACAGTATATTACAACAAAAATATAAATTTATTTCGTGAAGCGAAAAAGGATTAATATGAGATAATTAATGCAAGTTCAATTAGCTGAAGGCGTTAAAATTCAAAATTCAATTGTACAAATATTTAAGTAAAGCAAAGTTAAAAATTAAGAAATTTAATAAATGGAATAAAACCAGGTAAATTCGACGACACTTAACAATTCAATAAACACCGACCTTGAATCCTCCAAGCGATCGAGTGGCGAATAACCAGCAATGATAAATAATTTTTCAATAATACCGCATCCTTCAACTCCATAAATAATGCAGCCGCAAAAAGGCAATAACCAAAAGAGCCGGAGTACGGTAAAGTAATGGAAAATAAAACCAAACGAAAAGAAAGAAGCTGTAACAAAGTCGCCATTAACACGTGCGTTCAATGATAAGACAAAAATCTCCACTTACCACCAGATCTTGGTGCTTCTAAAAAATAATTTCACAAAGTGAAACAAAACCGAAAACCTCGGAAGTTATAATTACGAAAATTCTATTAGAATTAAATAGGTAACTTCGGGATAAATTTCACCAAACTCAACTGCCTCGGCAGACAACCCAAACGGAAAAAGCCAAGATTTTTAGAACCAACGCCGATCACCCAACGCGCATGACCCTCTCTCCCAAATCAGAAAACCTACTCAAAACCAAAAAGTCACTAACTACGTTATCTTTTACCAGTGAATATATAATAAATAGAGGTTCAATAAATGCATTCACCGTAAATAAGCAATTGAAAGGAGCAAAATAATATAACGGAAAATGAACCGTTACACTCCCCCCAACCAAGACGACGAAAGTAGAAACCATCGATCAGAGGAGAGAACTCACCAAAGATGGAACTGGAGAAAAATAAGGTGCGGAGAAAATGAGGAACATGAAAGGAGAACAAAGGACTAAAAAAATAAAATAAAGGAGAGAAAAAAAAACACAGTACTGACCCAACCATTACTCATCTAAAAATGACAATAACAAATGCCAGTTGACCCCTCGCTGCATGGATGAAAACTGCTGCGCCGGTGGGCCAACCGACCACCCTAACACAACTAGTGTTAGCTCCACTAATGAACAAAAAAAAATAGATGAGTAACAGCATGGCAGCACCGAGAAAAAACAATAAAAAAATGGGATAAAACGGCACAAAACAACCACAGAAGAAGGAGAGGGTAGGAGGGTTGGTTTCGTGTGGCTGACTAAAAAGACAACAGAAAATTTCAAAATGGAATCAAGCCGAAAAACAAATGAAACTACTACCACCTTGAACCACCCGGCACTGGTTCCCGAAAGAATACATCAGTGAACGTAGGTAACTTTCAGTGAGTAGCAGTAAAAATCTTAAACCCAACACCACACTAGGCCAAGGTAAAGCAAACTAGTCCAGGACCGACTAGCCCACTGAAACAACCGCCACCGTGACCAACGGTAGGAAAACGAAATCAAAAATTGCAAAAAACATATAAAATACACGAACACAATAACACAAGGGCAACCTGAAGGTAAAACCCTAGAGAGTGCCTTTTGTATGGGGAATGGAAAAGACACCCCCGTGGCCTGCCGGCATCCTCTACCTACCACCCAAAAATGCTAGCGAAGGAAAAGGAAAGGATGAAGGACAAAAGACTAAAAACAAAGGTACAAGGAAGACGATTCTGTTATCCAAAACATGGATAAAAGGTCTTCAGGGAGAAGTAAATGACACAAACACACGCAGGAAAAATATTCAATCAAAGACACGAAAGTGCCTGACCACTCTAACAACGGATGAGTTCGTTGAATTTACAGAAAATCCGCCACTCAAATAAACTTCCCAAAATAAATCCATAATCAGTGGAAGTAGCACCAACAAATCGGTAAATAAGAATAGGTTCGCATTAAAAATAAAGAATGTGTTAATGCACCCTAAACAAAAATAAACCAAAATGGTTATAAATAAAGGAGTAAAATAAATGCTTTTCGACCCCTAACACTAAAAATAACCTAATCAAGGTCAATATCAAAATATAGATAGTTAGAGCGAACAAACACCATAAAGAAATCCTTAGGGTCAATGACCGAACATATCTACCAGCTCAACCAACAACAATCACACTGCATTCACCCACATTCACACTAAATTTATTCTTCAAATTCTTCTTCCCCAAAGCAGGGTTTGAGGTCCTTAATATGCCAAACACCTACACGTTTATTATCAGGGACCGTCGCGAGTTGATAAGTTAAAGGTCCTATTACTTTAATGACTTTACATTTGACATATTTAGGAGCTAACTTTTGGTTAAAATGACGTGAAGCATCTGACAAAACGTAGTTACGTTTCCAAACTAAATCATTAAGATGAAATCTTAAAGGTCGTTTACGAAGGTTATAGGATTTAGAATTTCTTTGGTAGGCGTTGTTAAGGCGTCTACGAACGTCTTGATACAATTCGGACAACTGATTAACATCGGCGACTAAGTCTTCGCGGTTGTCAAGAGTCAGTTCTTCCTCTTTAAAATTCTTTAGACGACCATAATAATCTCCCGAAACCGGAACGGTTCGACCAAAGTTAAGAAAAGAAGGAGTAAAACCTATAACTTCGTGAATAGCATTACGTAAAGCATGAGCTACTTTATAAAGATTAACATCCCAAGTGCGATGATTGTCATTTACATATGAACGGAGAGCAGTACCAATTACTCTATTGACTCTTTCCACAAAATTAACCTGTGGATGGTAAGAAGCATTATACCAAACCTGTTGAACTTGGTAACTATTCATAAGTTTTTTAAAGTCAGAACTAATGAATTGTGGACCGTTATCGACCATACACACTTGAGGAACCCCAAAAATAAGAAAAACTTCGTTCTCAATGAAGTTAACAACCGATTTAGCCGTAGCTTGACGCACTGCTTTCACTAAAACAAACTTAGTGAGCCAATCACACACAACGATGATACTAGTATGACCGTTTTTAGAACGAGGAAAAGGACCCATAATGTCTATGGACAAACATTGGAAAGGATATAAAATTTTCTTTTCTTTTCCCATAAAACCAGGTCTAGCAAGCTGAGAAGCTTTACTAGCCGCACAAATATCGCAATGACGGACATAACGAACAACATCGGCATGCATTTTGGGCCAATAATATTGCTCACAAAGTTTATGAAACGTTTTATAAACACCCAAATGAGCGGAGGTAGGCTCATCATGAAAAATTTTGAAAAGTTCTCTACGTCTTGATTTAGGGACTACCTGCTTCCATTCAATCAAATTACTGGTAATATTATGTCGATTAGGAGTATATTTATACAAGCTATGGCCTTCAATTCTCCAGCCGGGATAACTATCAGGATTATTCTGGACATTGTCAATCATCTTCAGGTACCAAGGATCTAAATCAACTTCAGCAAGTTCTAAAGCGCATACTATGACAGGAGCTCGTGATAAAGCGTCAGGAACAACGTTGTGTTTGCCCGGTCGATGTTTAATATCAAAAGAGTATTGTGAAAGTCTAACACTCCACCTAGCAAGACGACCAGTGGGCTCACGCATATTAGTTAACCACAATAAAGAATAGTGGTCGGTAAAAACTGTAAAATGAGTTCCCTCAATATATGCTCTAAATTTTTCTACACCGAAGATAACTGCCAAACACTCTCTTTCAGTCACAGAGTAATTACGTTCAGAAGAATTTAAAGTACGTGAAGCGTATGCAATGACCTTTTCAGCATCTCCTTCACCCTGCGTAAGAATACAACCTAACCCGTAACTCGAAGCGTCACACTGAATATTAAAGGGTTTAGTGAAGTCAGGGCTACAAAGAATAGGAGCTGAAGTTAATCGTAATTTGATTTCACGGAAAGAAGTTTCAGCCTCCTCCGTCCAGGTAATCTTTTGTTTTTTAACACGTCCTTTAATAAGGTCTGAAATGGGAGCAGAAAGAGTAGCGAAATTGGGTACGAAACGCCTATACCAAGAAGCTAAGCCAAGAAAACGTTTAACTTCGGTTACAGTAGAAGGTCTGGGATAATTCGAAATAGCTTGGACCTTCTTAGGGTCTGTATGCAATCCATGTTTGTCAACGATGAAACCTAAGTAAGTCAAACTAGGTCTGCAAAATTCACACTTATCAATGTTAACAGTTAAATTGGCATTCTTCAACCGGTCGTAAACTTCTTTTAACATGCTTAAATGTTCCTGAAAAGTACTCGAAACAATGATAATGTCGTCTAAATAAACAAAGATGTTATCACCAAGCAATGGACCGAAAATAGAATCCATCAAACGCTGCTGCGTAGCGGGAGCGTTGGCAACACCAAAAGGCATAACATTATACTCGAACAAACCCCTACGAGGAACAACGAAAGCAGTCTTTTCGCGTGAATCAGGATGGAGAGGAATCTGATAAAAAGCTTGCTTCAAATCAATTGACGTAAGAAATCGCGCATCTCTTAATTTATCTAAAATACTTGATAAGAACGGAATAGGATAAGCATCTTTCTTTGTCACAGAATTCAGTTTCCTTCCATCAAAACACAGGCGAAAAGATTCACCATCTTTCTTTTTAACCAGAACCATGGGCGAACTCCAAGGAGATTTAGAAGGACGTATAATACCATTCTCTAACATCTTATCTAATTCGGCATTAGCATGTACTTGCATAGCAGGAGAAAGTGGATAATAACGTTGTTTAATGGGATCTGCATCACCAGTATCAATAATATGACAAACTCTATCAGTTCGACCTAACTCAGGACCTGAAATTTCAGTGAAATTTTGAATGATTTCATCCAATAATAATTTATGTTGCGAACTCAAATCGTCAGTACTACAAATAGCTTGTAATGCGGAAACCTCAGACACCGAAAATTGGTTAGAAACAAAGTCGGTTTTAACTCCAAAAGAGTAGCAAAAATCCATCCCTAAAATAAGAGTAGACGGAATAGTACCACAAACAACGGCGTCAAGATTTTTAGAAACCCCGTCAACAGAAATAGGAAGTGATACAGTACCCAACATAGTCTGCGAATTACCATCAGCAGTGGTTAAGGAAAGAGGTAAATTACTTTTATTAATTTTAAGATCGTGTTTTCGAATTAGGTAAAAACCATTCTTACCAATCAAAGTCTGGTTGGCTCCAGAATCGAAGAGAGCTTGAACAGGTTCGCCGTTAATAAAAACCGAAACATAGGGCCTGTTATCGTCTGAACGTTTAGCAAAAATAGCTGAAGTCTCAGGAGAGGAAACACAAAAATTACGTACCACGTTCAACCAAGATGGCCATAATTCGAGTTCAGCCTTCAATAATTCTACAGAAGGGATGGATCGGCTGCAACATCCAATCCCTAAGCCTCGTTTTTTGGATGACACCTTAAACATTTGGCAAAATAAACCCCAGGGTTACCACAGACGTAACAAAAGATAGTCTTGGATTGAGAGCAGGTATGAAAAGTATGCCCCGTACCGTGACAGTTCCAACATTTAGTATTAGACCTGGCTCGATTCGCTACTTTCTTAAAAACTTTGGAAGTAGAAGCAGGTTTAGAAGTGAAAACTTCGGCACTAACAACATTTGGAGGCTTCTTCTTGGGTTGGTAAGCTAAATCAGGTTCGAGGGGTAAAGAATAATCAAGGTTAGGATTTCTATACCTAGCATTTTGAAGTTTAACTTCCTCTAACCGTTTACACAAAACAAGAAGTTGATCAACGTCTCTAATTTCAGTTAACGAAAGTTGAGTAGCATAAAAAGGTTGTAAATTACGTAAAATATGTTTAAGTTTTAATGACTCAGAAGGCTTCTCTACTAAACGGTCGAAAAGGTTTAAAAGTACGGCTACAAACAAACTTGGTTTTTCGTCGGAACCTTGCTTACGTCTTTTAATCTCTTCCCACAATGCTTCGTCGAAATCATTTGGCAAAAAGTCAAAACGTAACTTGTCAATTAATTCGGACCATGAAGTAACACGATTCCTAACAGCTCGGAACCAAACGAGACCTTGACCAGAGAATAGATCTACCGCACTGGCAAACAATTGATCAAAAGAAACATTGCGAGCGACTCTAAGTTCTTCGACTCGTTGTAAAAAAAGCGTTGACTCCAATAACACTGGCGTCACCGGTAAAAGTTAAACCCCACTTACAAACAGGAACTGACTTAGTAAAAGAAGGTAAACTAGCAGTCGTGATAGAATTCGAAGTAGCTCTAGAGAGTTGTAAACGATCAAGTTGACGACGTAATTCATCAATTGGATCTTCAATTGGACCACCACCCGGAGATACAGGAGCTCTTGGACGAGATAAATCAACTACCTGAACGTCAGAAAAAGAGACCCGCGGGCGCTGACTCGTGGAGTTAGCTAACGGTAAAACTTCTTCAATATTGGATTCGGGTTGTTCAACCTCGGATTCATCTTCAGGGATTTCATCGTCGTCAACGGTTTTCCTAACTAAGTCCAGTAAGTCCAAACAAAGACTAACCTTATCGGCGTGAAGGGATTCTAGGTCACTTTCGGGTTTCAAACGATTCAACCTAGCAAATAAATGGGACAACCGAGCGTCAAGTCTCACACATTCAGAAGAAGTAGGTTTTTTAAGAAAAACATTATTGATCTGGGAGGACAGCTCACTCAATTTCGTTCCACAAACATCCAACTCACCAGGAACATCGTACTGAATAGGAGGGTAACTGTTTATTAAGGAGGTATCTAATTTCTCCAGGGCTAACTTAGCACGTAAAGCCTTGCGCTTTTGGTCAACGGACATGAATTCGGGATCTATCCCTCGGAAGATTAGTTCATAAGAGAGTTCATCGCCCCTCAAAGCATTAACGTTGAAACTCATGGTGGCGAATTAATAAAATGACAAAGTGTCCGAACAAAGGTGTCGAAAAGAAATGATAAAATGATAAGGGGAGAAAACCAGTAGCAATCTCGAAAGCCCCACGTTGCTGCGTCAATTTAGTATAACAGGTAAAAGCGAAACAAAGAAAAATAATCACCTACCTGTATACTTACAAAAAAACTCAAAAGAATTCGCCGACTAACTTAGTTGTTTGCGAGGGCCGTAGATCGCCGAGGATTGCCTTATCAAAGTTAAAACTCAGAAAGTGAATACTAATAAAAAATGAAAAAAAATTGGGCGCCAGAAAACTTTTCAGTTTTCAAAAAAATATAGAAATACAAATAAGTAATTTTAATGACTTCAAAATAGTTAACAATATGCAAATTAAATAGAAAAAGTAAGAGCAAAAATATGCAACCAAACGTACAAAAACAAATCGCTTAGGTTAATTTCAAAGGAACCAAAAAAACTAAATATCAACGTTAGTTGAATTAAAGAAAGATATACATGAATGAAAAAAAAAAACGATCAAGGTGGATAAATAAAAAATAAGCGCTTACCTTTATTACCTGAGTGAAAACAAGTCTAATAAAAATGAACGATCAAAAATAAATAGCAATAGCCTTGTTTAAACTCAAGCTTATTACCTTGAAAAAAAACACGCAAATTCGTTATGCTAATAAAATAAAATGGAAAAACCAACCTAAAGCGTTACAGTATATTACAACAAAAATATAAATTTATTTCGTGAAGCGAAAAAGGATTAATATGAGATAATTAATGCAAGTTCAATTAGCTGAAGGCGTTAAAATTCAAAATTCAATTGTACAAATATTTAAGTAAAGCAAAGTTAAAAATTAAGAAATTTAATAAATGGAATAAAACCAGGTAAATTCGACGACACTTAACAATTCAATAAACACCGACCTTGAATCCTCCAAGCGATCGAGTGGCGAATAACCAGCAATGATAAATAATTTTTCAATAATACCGCATCCTTCAACTCCATAAATAATGCAGCCGCAAAAAGGCAATAACCAAAAGAGCCGGAGTACGGTAAAGTAATGGAAAATAAAACCAAACGAAAAGAAAGAAGCTGTAACAAAGTCGCCATTAACACGTGCGTTCAATGATAAGACAAAAATCTCCACTTACCACCAGATCTTGGTGCTTCTAAAAAATAATTTCACAAAGTGAAACAAAACCGAAAACCTCGGAAGTTATAATTACGAAAATTCTATTAGAATTAAATAGGTAACTTCGGGATAAATTTCACCAAACTCAACTGCCTCGGCAGACAACCCAAACGGAAAAAGCCAAGATTTTTAGAACCAACGCCGATCACCCAACGCGCATGACCCTCTCTCCCAAATCAGAAAACCTACTCAAAACCAAAAAGTCACTAACTACGTTATCTTTTACCAGTGAATATATAATAAATAGAGGTTCAATAAATGCATTCACCGTAAATAAGCAATTGAAAGGAGCAAAATAATATAACGGAAAATGAACCGTTACAAATTTTCGTCAAATTCGAAGGTAAACTTTCATTAGAATCACTCATTTTCTTAAATTTTACTACAAATTCAATTTGCAAATTGTGAAATTGCAAATTAATTTTAACAGCGCTTTTTACTTGACAGCAGTGTTTGACAGTAAACAAAGCGCGGCTTGCTTACTATTTTTTATAATAATAACTGAATGCATCTGTCGTTTCAAAAATACAGACAGATCAATAAAAAAACCAATTAGGGTAGGCTGTGAAATTGAATTATTTTGAATTGGTACTTTAGCCACATCCACAGAATGACATTTTATAACGTTTGTAATTTGACATTTTTATTGTAAACAAAGTTTATAACCTTAAATTCATGTCAGAAATGTCATTCTGTGGATGTGTCTAAAGTACCAATTCAACTTAATTCAATTTCACAGCCTACCCTAATTGGTTTTTTTATTGATCTGTCTGTACTATTTTAAATCTTTAAAAATATATATATTGATGCCAGCATATAAAATTTTGTATGTAATTCGGATCATAAACGATCATTATGATCCTTATTACATAAATAACTATTAAAGCTTTCAAATTCTTGTGATAACTCCAAAATGTATGCATAAACTTATTACAAAAAATAACTTTGCTTTCAGATAATTAAAGTATCAATTTTATGCCCTGCTTTTGTTTTTTAGTAAACTTAAAAACCAAAAATTCAAACCTGAAGCGGACGGATGGGCCCAAACTTCGTTTATAACAAGAGGTGGATCTTTAGTACCTCTGAAATTTGTTTTATTTAACTTCTGCAGTAGGTCTAATAATTTCTTTAAACTTCTAAACATCTAACAATATAATTAAATACGGCCTTTTGTTGCAATTTCAATTTAATTAATGAAAATCAAAACACTAAATTTCTTTAAATCTAAACACCTGCTAAGATAAACCCAAAACCAACCAAGAATTTAAAATTAAATTTCGCAAAGGACTCCCCATGAAATTCTTTTTTTTTCCTGACTAACACTTTTACCAACTTCGTTTATAACGAATCAATCCTTTAACCTCCGAAGTTTGTTATAACCGAGTTCTATTGTGAATTCTTCTTCTTAAAACTCCAAAAAACCATTGAAATAATTAAATTCTAAGGCTTTCATTGGAATTTTTATTTCTAACTAAACCAAAAAGTTGGCCTTTAAATCCGAAGGCCTACTATGATAAAGCTTAATTTATGTACCCACAAGCAAGTACTGAATTTTATGTGCAGTATTTGTATCGTGTGATCGAAAAAATTTCACCTCAAAGTTTGCCATGAAAAATATAAATCATGTCTTTGCTAAAGTCATACAACATAAGCCATTAGAACTACTAAATCTAAAACCACGCCTAACTGATAAAAATTAGAGCAGATTAAATTATTCTAAAAACTGAAATTAAATACAAATTGAACAGAAACATGTTATTAACGGAAAATTATTTTAAAGTAGTTGAGTTATGTGACCTCCATTTTCTTGGTGGCAGATTTGAATTCTGTGTTTAATAGAATTAGTGACTTTTTATATGTCTGACAGCAAAACAGACATAACCTCACACACCTCACATAACCTATAAAACAACAGCTGACATTTGTACGGCTTAAAAGTCGACATCCCTAATTTTGTGTTTTCATGTTTCATAGCCAACTTGAGGTGAAATTTTTTCGATCGCATGTTATTTTATGCCGATTTAAAATTACAGTAAACAAAAGGCAATAATTTAAATCTAAATTCCACAAAAAATTCAAATTTTTTAGATAAACTTATTTTAACGAATCAATCTGTATTAATCTTCCCAAGAATTTGTTAGAATTGAGTTCTTATTCAAACTCCTAAAAATCTAATTGAAAACAATTAAATCCTGACGCTGTTGTTCAAATTTCCTCTTCATAATAAACCAATAAGTTGACTCTTAAATCAGCCAGGATAAACCTAAAGCAAACATACCTCTTGTAGAGGAGAGCTTACTACTTCATTTTCTTGTAAATGAAGTGCTGAATTTTATCTCATGTTTTTTATGTAAATATTTACCAAGTACTTAATGAAACAAGCATGAAGTTATTGCTCCACTCATACAGATAACCTCTTATCGCTTCCTAAAGTATATAGGTAGAAAGTAGGTTAAATGTAATAAAATATTCGCCGACGGCTGGTTATTACCCTGTCTATAACATTACCAAACTCATTATTATTAATTTTTATATTGTTAATTTGTGCATCTAAATGCAATTTGCAACAAACCAAAAATTCATAGTCGACTTTAGAAAATATTAATAATAATAATAATAATTTGATACATACAATAGTAATTCAATTAATTTAATTAGTACCAGTTTCCCCATTTTCTAATTTCAATTTTGAGTTTTTTGTTACCCTTTGTTAATACAATTGCCTCCGTAGTATATAGCTGAACGTTAAATTATCAGATGGACTAACCGGCCTCTAAACCGCAAAATGCGATGGCAACATAATTTTTGTTTAAACCAAGTTTAAAACTAAGAACATACACTACAAATTTTGTAATAATATGGAAAAATTATAATCAAATGCAAACAAAAGGTTTCCCTAATCATCTGAATGTTTCCAAAGTTTCAAGAATTTTGACATACAAACAAACAAGTTCATTAATTCATTACTAGAAACAACGCAAAACCTGGTATTTCTAAAAATTTTGTCAAACAATTAACTTGCTTGTTTCCCAAAGTTGATTAGTAGAATTGATAAGAGGCAATATTAATCTAAAAATATTCCCACCTAGGGATTCTACCACCCATATATAACTTGCTGCATTCAATTATGGCTAACTTATTTTATTTTCAGGTGTAAGTGAAAACTACTTTTATACAAAGAATGAATTCGAAACCGAAAGCTTTTAATTTTCCATTCAAGCGACCATGGATGTTAGATAACGGAGCTGCAGCTCCAGCTGCTGGGAATACCGGAGTGAAAGGCATAATCGCAGGTGAGTTTTTGTTATTTACTTATTTTATAATAAAAAGTTTAGGTAATCCATCAAGTGCCTTTTTCCTCTGCTTCGAACGCCTTATAATTACTCTATAGAAATAAACTCGATATGTTACAATTGAAGAAGGGTCGTTTAAAATAATATAGTTAAGCTACCTATAATACTTGTTACGAGGTCAAAATGTTTAGATACCAATCACCTCAAACATTTATTACTGTTTGCTCACTGTAATTTTAATAACAAACAGTAATTAGGTTTTGCTGTTTACACAATAAATTATATCTGTGCGTGCTGGGTTTACAAAACCAGACCAAGATTTTTCAAGAGGTGCAAAACACCTTATTTCACTTTGTTTAAATTATTACATAAATTACAGATTTCTGAGAATTATAAATTTAATTATAACGCCCTTTAAAATCAACCGGGCCACCTTTGTGAAATACTCAGCGCTTCAATCAGGAAAAACACTGATATCTTTTTAGGCTAGTGACCACGTTTAAGGGCTTTATGATGCTTAAACATCAAAGGTAAATCAGTTATAAAAAATGAAGAAGTAGGAAGAAGTAACGAACAAAATAGAACATAACAAAAATTGCTCATAAAGAACTACGAAGAGAACAGCAACAGAATTGAAAGCCACGAATGATAAAAGAAATAACAAACACGATAGAAGAAGGGCATAAATATAAAAATAATTTAAAGAAGTATGGGTACTATCAAAGGCATAAAATATGATACTATCAAAGGCATAAAATATGAGACAATATAGAGCAAAAGAGCAGAAAAATGCAAACAAATAAACGGTGAAACGGCATACAAGAATACAAGAAGCGATTTTAGAACAAGAAATCAGACAATACAAGATTGAAAGACTAAAAAAGACGCGAGCAATTATTTCACAGTTGAAAAAAAAGTCATGAAGGAAGATGAAAAGGATACCCAATATTAATAACAAAATTTGCAGAAAAACTGATTAAATGCTTAGAAAAACGCGCCCTGAAAGAACAGTTTAAACTAACTTGTAATATTTACGAAACCGGGATGTGTTTTCGTAGAATACAGTGACCGGTTGTCAGACCTGTCACTAACATAATTTGATGCCTGCTTAATCACAGTATGTCATCTGTCAGCATTTTAGATGGTGTTTTTAGCATAGCTTTGCTATATCTTTGACCTTCCACCCAATTCCAATGGTTTTGATATTCTTTGTTTATTCAACCTGCGAATTGTGATTTTGGTGTCTCCAAATCCTGGTTCAAAGACAGTAAAACTTGTTCTTGATCCGTTTTTTATAAGGGCATCGGCTATTTCGTTGCCTTGTATCCCCTTATGTCCCGGTTTGCAAGGGTTATGAGGTTTTACAAGCAATGTCAAACGTATTTCCCCAGAGATGTGTATGCATTAAAATGAGGACGCCCTGGGCTTCTTTAAAAGATATCTGCAGCTGATGAGCCTTGCATCTCCTTTTGCGATGCACGAAACTACTTCTGAAGCATCGCCTATTTGGTGCCAGTCTTCTAGAGCCCATTGATACAGGAAACGCAGCGCCTCTATGAACAAGATCTTGGCCTTTGGGCTAGGTGCCGGTATGTGTGAAGGCATCCCTTAATTTGCAGCAGATGCAAAATAAACCTAGGATCTGAGTGCTGCTACTTCGCGCCGCCGAAAGAAGAAGCAGAAAAAGAGGCAACTTCCTATATATTCCAGCTCCAGCACCCCCTGTCTTAGAGTCTTAGTCTTAGACCTTATCAGATTTGCTTACCTGCCTGACTGCGTCTTTGTACTAACCCTTAATTCCAGTCAAGCAGGATGTGAAAGGCCCTGCTGCTAGAATATCTGACATGGGTTCGATCCCAATGATGGTCACAATTCACAATTTATCTTGAAGTTGTATGAATCAAACTTGTTCGGTAATAATTAAGGAAAATGGTTAAGATATACATGAAAGCTGCTGCACACCACTGTAATGGGTATAAGAACAAAATAAGCAGCCTCGGTGGAAATTTGAAACCTATGATTAAAAATATAAATGAACAAACAAAAGAACTTAAAAACCAAATAAGCAAAAGCAAATATTTTCAGAACCCTTCTAAACTACTTATGTAGGTATTTCAGTTTCAATGCTTCGAATCTAAATCCTTCATTTAAATCAATATTTATATTTTTAACTATGTTTGTACACCACTTGAAAGTAAATAGCAGGTTATATGATACTATTTTAATATCATTTTATTTATCAGAATACTAGCACCCAAACTGTGTAGGCTGGGCGTAATTAATTGCGATCGGATGATTTTTGTACAGGAAAGTCATTATATATCGATACAATAAATCTTTCCGTGTGTATGCAGCTATTGGTTCAGTGATTGGCTTCATTATAGTGTGGTGTGATCTGTTATGACTTTTACTTTTTTATAAAATAAAATTCTGACAAATCGTGGGTGTTCTATCGACCTTCATACTCATATCAGCTGACTACGTAATAATTTCCAGAGTTTGATAACAAGTGTCCTCTTACTAGAATAAAAATTCAAACAGAAGCATATTTTGAGCACTGTATTTTGTTGTAATACTGTTTTTAATTTTTTGAATCTGAGTAAATAATTAAAATTCATAAATAAAATTGATAGCAAAAAAAAATACAAACTATTTGCTGAATCTTTAATCTGGGCAAATATCTTACAAAAATCAAAGTTATCACTGGGTCATTTGATCTTGTAAAATGAAATTGGATCTACTTTTGTAGCTACATTTCCTATCCAAGAACGAATTTTAAGAGCTGCATAATACACAACAAACTAAATACCACGTAGTTAAGAGTAAATTAAGCGCTAATTAAAAATAACTCCTAATAAACAAACAAACCAATTCAGTACATTTCAAGAAGCGAGCAATTAATTTGCAGTTGTTGAACAAATTAGTACTGCCTTGTAACATTCACTATTCAAATACAACTCAGTTTCGAGCATGTAATAGAAAAGCAAACGTTCGTAACAGAATTACTAAATATTGACCGAAAATGTGATTACAAAACCAAGAGCAATGACATGAACTATGATCTTTTTTTATCTTAAAATAACAACTTTGAGAAACTCTAACTGTTAAAAGGCTTAAGTTATTTTTTGTAATAGTTATATTGTAATAAAAACAGCTTTTTTTGTAGAACTAGAATGAAATCATATTATTATTCTAGTGTCAAAGTTTCATATAAACTATCCACTTAATTTTTTTTATTAAAAGGCTAGATATAAATTTTCCTGAATTAAAGTCATATTTCACTCACCCAAATAATTGATTCTGACAATTTAATTCATGTATAAAAAATCGCATAAGCCGCTGTGGTTTTGTCACTTTGACAGCGGATAAAAGTTTGCCCTAACTTTTATCCGGCTAAAACACTACCTTAACTTTAGTTGCTATGCAACTTTGCCTTATACGTTTAATGATTGTAGCTTCAATACCAAATAAAAAAATTAATTTTGTATTGTTCATTCATTAAATTGTCTCGCCGAATTACACTCGAGGTTTTATTTAGTCAGGATAAATATTTATTTGCAAAACTCAAACTAATATTGCTTTACAGCAATTAGACTCGAAAAATTGACAGCAGATAAAATCAACTCCGGCCTTCGGCCGTCGTGATTTTATCTGCTGTCAATTTTTCTCGTCTAATTGCTAAGCAATACGTTTTCGTTGCAAAAAATATTTATCCGGCTAAATAAAAGCTCTTGTGTAATTATATTCGATAATATTTGGCATGTGAATTATTTATAAATACCACACATGAACTTCTATTGCTTCACTACAAATATATCAACCACCTAGATCAATATCAACAATTATTTTCAGAATATATGACGATTCTTCTAACATCAACAATCAAAACGCTCAAGGACAGTAAAAATCTAAATGGGACTAATATTATTATTATTATATGCATATTGCATAGGATATGCATATTGCATAGGATATGCATATTCCATATTGCATAGGATATGCAATTTTGCATATTTTATTTTATTGTTTTGCAGTCATTTTCTATTGCTTTTCCTCTTTTGTCAATTTAGTCCAGTCAAATTAGACAATTATGTGGCAAAACTTCGGAAAAATTCAAAGTGAGGTGAATTTTTGTGTACACCTTTATTTAGTGTTTTTAAACAACATATCAAAAGTACCCTTGATTTGACCTTGAGCTTCTTGAGTTGTAGGGCTTAAAAGGTGCGAAAAATTGGATTTTTGCTTATATCTTCTTTTCTATTGACTTTAGGTATAGAATAGTCTATAGAGAAATTGAAGGCTATAAAATTCTGTACAAAGAAGTACTCCTGCGGTTTTTTCGTGGGACCAACCGTTTTCGCGTATTGTGATGTTAAACGTCTAAGTCAAGGTTAACGAAGTACGCCATTCCACACCACCTTTGAGGTTGAGTACGAGGCGCGTTTTTATTACGTGGTATCCACTGTCTAAGCCGGTCCAAATATTCATAATACTTAATAAAAAAAAGTCAAAATAGAGTTACATTAAGCTTCTTCATCCTCATCTTCTTCTCCTTCCATATCGCATTGTTCCAGGCAATCCTTAGAAAGAGTTTCTAATTGACTCTCATCTTTTTCTCTCTCAAATCCTGTTTCCACGATATCTTCGATGGTATTAGCAATTAAACACGATTGTCCAGTCAAATAAGTATTTTTCTTCGGAAAAACTCAAAGTGAGCGGAATTTTAGTGTACACCTTTATTTAGTGCTTTTAAACAACATATCAAAAGTACCCTTGATTTGATCTTGAGCTTCTTGAGTTCTAGGGCTTAAAAGGTGCGAAAAATTGATTTTTCGCTTATATCTTCTTTTCTATTGACTTTAGGTATAGAATAGTCTACAGATAAATTGAAGGCTATGAAATACTTATTTGACTGGACAATCGTGTTTAAATGCTAATACCATCGAAGATATCGTGGAAACAGGATTTGATAGAGAAAAAGATGAGAGTCAATTAGAAAATCTTTCTAAGGAACCTGGAACAATGCGATATGGAAGGAGAAGAAGATGAGGAGGAAGAAGCTTAATGTAACTCTATTTTGACTTTTTTTTTATTATGTATTATGAATATTTGGACCGTCTGAGACAGTGGATACCACGTAAAAAAAACGCGCCTCGTACTCAACCTCAAAGGTGGTGTGGAATGGGGTACTTCGTTAACCTTGACTTAGACGTTTAACATCACATTACGCGAAAACGGTTGGTCCCACGAAAAAACCACAAGAGTACTTCTTTGTACAGAATTTTATAGCCTTCAATTTCTCTGAAGACTATTCTATACTTAAAGTCAATAGAAAAGAAGATATAAGCGAAAAACCAATTTTTCGCGCCTTTTAAGCCCAACAACTCAAGAATCTCAAGGTCAAATCAAGGGTACTTTTGATATGTTGTTTAGAAACACTAAATAAAGGTGTACACAAAAATTCAGCTCACTTTGAATTTTTCCGAAGTGAAATGCTTATTTGACTGGACTAATTATGTTTCAATGTGTGTCTAATGGTTTTCCAATGATTCTATATTAGTAGGCTTGTTTTGTCAATGAAATTCCCTTTGTGTCAACTTTGACGTTTCATAATCTGGAAAGTCATTTGCTAAACAGGGAAACGCAATTGACAAAAGAGGAAAAGCAAAAGAAAAACACTGTAAAATATTTAGTCGTCTATAGTTATTTGTACAACTAGTAATGAAAGCAATACTTTTTTTCATGAGTTTGAAGTTTGATGCACGACGGCGAAGCCGGAGTGCATCAATCAAACGAGTGAAAAAAAGATGCTTTCATACGAGTTGTGCACAATATTTTTTTGCATTTTGACATCTTAAATCCCTCAAAACAGGATAAAAAGGATTTGAGAATTGACAGTTGTCAAACTGACAATTTACAATATTTTATTTAAATATTAATGCAAAATGTAAAATTAAATAGTTAAAAAAAGTGTTGCTTTCTTTATGATTTTTTAATAAAAAAAGTCCACTTTTTTTGTCAAAATGCAAAAAAATATCTTAAAGTTTATCTGTTTCTGGGTTCTCTGTCAATAATCTGTGAACTTATAACACATTGCACAAGTTATCGTTGTGCAAATTTTTTAATTGCAATGTGTTCTTTACGTAAATGAGTTACTTAAAAGAGGTTACTTATATCGATATACAGTTTCAAAGTCATACAAAAGTGATACTAAAGCTATTACATCAGAAACAAACTGCTTGGTTCATCATTAAAATGAACTCTGTAGAAAGTCATTACAGAAGTTTCCTTAGAATTAAATTATTGGGTATAAATTTTATCAACACCAAAGTAGGTACCTATACAAATTTGTTGATTGCATGCAATCATACTTTTTTGTAACTTATCAATACTCATACAAATTGAAATAGCTCAAAGAATTTTTGTTATTTTTACCAATTGTAATAAACTCTTTAGGTTTTTTTTGTAATTTATGCTAATCAGGTACAGGGTTTGCGGCGACGACCGTGGATCAAGCCAGGGATCAAACGTTTCTTGAGAATTACTTAAAGAATCCAAATAAAAATGTACATGATGGTGTTTTCCGATTTTACAAATTGATAGAAAAAATTTTACAATTTTCGGTTATACCAGAAGTGAACACTAACTTCGTTATATCAAATGATGCATTGGAAAAACAAGAAAAAACTGAGATATGAGCTGAAACACTCATAGCGGCAGCGCCGCGCCTACCCGGGGGTGCAAGTGGTGCAAGGCACCAGGGCGCCAACCCTTTACGGGCGCCGAAAAACTTTTAATTTTATTATTTTTATTTTATTATTTTATACTCTATTTTGCAATTTGCAACCTTACGTAAACGAAAAGTGGGGGTGGACCAGGATAAAAAATACGACATAGAAAATCAAACCCTGTATCTCTTTATAAAAACCGTAACGACGATGAACGAGACGGCGCGACGCTTTGTTTACCTTTGTTGCACGTCCACCTCCGGTCGACTTCGTCAGTATTGGCAACATAACATAAATTATTGCTGTTTGCTATACCAAACTATGATTTAAAAAAATATGAGGGAGATTCACGAAAACGATTTGTAACTATGCAAAATTAACAGCAATGGTGTTGCTATGGTTTTATCTGAATTTACAAATTACCAGATCAGATAAGTTTCGTGAATGGCCCCCCGTTTAATTACTTGTTTTGTTTTTTTAAGAATTTGTGCTCGCAACCAAAATTCTTGGCCTTCATTTTAAAGCCGTTTGATCTTGAAAATGGAGAAATTTTCGCCTGCGATGCATTAAACTTAACGATAAGCAATTTTTTTCATTTTTGAAGGCGGCAATATTTAGTTCGCACTTGGGCGCCAACTGCTCCAAGAACGGCCCTGCCTAGCGGAGGTTGTCTATCATTAAGGCTACTTATGTCTTCGAAACTGCTATTCTAAACAATGGAGTGGTACTCTTTTCGCGCCATTCAAATTTCTAAGCCCCGAGGTTCTTCTCATTCCAGATAGCCTCTTGCCCTATCTTTCCTTGCATTATGACTTGTAGAATTCGGTATCGTTCATGTCTCATAATATATATGTGCGAAGTAGTTTAGTTTTCTTATCTTTATCGTTTTCGTTACTTTTCTTTCTTTGCTTAATTTTTGCAATACTTCGTTGTTTGTAACCATATTTATTGGTTCAAGGTATTTTTAATAATCTTCTATAAATCCACAGTTCAAAGCCCTCGACCTTACTACACATGGTTTTGGTGAGAGTCCAACTTTCTGAGCCATAAAATAGAACTGGAAAGACGTAGCATTCGTGTGCGTAGTTGTAGATTTAAGCCTCTATTTACTATTACATAACAGTTATAATCATTTTCACAAACGAATTTGTCCCGTTCCACTGATATTTATAGTTTGATACACTTTCTAAAACGGCATTTCCAATTTGTATTCTAGGAGCTTATTCAGTTTTTGCAGTAACCATGATTTTAGTTTTTTTGGTGTTAGGTACGTGTTAAGCCATATCTTTCACTTACTTCTACTTTGTTGATGAGGTTCTGCATGTCGGTTTCGTTATCTGTAATCAGGACAGTATCGTCCGCATATCTGAAGTTATTTAATAGCTCTCCCCCTACAGAAATCCCTTCTTTAGCTTCCCATACGGCTTCTTTAAATATGGCCTCGGAATATATGTATATTAAATACAAGTGGAGACAGCACGCATCCTTGTCGGACTCTCTCTTTATTTCCATGAATGAACTAATGATTTTCTACTGGAACTGCTGCAGTTTGCTTCCAATACAAATTATTTACAATACGCAGGTCCTTATTGTCTATCCCTATTTGTTTCAGAATTTCAATCATTTTTTATGTTGTACTCTGTCAATGGATCTGTTATAGTCTAGCAAAGCTAGATAAACGGCTGTGTTCACATCCTTGCCAGGCTAAACGAAAACCTGCGTAGCAAATAGCGCCTCTCTTGTTCCCACATTATTGCGGGATCCAACTGATTTTCGGTAAGCGTTGTTTCACATTTCTGGTATATTCGTTCGTGTATTATTTTTCATTCGGGATGTTTCCAGAGTCGTAAATCGCCTTAATAAACAGATCGCATAGCACATCTTCGCCTTTGTCATCTAATAATTTTAATGCAAAGTGTCTTGAAATGAAATACATCTAGTGTGCTTTGAATTTCCCAATAACAATGTAGTAGCACATAAAAGTTTACATGCAAACAAATTTCAAAGGTAACTAGATGTAATTCTTAGTAAGACACCCGGTACTTCTACAGGTATAGTATCAGGACCTACTGCTTTTCCTAATTTTGCTCTATTTAAAAACTTCATGTTTCAGTATTTTTGGACCCGAGTCCTGTATCTGAATAGTTTGGTCCATCGTCGTCAAACAGTATTTTAATATATTTTTCCACACATTTAGTTTTTGCCCCCCCCCCCCCCCTGTTACTAGTTTGCTATCTTCGTCCAAGAATAGCTAGCTGTATTTTTACGATACAAGCCCATATTTTGTGAAGATTGAACTTGTCTTTTTGTTGTAGCGTCTCTATTTTATCGCAGTTTGTCGTCATCAATTTTCCTTGGCATCCTTTATCTTTTTCTGTATCTTTTTGTATATTTCCTTATGTTTTCCTAAATCTACATTCTTATAGTCTCTAGATTCTTCCATTAATCGTAAGATCTCGTGTTATCAATTTTTGTTTCTTCACCAATATCCTTTAGGTATGTTTTGGTTAAATTTTTCCCATTTACATCTTGTTGAACAGTAATTATTTCTGCTAGGTTTCTTTTATAATTTTCTCTTATATTCTTTCATCTTTTAACTTTTTTATTTTATATTCCATCCTTTTGTTGTTTTATTTTTATTTTTTTCTTGGGTAGTGAGCACCCGTCTGACAGGTTAGCTCAACAATTGCCCAGCATGAACCTCCCTGCCTCGGAACCGCCTAGCATAACTTCGAGGCAAGACTGTCTTTTTCTTCGGTTCCTTCCTTACTCTTACAATAATTCTTCGATTATGTCTTCCTCTTCCTCTCCTCAGTTTCTTTAGTTTTCATAATTTGTGTTAGTTTTTTACTAATGCCTTCCCACTTCTCTCTTGTCTGCAACATATGTATAATCAGATTGTGTTTTGTTACATCTTCCCCCGCTATTATGCTTATCTCTGTTCTGATCCTGACCCATCTAGGGAAGTGGATAGCGGTATGTTCCGCCGTATCTCGCTCTTGACGATATACACATTAGTCCTGGTTATAAATCTTTATTCTGCATAAATATGCGGCAAAACATCCATGCCCTGTGAGTATTTGGGTTAAGTGATAGCCCACACTTCCATGTTTCCTCGTGGTCCATGCCTTGAGGTCAGAATAAGTTCTTTGGTCCACGCAGCTTTGACGTGTAGTCCATTCCATTTGAGTAATGTATCTATCTTAGCTTACTGTTTGGTGATATCTCTGTTCGTGTACATGAATTTTCCTTTCTTCCGCAATTAAGTCTATAGGTGGATTACCAGCTATGACTTAGCGCTTCCGCAGAAACAGTCCTATATGCCGAGCATATTCTGAGATTCGCTTTCCTTTGTGCCTTCTTCAATAACTAGCCGTAGTACTTCTTCCTAATTACATGAATCCATATGGGTGCTCCATATAGAATTATGTAATTAATCACAGCGGCCATAACCCGCCTCTTGTTACTGCTAATGTCTTAAGTATTCCTTAATATCTTAGACAATGCACACGCTGCAGCCTCAGCCTTCTTTATACGCGTCGTCATGGTCATATTATTGTTAAATTCCACCCCCAGGTATTTCATAGAATCTGTCTGCTTGATTCTAATGCCCTCTAGTTCCAGCGTGATTTCTTTGTATGTTCGTCGCCCCACAAGGATGACTTCTTCAGTTTTTTCAGGTGCAAGTTCCAGTCTCATATCCTTCATTTTACTGGTTATGGCTCTTAGTGCAGTTGTCATCTTAATTTCTAGTTCGGGACCCTGCCTGATGGCCACTCCTACCACAGCTATGTGAGCTATGTCGTCAGCATATGTTATCAACGTAACTCCGTCTGGTAAATTCACCTGTAGTATCTGGTCGTAAAATATGTTCCACAGGAGTGGTCCTAGCACCGACCCCTGTGGAACTCCACATGTCAACTTCATGTTGTTGCTGTTACCCTCAGTTACTAGGAGAACTCTGTCTTTTATTATCTTAATGATATATGGGCTGATTTGCTTCCTCTCCATTTCTTTCACAACTCCCTTCCACCTTACCGTGCCAAATGCATTTTTAATGTCTAGTGACACCATGGCACAAAACTTTTTGGTTCTGAATGTACCGGCATTAGCAGCCTCTGCTATATCCTTTATTTTACTCATGGCGTCTAATGTACTCCTACCCTTACGGAACCCATACTGTTCATTCAGTCCGTTATTCCCTACCAACTCTTCTATAATTCTAGTGTTTAGCATCTTTTCTAATACTGTTGCCATAGTGTTTATTAAAGATAATGGCCTGTATCTGGTCGGGTCATCCTGTTTTTTTTTTTGTTATTTTATTATGCTTTATTGTTTTAACTCCCACTGGTCTGAGCCTACATTGAATTTTAATAACTTCGTATTTATTAATTATTATAGACACATCAATTTTTAAAAAATTCGAAAAAAACCGATGTCGGCATTTTTCTCGAAACGATCTGGCAAAAATCAGAAATCAGATATAAACAGTGCATCGTATGGGCATAATGTTAAATGGATACTGAGCAGTCAGAATCAAGAATTTAAGATTCCTTGCAGGATACGTAAATTTCATTGATTCCAAAAGTATTCACAGAACGTATCTGTGTTTTGAGAAATATCCGAAAATTTCAACACAGTTCTTGAAAATAATCATAACTTTTTTAAATTGAATGATTTTCGATTCCTGTAATGGAATTCCCCAATTACCAGCAATATGAACGTAACACAAAATTAACATAATTGATCAAGCTTTGGCTCCTTACCAACAATGACGAAACTGGTCAAGTCTCTGGGATATACCAAAATAATTAATATACTTTTTGTTTTAGGTGGTATTACTGGAGGAATAGAAATATGTATTACCTTTCCAACTGAATACGTTAAAACACAATTACAATTAGATGAAAAAGGTGGTCAGAAACAGTATGCAGGAATATGGGACTGTTGTAAAAAGACCGTAAAAAGTCATGGATTTCTTGGTTTATATAGAGGTTTAAGTGTACTTCTTTATGGTTCGATACCAAAAAGTGCCGTTAGGTATGTAAACTTACGTTTCTAGCTTGTTATCTTTAAAATATACACTACTACAGAAATCTGTTCCAAATTATAGATTTGGTGCATTCGAAGCATTTAAAAATCGGATGAAAGATGAAAAAGGAAATTTATCGCCTGGTGGACGATTATTATGCGGTTTAGGTGCTGGTGTTTCCGAAGCAATATTTGCAGTAACTCCTATGGAAACAGTTAAAGTTAAATTTATTAACGATCAACGAACTCCCAATCCACGATTTAAGGGATTCTTCCACGGAGTTGGATTGATCGTTAAAGAACAAGGTAATTTTTCTTCAGCTGCTCTATAATTCTTTTATATTTTATAGCTTTGGTTCTTGTTATGTTCTGAAAGTTATTCTGTCCTCAATATCAAGCTATTTGTGGATTTGCTAAAATGGAATTGGCCAGAAAATAAAATGATCTTTTGGAACATCCATTCAGTGGGGCTATAGTCCAACTCGCACCTTAGCCTCCTCCAATATTCCCTGTCTAAAGCCGCCTTTTTCCAGTTGGTGATTACCAGCGTGGTCTGTGCATTCCTTTTTTATTTCATCTTGCCAGTGGGCCCCTGATGGCCTTCCTACTGCTTGTGTACCTTCTGGTTTTCCTTGGAATATTTTCTTTAGGTACTATTCTTGACTCGTTCATTCGTTGAACATGTTCAGCCCATTTAAGTCTCTGTAGTTTGATGAAGGTTACAGTTGATATATCTCGTGATTATATCTACTTCTCCACTGGTCGTCCTTAATTGGTTCATATATCCTCTGTTCAAATGTATTTTTGGCTGCTTCTGTTCTTTATGGCAGTATCCATGTCTCGCCTCGTCGCCTCCATAGCACAGTACCGGCCTAAGTATTGTTTTGTTAAGTCTCAGCTTGGTTTTTCTGTGTACATTGCTTGACTTAAATATGGACGATAGGTTGTAATAATTATGTTTTGTTTGCGTTATTATTCCACCTTCATTTCGTTCGGTTTGTTGGAGATGATATCGCGTAGGTATATAAAGTCATTCACTATTTCGAAATTCTGGTCCCCTATTGTTAGTACCTTGGTTTTGTCCTCATTGATTTCTAGATCGATCTCTGCCGTAGCATTTTCGAATTCTACGTTCTTTGATGATGTGTATGTTTCTTCCAAGGATGCTATGTCATCAGCCTATCCAGCTGGCTGGATTTATAAAACAGCGATGTATTGACATCCACTGTAAAGCCGCGTCCTGAACAGCGCATTTCGGCGCGCCGAACAACGAATGCTCAGGTGTGGACGGTGTTGCAATCTGTTGCTACAACGTTCGGTTCGCCGCGCGGGCAATCCATGGGGTAGCCAGTTTCTTGGCTAACCTCTTTGAAGTTAATCTGTTGTTCTACGCGTAAAACTGCCCAGACTTTCATTTTAAGTTGTTGCAATGCAACGCTGTTGCATTATATGTAGTGTTGGACTTTGGTGCGCCGAAATGAGCTAGTGAGAACGCGGTTTAACATTCCTTAGCGCATGTTCCACTGTTAAGTTGTATAAAAGGGAAGCCAATCCATCTCCTTCTTTTAGCCCTTGTTTTACTTCGAATGGCGCTGTTACGTTTCCACTTATCTTCACTCTGTTTCCAAAGTTATCCGTTGGCAAGCGGATTAGTCTAGCTAGTTTAACTAGGATGCTGAAATCCATCATGATGCATAGCTTCTCTCTGTCGATATTATCGTAATATGCTTGTTTAAAATCCACATACAGTTGGTTCACGTTTATGTTGAACTCCCAGCACTTCTCTAATATTTGTTTTACTGCAAACAGCTGGTCTATGGTTAATCGTCCTGACCTAAAACTTGCCTGGTGAGTATTCACCAATTATCCTTTCCGATATGGGCTGTAATTTGTTTCTCAGTATGGTGGTAAACGTCTATTCCTCTGAAGCTTTTGCAGTCAAGTTTGTCCCCCTTTTTGTGTACGGGGCTTTTCCATTCGCCTGGCATAGTTTCTGTTGTCTATATTTTGCTTATCAGGTGCGTCATCGCGGTCATAAGATCCCGGATGGTATGCTGTCGATTCCAGGTGCTCTATTACTGAGTAATGCGTTTATTGCATTCACAACTTCTTCTCTTGTGGGTGTCTCAGAGAATTCTTCATTTTCTGTGGGTTCTGTTATTCTTCCATTGATTTGCTTGTAAGCCTTCCTGATATTGTTACTCTCGAAATCTTTTTGTAAACTTAGCGGAGATTCATTGATGGCAGCTCTCTTCTTTCTTCTAAACGGCTTGTTTGTTGTTCTTATGGCTTTCTCATATTTAGTCTTCAAGCCTCTTGTGGGTCTTGTTAGATATGTATTGTGGTTTGTGTTTTTCTCTTTTAATGTTGTTTCGCACTCTTCATCGAACCAGTCTCTATGACGTGCTTTACGTGCATGCCCTATTGTGGTATCTGCTGCTTCTACGATTGTTACCTCTTCTTCCACATCGTTATTTCTTGTTTCTGTTACTCGCCCCTCCTGCCCTTTGATATGCTGTTAGTATCTCATTTTCTTTTAAACTTTCTATATTATATTTTTCTCTGCTTTAATTTCGTGTTGCTTTCCTGCTGCTAAAGACTGCCTTGAGTAGATAGTGATCAGAGTCCGTATACGATCTGACGTTCAGTACCTATACTTGTCGCACATCTTCTCTCAATAGCTAGGTGATCAATATGATTCGGAGTGTTCCCATCGGGTGATAACCATGTGTGTTTATGAATGTTAATGTGTGGAAAATATGTTGAGCTGATAGAATATTTTTGCTTATACGAGGGCGATTCAAACTTGACCTGCATTTTATTTTTTTCTGGTCGATACAAACTACAAATTAATATTATATGTGTATACATCATTTTTCTAAGTAACAACCCCCCTTTAAAATACGCTTGTCCCATCGCTCCGGTAGCTTCTGTATTCCCGTCGAAAAAATTCTTTTGGTTGATGACGTAGCCAATTTTTCATCGCATCCTTCCCTTCCTCGTTAGAGGCAAATCGCTTGCCTCCCAAGAACTTTTTGAGTGGCCCAAAGAGATGATAGTCACTTGGGACCAAGTTCGGACTATATGGGGGTGAGGCAGTACTTCCCAGCCCAATTTAGCCAATGTATTGTTCGTTAGATGGGCTGTATGTGGGCGAGCGTGATCGTGTAGGAGAATAACGCCCTTGCTTAAGTGCCCGCGTCTTTTTGTTCGTATGGCCAGCTTAACCTTTCCAAGAAGCTCACTATAATAAGCTGAATTAATCGTTTTTCTTTCTTCGGGAAAATCGACGTAAATTGGTCCAATAGTATCGCAGAATACAGTCCCCATCACTGTGCCAGCCGAGGATTGTGTTTTGAATTTTTTGGGCGGAGGTGAGCTTGAGTGACGCCATTCCAAGACTGGTCTGAGTGATAAACACTCTTCTTCAACCTGTTTATGAAGTATCTGATGATTATCAGTCGCTTTTACACCTTCATTGAAAAGAAATTTAATAATTACACGTTGTGCAACAGAATTTGACACATTGTTGCACGACATTATTAATACAACTGACAGTATTGACACAATCAAGTTGCAGTTTTTTATGGCGTTAGCTAACATGCCTACTTCGATGAATATAAAACCGCTTCGCAGTATCTCTTCAGTTATGTTCAGAAAAAATAAAATGCAGGTCAAATTTGAATCGCCCTCGTAGCAAACTCGATCAGTCTTTTCCCATTATCTTTGGACTCTTGGTGCAGACCGTGTTATCCTATTGTTTGGCCGGTAGCGTTCTTCTTTCCCCTATTTTCCGTCGTTCCAAGGTATAGCGTCGTAGGTTCTTTCCAGCATTTGGCAGAACGCGTCCTTGTCATATTCATCCTTTTCTTCCGTTTCGGCGTGCATATTTACTATCGAATACATTGAAGAATATCATTTTTAAACGTAGGACACAAATTCTTTCATTGATGGGTTTGAAATCGATGATGTTCTTTACCACATTGCGTACTATGAAGGCTACTATAGTTCATGGTCACCTGTACAGGGTTGTGTGAGCCTTGATATCCATCACGCTTTTGCCTAGCCATCTTGTTTCCTGGACTGCCGTGATTTGCATTTTGTACTTTTCTAGCATCAATTGAACCGGTTTTGTTTAGGGTTCGCACGTTCCACGTGCCTATCCTCACATCCAGGTCCCGGCTAGGTCGTCTTCCTGTGTTCCGTCCATTCCAAAGCTTCGTTTGAGGTTTTCATGACTGGGTTTTCTTCATGAGAAAAGAGGTGTTAACCCCCAGGGGTAGTCAGCCCCTTGCCTGGCCCCTTTTAGTCGCCTCTATTCTATTCTTACCCCAACCCGCAGGGACCTTTTGGAACATAGTACGAAATAAAGCTAGTGGAAATAAATCAATGAGTCTTTTAATATAATTATTAATATTCGAAATGTTGCAATTTTCGCAGGTATTGGAGGAGTATACAAAGGAGTGAGTGCGACAATAATGAAACAAGGTTCTAATCAAGCCATGCGGTTCTTTGTTATGGAAACTCTTAAAGATATGTACAGAGGTGGTGATGCTAATAAGAAAGTACCTAAGATGGTTGTCGGTGCTTTTGGTGCAGTTGCTGGTAATAATCAATTTATGTTTTAAGTTTCTGATTAGCTAAAACCTATTGTAACGGTTTTAAAACGTTTATTTAAAACTTCGGTTCGTTGTGTGAATTATTTATTAACAAATATTAAAATTATTAAGCAATGAAGAAACACGAAATAACAACTTAACACTAAAACACAACACTAATATTAATTCTAATACAAAACACTAATATTAACCCGTAACACTAATTAATTTATTTGTACAGTTTGTTTATTTATAACTATTCGCGTATATTTATATTAACTTTACCAACATACCTACATATTCGCGACCGTTTATGTAGGCTGGATTCGACTGCCCGTGTTCGTTTGGTCACGCCTTATATATCCCAGCTTCGTCCTTCCAAAACTTCATTCCAGAGAACGTTCCCGTAGTCGCGCGAGAATGAGTAACCGTCGACCATTCTGGAAGCTTTTCGCTGGATGATGCAAATGATCCCACACGTGTGCTGACGCATCTCGTTACACTATTTAATAAAAGAATAATTAACAGTTCGTGATTAAAACTTCTTTATGTATCAAAATAATTTTTCAGTTATCAGATTTAAATTTCGTTAGAGGTATGAAAAAAAGAGAAAACAATTATTAAGTTTGTTTCTGTATTTTCTTTCAGGCGCAGCTTCAGTTTTCGGTAATACGCCCATCGACGTAGTAAAAACAAGAATGCAAGGTCTCGAAGCTCACAAATACAAAAGTACAGCTGATTGTTTTGTAAAAATATGGAAACTTGAAGGACCTGCGGCATTTTATAAAGGAACAGTTCCGAGATTAAGTCGTGTCTGTCTTGATGTTGCCATTACATTTATGATTTACGACAGTTTTATGGAAGTATTTAACAAAATGTGGCCTTAACACTAAGGGCACTGTAAGCAATATTTGTTATGTATTTATGGTAAAATTTAGGAAATGTTAAATTTGTTATTGTTGGCGGTGTACGAATATCATTTTTAGTCCCTTAAATTGGCTACAAAATTTTACGTAAATCTTTAAACAATGACTTCATTTGTAAGTATATATTTTTTAAATAGCATTGTTTCGTGTTTCAAATATACATGTAACATCTACTTAATGATTTAATTTCACAGTTACAAAATCCAAACTGCCGTTTAGAAATATATTTATTTTATAACAAACAATTAATAAGTAGACTTATTTACTATGCATCAACTTTGCCATATATTGAAACTTATGTTATAAGGAAAACTTACAAGATCTCAGCATAAAAAAGTTAATAAGTGTTATTAATCAAATTACTTAACCCTTTGGTAATTTGTTGTTTAAATGTAAAAATGTTTCTTGCGATTTTTTCTTGCAAAACTCGCTAAACAGAAATAATAAAAAGTCTAATACTACTTTGTTTAAAATATCTGTGTAAATTTACAAAATTTTTAAAAATAATTTCGTGCTGTGAATGTAATTGTTGAATCCCACATAATTTTGTAAGTTTTCCTATTCGAACTATAAAATGCGCTTTAGGGATAGCTGTGTATTGCCTGAAAAGTCTTTAATGGATGTTGTGAAAAATGTTAATCACTTCAGTGCTTTCATATTTTTATAGAAAAATTAGATGTTTCTGAAGTAAAAATGCTTTTATTAGAATTTTTGTATGAACGCAATAAAGCGTGCCAAAGACTTGAATTAACACCTGCATTTATAAATCAGGCCAATTTATATACCTATTTATCATAAGTAGGTACAACTAGGAATTTATATTGGTCGTAAACCATTTGTATTTATAAAGTATAGCATTATTTTTTTAATCTACTTATTGTTTTGGAAATTACTTAAATATTTTATATATTTTTGTTAGGTACCTAGTAATTGTATAGTGCAATCGATGTTGTGATAAATGTAAAGCAGGGGTGGGCAAAAACCGGCCCGCAACAGTTTTGAATATAGGCAGCTAAATCATTTTTCATCAGCATGAGAGTGGTAAATATCAATCATTAATTTTTTTACTGGCCTGTTTCTACCTTTTAACAGGGAAAGTAATTGCCCACCCCTGATGTAAAGTTGTAAAGGCAGCCAAACAACCGATTCAAATTTGAAATGAGTAAAATTAGGCATTTCTTACTGTATTAAAAAGAAAACCTTTTTTAAAAATTTTCGCAACGCATGATGGGGATTTTGCATACTTTTATCTTTTTGACGTCTAAAGATAGATTGTAAAATTTCTTGTACCTATTGTCCTCGGCTGACGAGTTGGCTACAGGGGGCTGAGGTAAAGGGATTTCACTTCTGAGAAGAAAATACAACTTTGAATAGTAATGACGGGATTCCGGTGTTAAGTACAAACATTTTCTCGGAAGGTCGTCTTTGGCCGCATTCCTAGCTCACGCCAACTCGTGAGCCGATGACAATACCTATAGGTACGAAGTGGCAGAAAAAGCAGTAAATATAGAGTACACTTGATAATTTTACAAAGTACACTACAGCTATGTACTAACAAATGTAAAGAACTGAAAACATCGACCAATATCTTGTAAATAAATTCACATTGGAGTCACAGAAAATATAACCATCTTGACAGTAAAAAGATATAAAAAAGCGTTATCGTGGTAGCTTTCAAAAGGGTTTATAAAAGCCTGTCACAAGCTTTATGTTAAATATTAATTTGTATTATGTTACTTACCTGCAAAGGGAATACATTAACCAAACCTTCGAACATATACTACTGGAATGAGTGTAGTACGTCTGAAGCGGTCCTAAGAAGACAGACAAGGACAGACAATAGTATTTTGTGCGCATGATCGCTATTTGAACACAATGGAGGGAAATATGAAAGCATATGCAAGTAGAACCCACGCTATCGTTTTAGCACGCCAACAAACGTCAACTAACGCAACTGACGTCAAAACTGCGCAACTGCAGCTTTGGGGGCGTCAAACAAATCGGAAATTAGCGACTGCGTAATATTGACTAGTTCGACTATTCGTCTGTCCTTCTCATACTTACCGATTATTATAATTTTGTCTTTGTCAATCATCTTTGAACCACCACTTTTACACTACGGTAATAGGAGTATGATCATTCCAGTAGTATATGTTCGAAGAACCAAACCAGCATTTATTTCTTTTTAGAAGACAAAACGTTTTAAGATAAACCCAGTGGCGTACCTACGGGGGGGGCTAGAGGGGGCAGTCTGCCTCCCCCCCCCCTTCGCCTTCTTCCTTTTGGCAGCTTTGGCGCCGTGCATTTTTTTGATATTTTATTTTTTAATTCCGCCAAAATAAAAAATATAATTATTCTTATTACATAATTCTATAGACGTGATAAAATCAAAATGGCACAGTGAGCAAGATCTTTATATTCCTTATAACAACCAAGCCCCCACATTGTATTTATTTTATTTTTTACCGCCCTGATAAGTAATGTCTGCATTCATTTTAAATATTCTTAAATAGTGGCGGTGTGGCCGCTTTAATTTTCTATACAAAGAAATAATTATCTAGATACCTGCCGATGCCGTCGCACTGGTGGGCGTCGGCAGCGGTAACTTTTGTCCTTTGTCACCATATCGTCTTTCCCGGTAATATTTATAAAAAAGTACATTATTTACGATTTACGTCGCGGCGGCAAAGAACCCTTTTTATGTGCAACTTTATTTTTAAAAGAGCCGCCGATCCGTCAAAATGCAAACGTAATGTATAAAAAATTAAAAATAATAGAGCAGTGTTCTGTTTTTTATTTCGACAATTTGCAGTTTCATTTTATAGAGTAAAGATTTGCTTATAAAGGGTTTTTCAATAAGAGCGATATGTTTTTAAATTTATTGAAATGAAACAACAACCAATACAAATAGACCAAACATTTTTATTTTATTTTGAAGTGTCATCGATGCAATTAAGTTCTGAAAATAACATCATTTAAATGGCCGCTATGTCAATTTTAAAACATATCACCCCTATTGAAAAACCATATATTATGTTCCGTGCTTAAAACGTATTTTAAATTGTTTTAACTGAACTAGAACTGGTATATTTAAAAAAACAAAAAAAAAATCGTTGTTCAAGTGCAAAAAATAGACAAAAAACGCGCTCCTAAAATTTTCGCCTGTCATTTTTTTTTCTATAATATCTAAGGGTCCTAAGGCGCCTTTAAGACATATTGCCCCCTCCGCCTCCCAAAGCTAGGTACGCCACTGGATGAACCGGTTTGACAATTCTTAAGTAGAAATAAAAGCCAGAAATAATTAAATTGGCAAAACCTAAATTTTGTTTACTATAGTAAACCTAAATTAATTGGAACTAACAACAGGATTCACATCTCAGAGGCTCACGAAAAATTCATACCACTGGGACAGATTTGTTTGGCTCCTTATATCAAGCAAGCTGGCTGCGTGTCTTTGAGTCATATTATATTAGTAGCTCTATGGATCTTCAAGGTCCTAGGCATCTTAATCTGTCGACAGCTATTCCTTTGCAGTTTTCTACCTTCAGTGCTTTCAGGTCTTCTTCAACACATTGTAGCCATTGCTTTCTCAGTCTTCTCCTGCTATTTCGCCCTGGTACCTCTTGTATTAACACTTTTTTTGCTATTCTGCTACTTCCTAGTCTTGCAGGATGACCTAGCCATCTGATTCTATTTTGTTTAACTGACGCGACTATTCCCATATCTTTGTAGACTTTTTTCAATTCTGTGTTATGCCTTCTCCTCCAGCCTTCTTCAGTTCTTATAACCCCATAGAATATCCTAAGCACTTTTCTTTCCCATATCTGAAGTTTATTGATATCTGCTTGCCGTAACACCCATGCTTCACTTTCATATAATACTGCTGGTTTAACTACCGTCTTGTAAAGTCGAACTTTCACTGACCGAGAAACTTCATTATTTTTAAATATATTTCTATACATCCCGACTGTTTTAGCACCAATGTTTAGTCTGTGTTCGGTTTGTTGACACAGCTTATTTCTACACCAAGGTATGTATACAACTTGCACTTTCTCGAAGCACAGGATTTTATTTTCGATGTGAATTCTTATATGCTTATCTTCTTGATGTTGATTGGTTCCCAGCATCATATATTTGGATTTGTTGGTATTTACTTCCAAACCAAATTTTAAGGCTTCCGTTATTAAATTTTTCATGTGCTGTTTCCATTCTTCTCTAGTTCGTGTTAACAGTAACAAATTATCAGCATAGGCCAAACACTGATGTGATATTTTTGTAATCAATGCCTCTCTGTTTATTTAGTGTTAGTTTAAACAAGGTAGTAGACAAGGGATCCCGGGTTTCAGCCCGCAATTTGATATAAATTTGCTACCTAATCTTCCTTGACTTCTTACTTGATTGTTTGTATTTCCTAATGTCATTCCTATTAGTTTGATTAATTTATGTAGTACCTACTTCTAATTCTTCGAGTGCTTTCAATAACTCGTTCCTTCTTATTTTATCATACGCTTGTTTGAAGTCTATGAAGAGTGCAAAAACTTCAACTGATTTTTTAAGCTTTTTCTTGTAATTGCTTTAGTCTGAATACTTGTTCTATTGTTGATCTTTTCGGCCTAAAACCTCACTGGTATTCACCCACTAACTTCTCTGCGATAGTGTGATATTGGCCTATAATTTCTGCATTTAAGTGGATCACCTTTTTTAAAAATAGGATGATAATTTATTGATTCCTGTCATTGATCTGGCATTTTTTCTGTTGACCAGATACTTGTCAGTAACTGATGTAATTTTTGGATTAGTTCTTCTCCTCCGTATTTGATTGCTTCAGCAGGTATTTCATTTGTTCCTGGGCATTTATTGTTCTTCAGATTATTTATTACTGTTCTAACTTCGGTTAAGGTTGGTAGATCTGTATCTTCATTCAGCTCTGTTGTTTATGATGTTTTCATTTTCTGCTGTTAATATGTTTTTATAGTGTTTCCGTGATTTCTTGTTCGTTTCCAATTATTTTTTCTTCTTTTGGTTTAAATCCTTTTATTAGTCGTTCTATAGCTTTATAGAATTTTCATTATTTTCTATTTCCGTAATACTTTTATCTTGGGATTCTCTTTTCTTTTTCTGCAGAGCTGTTTTACTTTTTCTCTTATTTCTTTGTATTTCTTCTGATTTTCTTCCGTATTATTATTTAACCGTTAATCATGTTTTTCTTCTAAGAGTTCTTGACACTCATTATCGAACCATTCAATCCGACTTCTTCTTTTCTGGGTTACATTATTTTTTAATGCCATTTTTAAAGACCCTTTAATTATACCCCATTCTTCTTCTACATTATTTCCTATTTTGGCTTGTGAAATAAGTTTTCCAATTTCTTTGCCATATTTTCTCTGTTGCTCTCTATCTTGTAATTGGGTATAATCTAAACATATTTTACTTTATTTTTTTCTTCTTTAAACTATATCAAAGGCTTGTTCTTTTAACTCACCTCTACCCAGGAAGTGGTCACTGTCAAATTCAGCACCCATGCATGATCCCTGTTCACATAACAATCAGATTCGCCGAGTTGGTGTAAAATCTGACAGCATTTTTATACTTAGTTTGCATTCAGTGGTCAGGGGGCGCCACCATTGCACGGGCAGACACGCGACTCGAGCGACCCTGAAGTGCTTGATTTGTATACAAATCAGCTGATTCCAAGCACTTCAGGGTCGCTCGCGTCGCGTGTCTGCCCGTACAATGGTGGCGCCGCCTGCCACTGAATGCAAACTAAGCATAAAAATGCTGCCAGATTTTACACTAACTTGGCGAATCTGATTGCTATGTGATCAGGGGTATGATCTTACTTCCATTAACCTTTCAGTGGTGATGTGATGCCATGGGACACGAGTGGTGACTTCGGTCTCCAACATCCAATAGACCCAAACCCATATATTAATTTTTTTTTTTTTGTAGAAGCTAAAAATTAAACAAAATACATACATAACTGCAAGATCTTTATACTTTTATTTCAATTGCAATTTAATAACACTAAGGGTGCGTTGTACTAAGCTGTTTGAACTCTGTTCAGTTTAGAACTTGGTTCTATATCAAAAATAACGTTGTACAAAGGTTGAACATTCGATCAAGTCTTATTGAACTTGATTCTCCTTGAACGTCCGATCTTCCCCGTTCAACGCGTGTTCAAGGGAACTTAACCTAGATTATTTTTTGACATTTGTTTATGCATTTGTGTCAAAAAGAGCATATACTATATTATAAGTAAAATATCTAAAAGATGTATGATTATTTGGAAGAATGGGAAGAATTAACGGACGATGAAGATTTTCTTCAATTAGTTGTGCAAGAAATGAACCCCCGGGTTCCAAGACGTTTTCGGGATAGACCAGATAATTTCCAAAAGTGGAGAGACAATGAGTTCTTGGAACGCTTCCGGCTTTCTAAACCTGTAGTTAGAATGTTGATTGATAAAATATCTGATGAAATTTCGCCCATTACTAATAGGTAAGTCGTTGGAAATTCACTATTCATTTTTTAACTAATAATAATCGTCAACTCTTTGTAGAAGCTTTGCATTCTCTGCAGACGATATGGTTTTTGCAACATTAAGGTTTTTGGCAACTGGTTCGATGTTACGTGTCATCGGTGATGTAGGAGGTATAGACAAGTCAACAGTCAGTCGAGCGATAAATAAAGTAATACGATGCATTGCTACTCTGCATCCTGAATATATAGAAATGCCGACTAACCAGGCAGAAATTGATGAAATTAGACAGGGGTTTTACAACATTTGTAAATTTCCACGATGCATTGGAGCACTAGATTGCACACACGTGCAAATCAGCTCTCCAGGAGGAATCGATGCAGAAATCTATCGGAATAGAAAAGGTTTTTTCTCTTTTAATGTGCAAGTTTTATGTGATTCTACACTAACAATTAGAAATATTGTATGTCGCTGGCAGGGTTCATCACATGATGCAACAATTTTCAATAACTCTCGTTTGAGGGCAAGATTAGAAAACAAAGAATTTGGCAACGATAGTTTGATTGTTGGAGACAGCGGTTATGGTATAAAGTCTTATTTAATAACACCACTTGGAAATCCACAAACCGCAGCAGAAAACTTATTTAACGAGGCGCAGATTCGTACTAGGAACCCTATCGAAAGGTGTTTTGGAGTTTGGAAACGCCGTTTCCCTATTTTAGCCCTGGGTATAAGACTTCATATAGCCAAGGTGCAGCCCCTAGTTATAACTTGTGCAGTATTACATAATATTTCATGTCAAATGAAGGAAGCATTACCTCCAATAAACTTAGAAATAGAAGCTGCAATTAATTTAACAAATAATGTTAATAGGCATGTGCAAGAAAGGAGGAATAACAATAATGATAATGTGACCAGGCATGTTTTAATAAATAATTACTTTCAAAGTTTACTGTAAATATTTAATAAAAATATTTTATGTATTAAATTACAATAAAAATTAATTATTGTTCAATAATTTTTTCATTTTCATGTTGTGCTCTTCCAGGCTTTGTCGACGTTTTTCTTGTGCTTCTTCGGCTTGCAGTTGTATAAATTGGTCGTGCTTCTCTTTCATATATTTTAATTTTAGAGCATGTTCTTCGAGAAAGCACTGCTTTTGTAATTCGACTAGTTCTCCCTTAGCAGCAGCCCATTTACCCATTTTTGACCTCAGCGGGTTATTAGTTTTTGGACTAATCACTGTAATTTAAAATTATTATGTCTCCTTTTTACTTTCTTACACGAAGTAATAGAATCGTGTATGTGTCTGTGTGTGTGTTCAATAATTATAATTAAGACACGATCTTACATTTTGGCTGTAGAGCCTGTGATTTTTGTGTTCTCAACATCTTGGGATTGTATTTCCCCCAGTCAGCAGTTTTTTCCGATCCTAAAAATATACGTTACTACTTAGTAGATATATGTTTCCAAACGTTTTGTTTGGTAAACTTACCAGTAGTTGAAGAACTGTTAGCCACAGGTGTCTCATCCACATTCACAGTTTCATCAACAATTTTAAAATGATCTTTTTCGTTTAATACAATTACTTGTGAGATATCTTCGTTATAATCGTCGTATATCCCTTCGTTTCCTGTAATTTGACTGCCAATTATTTCTTTGATTTGCAAGTCAGTATCGTCGTCTTTAATTTTTTTTTGGTGGGCCGCCCCCCGTGCCATAAGAATATCTTTTCTCGTCAGCAAATTTCTTTTTTGATCTTTTTTTTAAATTTTCGTATTTGTTTTTTAATATTGTTGCACTTCTGTAATTTTCAGACGAATGCATATTAAACTCTTCGCAGACTTTATTCCACGCCTCGCGTTTGATTTCAGAATTGTTAGCATCTGTTTGTTTGCATTCTATTTCTTTGGCATATTTTTTAACTAAATTCATCAATACTGATTGCTCTAAAGCAGTAAAGTTCGGAGCCCTTTCTACCTTTTTTTTAACCGCAGTCATCTGCAACGTCAACATATAGTATACTAATATATAAAAATATCAATGTATGTTTATTTTTCAACAGCTTACCTTTAATTTGTTGTTTAAACATCAAAGTCAAAATGACATAGAATGCTGCCAGACACGTGAATAATATTTGAAAATTCCTAAGTTACACTACTGCCAACTGTAAATGAACTACGTTCAAGTGACCATGTACAAAATTGTGTACGTACAACACAAATCGGCCATAAACTTTTTGAACTACGATCAATTTTGATCAACGGTTCAGTTGAACTTTAAGTTCAATACTTTTAGTACAACGCACCCTAACTGTGACTTCGGTGTATTACACCGAAATTCATTTTAAAATCAAAGCAAATTCTCCTAATGACACACCGTTACGTCTATGCACTTAACGGAACACAACTGAAAGATACATAGAAGGAGTTGTAAATATTCCCACACATTTAGTAGTTATGGAGGGTGTTGCAACGTATCGGTGCGAGAGACCGTACGTCACCACTGAATGGTTAATAACAGTGTGTGTAACTCCTCAATTAAGATATGATCTATCTGGTTTACATGTTTGCCATTTGGACTTTTCCAAGTACCTTTGTGTATTTTTTTGTTTACGCTCCAGATGGGTCGCTTTGACTTGAAGTTTTCTTTCTGCTGCAAAGTTTAGTAATAGTTTCCCATTCTCATTTGTTTCATTGTGTAAACTGAATTTTCCTATCATTGGCTTAAATTTCTCTTCAACTCCTAACTTTGCGTTCAAATCACCTAGAACAAGCTTAATATTAAAACGGGGTAATTTGTCAAGTAATATTTCTAAATCTGCATAATATTTTCTTCAGTTTCCTCTGTGGGTGCATGTGCATTTATAAAGCTAATTTTCCTATATTTTTTAAGTAGCTTAACCTCTCATTTATTCCTGCAAAATCTATTATGTCTTCCTTTAAATTTTGTTTAATTAGAAAACCCGTTCCAAGTTTGTTTTCAATACCCCCTTTGTTTATAAATATACAGGGTGTTAATACTAAGTCGTTACACCCGAAAATGGGAGTTAGAACTCATTAAAACAAACAACTTTTCTTAGTTCCAATTTTTGAGTTGGTGCCCCGGTTCGTAGTTATTGGAGTTCTTTTGTTTTTCGAAAAATCGTCGTAACTCCCTTATTTTACGGACTATTGAAAAAAATCAAAAAATTTCAAAATTAGCTTTCGGCTCTCTAAAACATTTGCATTTACAATTATTTTTTATTTTTTCAAATAACAAAATGGCGATCGAGCAAAAATTTCAAAACACGATTTTTTGATAACCACTCCATCGATTTTTGAAAGTAAAACATTTATAAAATCCTTGAACTATCTACTACAACATTTGTCCTAAACATTTTTTTTCAATCTATCCTTAAAAAAGTCTTTATTCATTTATTTGAATTACAGATAAATATTAACAAACTAAAAAAATCATTTAAAACGAAGTAGCTTCCTGCCATTGAACAATGAAACAAAAGAAGATTAGATTTGACAAGTACACTATTTATAATACATTTACAAAATGGCCACCATTCGCAGCAACGCAAGCCCGGCAGCATGTTTTAATGTTGGTGGAGACCTTCGCAAGGACTGCCTGCTTCTGTTTTATATCTTCTGCTGCAGCCACTATTCTAGCCACTAGTTCTAACTCTGTGTTCACCGGTGTCTCGTATACAGAGGTCTTCATCTAGTGGAGTTAGGTCGGGGCTCCGGGCTGGCCACGCAACAGGACCTCTCCTCCTAATCCACTTATTTGGGTATTCTCGATTTAGCAATGCGGTGACCTCTCGCGTTGTGTGAGGCGGTGCCCCATCATTCTGAAACTAAAGCCTCCGTCTGATGTTTAATGGCAAGTCCTCAAGAAGCTCCGGTAGCACAGTATCTAAGAAAATAAAATAATTTTCCCCATTTAAGCGGTTTAGGAGAAGGTAAGACCCGATTACGTGCTCCCCTATGATTACCCCTTTCGATTACCCTTGTGCTCATCGATGGGTCATCTTCAACAATATCAAGTACAGCCTCTTCAAATCCAGGGGTTTGACGTAATCTGTTGGCGTTCGCACCAATTGTTGGGTAAAAACAACTAGTCTCTGACAAAAGTCTACAACTTTTTTTTATGGCTACTTGGTTGTTGACGATTAGGGTATCTTCTCCGATAGATTCTTCGAGCTTCCTGTGCATTACGCCTTGTCTCTCGAAAAAAATGTTTATGGCAAATGTTGTAGTAGATAGTTTAAGGATTTTATAAATGTTTTACTTTCAAAAATCGATGGAGTGGTTGTCAAAAAATCTTGTTTTGAAATTTTTGCTCGATCGCCATTTTGTTATTTGAAAAAATAAAAAATAATTGTAAATGCAAATGTTTTAGAGAGTCGAAAGCTAATTTCGAAAATTTTTGCTTTTTTTCAGTAGTCCTTAAAATAAGGGAGTTATGACGATTTTTCGAAAAACAAAAGAACTCCAATAACTACGAACCGGGGCACCAAATCAAAAATTGGAACTAAGAAAAGTTGTTTGTTTTAATGAGTTCTAACTGCCATTTTCGGGTGTAACGATTTAGTATTAACACCCTGTATATACTTCCGCTATGAAGTACCTACAGCCAGGATATCTAATTTGTATCTCTTTATCTCTGAAAGCAGTTGCTTTATCAAACCTCTGTAAAGACCCCTATCATTCCAAGTCCCCATTAAGACTTTTTTCTGTTTTCTATTATTCATATTCATTGACCTTGTATTTTATGGATTTGTTATACTTGTCCCTTCAGTTGCTATTCTTAACATCGATTGCTCCCTCTTTTTCCCAACTCTGAGTCTATTAATATATGGTTAATTTGGGTATAGGTATTACCATCTTTACTTAATAACACCAGTTTAATCTTAAACTGAATTAACTCTCACAAATTTTGATCACAAACACCAACGAACACAATACTTCGTACTTTTTATTTTGGTTTTGATTTACTTCCGTTATAAATTAGTAATATTTTAACCAAAATCTTTTAATGGCACACGAATACATTCAATCTTACAAATTACAACAGTTGTTTATATCCAACATATTAAATACTAAAATGTAAATAATCATAAATAATAAGACACATCGACAAGGAAGGCAAATCATTTTTATTATTGTAAATAAACAAAAATAAAATCTACAGCTCATGTAGGATTCCAGTTATGATTACAAAAAGCTTCAACGTTTCCAAAAATATATTAATAATTTGTAATCACATAGAATACAGGGTGTCCTGCGAGCTAACGTTGCAACTTCAGGAACAAAATAATACAAAAAAACGATTATTTCAAATGTAATAATTAAGGATATTATTATAAAATTTTTAACTGAAAGTTACCTTCGGTGTAAGATAAGTAAGGTTGGAGATTAAGTAGATTTGCTTGAAAGTAATAATTTTCTTGTTTAAATTACATAAACTTGCAGAACATCCTGTATAGTTTAAAAACTGAAAATATTAATTTTCAAAAAATGGACCAATTCAAACATCGCACTCAAAAAATGGTAAAATTATAAGGAACTCTTATTAAATCAAATTGGAATATAAAAATTAGGATTTGTACAATGTTCAGTATTTGTTACACATACAAGGGTCGATTCAAAATAATATTAACCAATAAAAATGATACAGAGAACCGAGAGCCACAAGTACAGCCGAGCAAGACTTCCTCCTGCAGTTTAGGGTAGATATCTTCCGACGTTCCGACCCCAGGTCGTGATTAAAACTTAGATTCCATAACAAAAGTCGACTAAACCGATATTCAAAGTACCATATAGTAAATTCAAAGGGTTCCAACGAACACAACATTTTGCCCACTTTTTTAAGGGGCTTCATTAAAAGAAAAACTCTTTTAGCAAGAGGAAGAAGGACATGGTAACTCAAGTTGTCAACCAAGCCAAAGGCAAAACCCTTCTATAGGGTTTCACCTCTGGCTTGGTTTACAAGTAGGCAAAACAAAGTTCTTTTGTCTCAACAATGACACAGTTCCAACCTGGAAGGCGTTCTTTATGAGGCACCTTAATTTTCTACGTCTACGTATTTCCGTTTCAGTGTGAAAAAACCCTCATAGTGTCAATCAGAGGCACAATAATTTAAAGTTAGACAAAAAGTAAAAGATGCATGAAGTTGCTCAATTGAAGCCTGTGTTAACATGAGCTAACATAAGAAATAAAATTTGGTCATTTTGGCCTTTACGTAGATGTACGAAGATGCACTCTTTTCGTAGTTTTGAATCCAACTCCTGAGGTGAATTAGACCTCTATCTACTGTTTTGTATTACAGATGTTTGTGATGTGGCAGTGTTGACCACTTTTCTCCATCCTTGTCTATCTCTGCACAGGGTTCTCCAGTTATCTATCTTGAGTATTCCTACATCTTCCATTCTTCGTGGTTTCGAACTGGTAATCATCCTCAGTAATCCATCCTGTTCACTTCTCATTATGTGGCTCAGCTACCTTAACTTCTGTGCCTTGATGAAGCGCACGATATCCTCTCCAATAATTTCTTTGTCTAGCTCAAAGTTCATTCTTTCTCTATATTTACTGTTCTCGGCTTTCCCATCTTCTTAACTCTTCTTCTTTTCTATTGAAGATCTAAGTTTCTGCCATACATGTTACAATAGACCTTCATCAATTATGAATGTTAAAACAACACCATACTGTGATACTATTGCTTTCTGACATGTGGTTATGCTTCTTATGTTTATGGTACTTTGAATCCAGCTTAAGCTGCACAGTTAAAGATTCACTTTATGACGTAAAAGGTTTCAATCGGGCCTGACCAGAGGCCAGTTTAAGGTGTACTCCACATGGTGCTACTTACCAATGAAAACAATCACTGTCATTGGACAAAGTACTAATCATAGAGTTTTACATTTTTTGATTTATTTTCTTTTTGGTATTTTAATGGTTTGTGAATAAATAACTATCAATGACCATTTACTATAGATACTAACTAGCACCAGCAGATTTTCACATATACCTACAAGGTTTCGACAAGTTCAATTTGATCAAAATCAGTGTTAGCAAGTTCTGATCTGTTCCTACCACTTAGCGCGATCGATAATCCTTCTGCCCCTTTGAACCTTGCAATTTTTTAGATGTTTGATCCACAAGTGTGTAACACAAAACCCAGCTTATGTATCATTTTTACTGAGCGTGCTTGTCGTTTAACGCAGCACAAACCGATTATGAGATTACAGGAATTCCATAAAGTCGCAATTACAACCTCCAGATTTACATAAACAAGCCAAAGGAAGTGACTGTTTTTCTTTGGTTGTAATTCCCTCTATCTTTTGAAGGTGTCTCATTATCATTTTGAATCACCCCACTATAAATAAATATTTCAAACCGAATCTTCAGCTTGAGTAACAAATTCAAACATTTTTACAATCCCTTTATTTTGCATAGGAAAAACTATAAACACCTAAGCCCTTATTTAAGCTATTTAAATAAGGCGGCAGCTGATTGGTGCTTAACTTTGTAATATAACACACAGACTTACTAGTAGAGGATGGTGAGAGGCGAGCCAAGCTCGACTAGTTTGTTGATTTAGTGAATGCCTCCTCATGAATTAAAACAAATTGAAACTCTACCGAAGCGTGTATTTCGTGTGTACAAAACTTGAGCCTTGTAATGTTCACAGCAAACGTCATATTACAAAGTTACGTTCAAGTCAGTTGCAGCCTTAAGGCTTGCTAATGTTCATAATTTTGTAAGAATCTAATACAATAAAGACTATTATTTAAACATCTATATGAATGCAATAATATGTTGCAACTTTACTAGTTTCCAACAATTCAAACAAACTTATTTGGCATACGCATAAATCGTTGTGGAAACTCGTAAAGTAAACGTATTAATGATGATGTGTTGATATAATATTATATGACCTTTGGTTATGTACAATGGACTGCTTTCCTGAAACAAACTATAACTGTCAACTTTTGAAATTACACAAAATCACAGTAATACAATTACAATTAAGTATTTTCTACATTTAACGAAAAAATGCAAAATCCCGATACTGGTTGACGTTTTTTTTTTTAATTATAAGACGATTGTTTTAAAGATCTGGCAATTTTTCGTCAACATTCCCATTATTTATAATATAAATGTAAATTATTGTTAATGACTGATCTGTTTTAGGGTGATGAATTCTATTGATATGACGTTTTTAATACAACAAGAAATAAAGTATGTTACGATATTTTTGCTTTTAATTTATTCCAAAATCCTTTAAACGTATAAACATTGTTTTTTTCTAATGACTTCTTCGATCTTTTTACTACGAACTTTACAAAAATCGCTACAAATAAGACACAAAATAAAATAAAACAAACACAAACAATACAAAGTAAAGTCAAAGAAGGCTATTTACATAAGAGACAAAAGACAAACACAAAACTGTTTTATAGATATAACTGAAATAAATAAACATAAAAAAAGAACAAGCAAAAGTTGCCTAAAATTGGATGTAAAAATATTAAAATGAGCACTACAAACTCAATAAAAAAGAAATTCAAGTAATACTATACTGACGATTAAGTAATCAAACCTCAATCTTACTACTTCATATTAGGAAAAATGTATTATTGCTGATTATTTATCATAATTTATCTTACCAACTATCCTAGCTGAACTTAAAAAATATGAAATAATTACATAAAGCTATTACAATTTCTCTACGACATTACTAATAAAGTGAGCCCTGAACTTTACCTTATTAAAAAGTTACTTAAAACCAAGATAAAATTCGATTGTACATAGGCAATTACGAGTCTGTTTCGTAGAGTACACCAAAATATTCGGCATGCACTACGTTTTTATAAAACTACATCAAAGAATTTACCATCCAGGTGTAGTGTTTGCCAACCGACGTATTCTACGTGTATTACGATCCTGATCTCTGATTTTCTTTTCCATTTCTGCATCGGTTAACGTCTCTAAGAATGGAGACCATTGATCTGATTCACTGGCAGCACGGAAGGGAACCTTAAAGTAAATCCGTTAATTTCTGTACTTAATAAAACATACCGTTTACCTCGATGGTTGAAAGAGGTGCCTCGCTAAAGGCGTAAGTTCTTTGATGCCATGATAACTGGCCCCTTATTGAATAAGCAATCGCTGTTACAAACTCTCCTCCTAATCCCAATTCGGAGCATAATTTTAAAGCGAATTGTTCGGCATTATTTTCCTTTTCTGACATATCCCATTCGACCTAAAAATATAACAGTTAGACACAAACCTACATGATACTAAACTGTTTGCGCAGATAGTTTTTTATTTATAAAAACCCTTGTTAATGGAAACGCAGACAATTCGACCGTGATCGTCGAAAATTTCAGTTTGAAATTCCGATGAGTTGGAAATTTGATCCATCAGAGATCCAAGTGAGGTTACATGTATCAGGGTCGTTTGATAATTAGAGTAAAAAGGCAAGTTAACCTTAGTGGGTCCAACATAATTTGACATACGTGCCTGGTCAAGTGGGGTACATTCCCATGTATAAATCTTGTTTTAATAGAGATAGAAATTGAATAAACCTTCACTATTTATACGTTTACGTTTAATTGCCGTTGTATTATCGTAAAAGTAAACAAATCAAGCAAATAATGTGTGTTTATTCAACAAAATTCTTATTTAAAAAAGGTATTAGATTTTTATAAAATTAAACTTCACACGATCGTCGATTGTATGTATTCTCGACCGGCGATACGGTATAATTGGCCTTTTAAAAAACCCAACACTTGCAAACAAACAGAAAGAAACTTTATTGTAACAAAACCCCTTTTCTTTCGTTCTGCCCATATATTCGCCTTCATCTCCCTCAGCTGACATGTGTCAACTCTTTCGTAGTTGTTCTCAGATTTTCAAATATTAAATTGCTTCATTTCTATTTAACTCCATAAGAAAGTGTTCCAGAAATTCATTGTTCAACGGGTACGCCATAAACAGACTGCTGCGAACGCCCGCCTAAGTCTCTACTTAGCTCTCTAGCCACCCGCGGGGTGTAACACTCAAAATATTCTCCCTTAGTTGGCGGAACCAATTAGGTCCCATAATACACAAGTGCCAGTAAAAACTTTCTAATTGCGAGAAGCAAAGATTCGTTATGTAAATCTAGCTATGAAAAAAAACATATACATCTTAATATTAAACTCCCCTTCAAGCCAATTGCTTCCGTTCCGCTATAAACATCTACGTGCTATCACACATCACATCCGCGCAGCTCGTGGAGATCTGCCCAATTTTTATTCGCGAAGGCATCAACCTGATAAACAAGTTCTAGCTTGACTCAATAGGAGGTATGAATAGACGCCAGCAGAACAATGATAACTACTAGACAAATCAGATTTGGGGCAGTTATTTACGAATAAGGAAAACACAGGAATTTTATCCTATTTTTCCTCCTCCAACGACACTTGCCAGCCAATGGGAGCGCAGCATCGGATTTTCGGGCTATAAATACGTTTGAGAAATCCAACTCACTTCTAGACATCGTTCTCAAACATCGCTCTAACATCTCTCAGAAAAAAACATCAAGCTCAGACATCATCCTCAAACATCACGCTCAACATCATCATCGACATCTCGGGGCTCTCTCGACATCTCAGTGCTCGTTTGACCGCCATCGCCGCCATCACACTCCGCTGAAACCGCCAACGCCGCCAGAAGCTGCCCATTCCCCAGCCACCTCAACACTGGAACCGCTCGTCGCCGCCTACGCCGCCAAACGCTGCCTATTCTAAGCCACCTCCACGCTGAACCAGCCACTTCCACATTGAAACTGCCTGACGCAGCCATCTCGCGTCGCTTCTCGTCAGATCAAGCTCAGGTTCGCCATCGTCATTGCTTCCCGAACGCCGTGCGCCCTTGTCGCACCGTCCCTCACTGTCAACGCCCCGCCGCCTTTGGCTTTACTGCCGCCTTCGCCGTCGCCGCCGCTAGCTTTCCCCAATCCCCAATTCAATTGTGTACAGCCATTTTATTATTTTTTTATTAGTAATAAATAATCATTTCCAGACTCTTGTCTTAATTACTGAGCTAGCCAGTTTGAACACAACGCCCGCTAACAAACAGGGCCTAGTTTGTGTCAAACTTATTTCAAACAACTTTTACAGACGGTTTGCTTTGTAGAATGTTCAGTACAAACATAATTTTTGCATTGAGTACAATGTTGCCTAGTTTTTCTGTCTTTTTTTTTGTTCACATAGGTAGCACCGACCTTGGTACATTGGTTCAGGAGGAGGAGCTTGAGTAAAAGTTTTGAGTTTGGGTAACACCATTTCAATGCACTGTTTTATACAGGGTGTGACACAACTTATCCGAAAAATTTTAACCATACATGCACCCTTAAATAAGAAATCGATTTGTTAAAAATAAATTTAATAAAAGTCCAACACAAAACGAGATAAAAATTGTTAAAGTTACAAATTAATGAAAATGACAAAAATGGTAATTTATCGAACACTGCATAAAACAACTGCCAAAAACAAAATAAGTACAATGTAGTAATCTGTCAGCTTGTGTGCGAATTGTTAGTAGTAAAGTGATAGTTATTTTTTCAATAAAAATGGCACTGAGCTGATTTCACAAACCATATCAGGGCACACGCATACGAAGACTGTAAAAACAGATCCCCTTAAGCCTCGGATGAATCCCTCTCTATTCACACAAATAAAGCACAAATCCACTCTCTGGTGCAGATATAAACGTTCAAAAAAGCTAGAGGACTACCTCGCTCCTACGAGGGCAAGACTAAAAGTTTCGGGAATCGGGTATTTCTAAACGTCTCACATGAACAAAACCTACATATTCGTAAAATTTGACATTTTATTGATCTAGTAACCATGCCAGTACAAAATACTTCTAGCGTTGTTATAACAGTGACCGTTCAAAGTAAACAATATTGCGGAAAAAATGGATTTAGCGCGAGAACACTATCGAACGATGATACTTTATGACTTTCGGGGTGGTTTATCCCAGAAACAGTGTGCCGAGCGGTTGGTTTTTGCTTTTGGTGAAGAAGCACCATCCAAAACAACTGTATATCGGTAGTTTCAAGAATTCAAGTTCGGACGTAATAGTCTCAGCGATGAGTCTCGTGAAGGTCGACCAACCACAGCTGTGACACCGGAAAACAGTGATGCTGTACGCAAAATGATTTATGAAGATCGGCATGTAACATATGATGAGATTCGGGCAACCCTAGGTATTGAGAGGAGCCAAATACATTCAATTCTACATGATCATTTACATGTTAAAAAATTATTTGCGCGTTGGTTCCACACAATCTGACTCCAGCGCAAAAAGTGGATCGTGTTACATGGTGTAAGATAAATCTCAAACGCTTCAACCGAGGAACATCAAATCACGTTTATGACATCGTATTAGGAGATGAAACGTGGCTTTATTCATACGAACCTGAAAAGAAATATCAATCGGCTGCTTGGGTGTTCGAAAACGAGCAAAAGCCAACACAAGTTGTTCGTTCTCGCAGTGTCACAAAGAAAATGATTGCTTCGTTCGTCTCCAAATCTGGTCATGTTGCTACTGTATGTCTTGAAGATCGTAGAACTGTTAATGCTGAATGGTATACTACCGTTTCCATGCCTAAAGTTATTTCTGAAATCCGTAAAAAGAATCGGTAACGTAAAATCATTTTTCATCATGACAATGCCAGTTCCCACAGTGCACAGCAAATAGTTGATTATTTCGCTATCAGTAATATCGAATTGATGCAGCATCCACTGTACAGCCCCGACTTCTTTACGTTTCCCAAAATCAAGGATAGATTGCGGGGTCAACGGTTTCAGTCACCTGAAGAAGCAGTTCAAGCTTATACAGAAACATCATTTTTGAGATGCCATCTTCAGAGTGGAATAAGTGTTTTGATAAGTGGTTTGAGCGGACGAAAAAGTGTATGGAACTTAAAGGTGAATACTTTGAAAAACATTAAAGCAATTTTTTTCCCATTTTCTTTTGTTATTACGGTATTTTCCCAGAACATTTAGTCTAGCCCTCGTAGAACTTTTTCAAACAAGTGATGTCCAAGGTATTTGAGATACTTATATTAAGAGGGGCACGTCCATAGCTGCTTTGAGTAGATGGCGCTACCGTCAATGCCGTGCATATTTGCAAGGTATTTTTTGAGAATAAAACATTCATTTACTACTTAATATTTCGTAGTTTTATTGAATTAGTATGAAAATAGATATTTCAAACTAGTCGCTGACATATTTTTTTATAGGTTTTAAACCCTTTATTACGTGATTTAACAATTTTAATAGTTGACAAAAAAGGCAAAAATTTCCAATGATATTTAATTTAAAGTAGTTTAGCACCTGCATAATGCGCTACTAAAACTTTCTACAACAAATACAGCAAACAAATAGTACGTATTTTGAGTAATATTATTCTATAAAATATTGTTGGCAGAAGGTAACAGAAACTTGACAGTTGCCTCTCAAAAATGCGACGAAACAGTTCAACAGTTTTCTAACAGATGTCGCTTCGGAATAATACGATTCGCAGCTGAACTATGGCAGAATTTGAAGCTGCCAAGGTCAAAACACCGAATATTGTTCAAAATAATTTCTACTCTTGTATTTTACTGTCGTGCATTGTGATATTGTAAATTAATATAGATCAAGTACCGTTTTACACAAGAAATACAGATAGAATATGAAACCCCCACTGCAGTAAATTATACTTACAAATAATGAGAAATTACCTCTACTTAAAATTTTTAGCGGGTTATGTATATAATAAGTATGTATATATTTAAATTATATAAATTAAATATACTCTGAAGGCAAAAAATTAACGTTAAATTTTAATAAAATTAATTGTTCATTACATGGTGACCAGTTACAATTTGTAAATATGATTGAGATCGCATATAACTTTATTTTATTTATTGAACGGGATCTAAGTGTACAAGTGTAAGGGATTTCCCAGAACAAATAATAACAGAGCAGAGTAGCCCGTGGAATTTTTAACATCACATCTTAGATAAATTATTGTAAATTTGTCAATTAATAAAAGAAACTTCAAACAAAGCATGATCTTTATTAAACATAAAAAAATTATAATAATTGTTCATATGTTGTCCTTGAATTGCAAGATATAACTTTTCCTTTTAAATTTTCAAACATTATTCACAATGACAGATGTAATTTGATCTATTTCTTGAGAAACGGTATTTCCAAGTCCTTCTAAATTGGCTCTAATTAAGCGATTGTCATAATATTCACATAAGAAATATGTAATGCTCGCAGCTGTCTTGCTGAAAGTAACCTGTCGGATGAATTGTTAGAATATATTATATTTACTAACATTATCAGTTCAAACCCTAAGGGCAGGTTGCACAAACATGATTTAACAGATTTGTAAAATTAATCAATTAATCATTCGTTAAAGTGAACAAAATCTACTCAAAATTATATTCTTATTAGCTTATTACATGCATATGGCAAATAACATATTAGTAAACAAAAAATGATGCTATAGTCCAATTAGCGATCCAGGTTATGCGCGTCATCAATCACATGATCAACGGTCTGCGTTACCAATAATGCGCGATAAAAAAATACAAAATGTAATTGTTAAATATAAATTATTTTTGTAGTTTTCTAAGATTAGGCAGCCGTGTTTAGTCACAAGGTCTATACATTTTTGAAAATAAGAAAGAAATCGGGTTTTTATTTTTTAATTAAGCTCATATTTATTTTTTGTAAAGTTTGTATTATTTTTGGCATGTTTATATTTCCAATTTCACTTGCAAATTTTTGACAGATCGTGTTGTATGTCATTAACGTTTGTTTGACATTTGACATTTATTAGGTTATAAAATTTGTAAATCGTTTGGAACTTCATGTAGACGTAAAAAGTTATGATGTCATAAAATTTATTGATGACGTGCATTACCTGGCTCGAAAATTCGACCATATTTGGGTAGATACATTCTTCAACTCATTCTAGACAAAACCGAGAGCCCCTAACATTAGTTCATTTAACAAAAGATTTGTCCAAACCGGCCCTTTATTATTCTGTTTTCTTGGTTTTTATTAACAGAAGCAGTTTTCAAAATTTGTAAGCGACTTTCTCAACTGACTTGCAAGTTAATTGCTGTTATACACAATATTTGGCAACTGCAGCGTTCAAGCTTGTATCGATAATTGCCATTCACCAATCTTCCATTCATCATCATCAATTGACATGAAGCAGATGGATCAATCCTGGATTCCATGAAAATAGTATATTTTACAACAAGACATGAAAATGACGTTTTTTTCGCGAGATGAGAAGTTGCCCACGAGCTGCGTTAGCAGCGAGTAGGGCAATCACGAACGAAAAAAACGTATTTCATGTCGAGTAGTAAATGCTATTTTTTCTACGACATTTTAATTATCTGTTTGAAATAAGTTTTAATTCGACTTAATTCAAACCGAATTGTGTCAATGCAAATTATTAATTGTTTGTGTAATCGGTTCCATAGTAACACACGCATTTTTTTATTTTGTTGCCATAGATTTGGAATTCTTGTTTTCATCTCTAGAAGTGAATATGTTTTCATCTCTAGATAGAAAATGTAGCGTTTTCGCATAGGGTTTATCGTGAAGAAAATACTTGTTTTCGTATCATGTGTAGAAAAAATGCTTTCTGCTGCTAGGCTGCGTGTGCCACCTTACAAATGTGTTATTTGATAAATGAAAAGTTTTATAAAGCTAAAATGATTTAAAAAAAAGAGTAAATTATTAATAACTTAAAATTAGCATTGCCGGTTGTAGAATTTGATTGTTTGATTTGGCAGTAATTCTGGAAGTCATATTTGGCTGTGTAAATTAGCACTGCACTGTAGAAATAGGTACGGTTTTCTTCTTTTTTTGTAACAGAATTTGCCGTTCTTCTATTGCTTCTATAATAAAAGAAGGGTCAACACATTTCTTTCCTTGGCCTATATTGTTTCTAATTATTTCTGGAGCAATGCAATACTTATGAAACTGCTCTAATTTAGGAAACATTTGTGTTTCCCAGAATTCAGAATCTCTAAATATCTCTTCTACAAAAAGTGGAATTGTATCATTCACATAAACTATAAAAAAGCATTTAGATCTTCTGCAGATATTCAATTGCCCTTGTACCTGTAAATTATTTAATGTATACTGTGACATACATACCTAATGCAAAAAATACTAATTACATTACAATTTAGTTACCTGATAGTAGTATGGATGAGTTCGTTTTAATTTTATCTCATCATTAATCTTATGTAGACATGTATTTTTCTTCAAACTAAGTACCTCGTCCAAACTCAGCACATTAAGTTTTGAAGCAGAGAAGAAACTTTTCACTTCAATTAAAGTGTCTTCACCCACAAGGCCTAAAATTAAACAGCTGAATGATGACCAATATAACTTTTAAATATGAAATGGTACCATCAGGTGAAGCGGCTAGAAAACCATGTTGTGGATCTATCCACAAACCTGTCTTTTCTACGGAGACATTCATTTTTTCTTCAAAATGCCTTATAGCTACATTTTCCTTTGCTATGCCGTACTGAGTAGCTTCAGTCCAAAAATGGTTTCCTCCTAAACATGCTTTAACAATTCCATGGCAAGATGTATTAGCTCTTCTTCTAATTACTCTACCGAAAAGTGAAGCAGTTAATCTATAACGCCTTTCAGTTTCATACACCTCGTTGCCAAATTGTCCTACAGACTCTGTAGCAATCCTATAGCGTTCTTCAGGAGTAACCTAAAACACAAAAAGAAAATGTTAATTGGAGACGACAACCACAAAATATTAGTCACCTGAAGCCTTTCCAATAATCTGGTACATTCTTCATCAATGAGTGTTTGATCTTCTGGTGGTTGTTCAGCATTTGGTCCATAATCTTCATTCTTTGATGTTGTTCCTGTTCTAATTCTTTTACGTGTTTTTGGCGTATTTCCAAAACAAAGTCGTTTACGAGCCTTATTCTCAGATGTGCGCATACTTCTTTCAATAAAATTTTTGAAATGTTTTCCTGGACTTTGACCAGTAAAATTTTTAAATGGGCTAGAGTGCCAGTTTAATTTCTTGTTATGCCGTAAACCAGATAGATATACACGTCTTTCGTAGGAACCTCGTTGAACTAAATTAAGTCGTTTACCCATGTTAAACCTTGCCACTATGTTCATTAATCGTTCAGACCTGTTGTTATTCTCATTTGTTATTAATAAATGAGCTTTTCTTATAAGCAAGTCAAGTGCACCTAAAATGTTTAATTATAGTAGTTACGTGAAACGGAAAGAAAAATAGTTACATACCATTTATATGATTGTACATAGTTGTAGCTTTCAAGTTAACTATTTGATTTTGAGTATTGTCCCCAATATTATTGCAGATGTTTTCCCTGCACTTGGAATGGTCACCAAATACATGATATAATCCATTTTGCAAATCCGTTTTTAACATATGCACATCTTGGTCTGTTTTTGAGTGTTCATAAATCGAACACTTTGCCCTTTTGGTCAAGAGGTCGATTTTTGCTTTAGTTAACAATTTTCTTCCGGTCAAGTTAATTTGTGTGTCTTTTTTTAATCTATATAGATGTTTGCCATAATTCTTTAGGGCATGATTAGTACATTCCAGTTTATGTACGTCTTTACCATAAGGAACATTTTGCTTAATTTTGGCAAACATGCTGGAATCTCCATCAGCAACAAATTTAATGTATCGCACACCATGCATAGCTTCACTTAAACAAAATCCTTCTGCAACCATATCTGATTCCATTGCAGGAGCTGATGCATTCCAATTTTTATAACACGTATGCTGATTAGGTGTTTCGCTTAGTTGACAAGCTCTTGTGCAGATCGAGCAAAATTTATTTCGAATCGCCACAAATAGCAATTCTCCTGTATGACGTCCTATAATTCCAACCATTCCAGATAGAGAATTAAAGTTTGTGCCATAAGAACGTTTGCTCCAAGAGCCGTCCACATACACTGTTAACCAAGGAGTACCATCTTCACACACATTACCCATTTCTAAAGCACACTCTCTTTCTCTTATGCCTGCAGCTTCCATTGATTTCCATAAGGATATTTTCCATTCCTGTGAAGTAAAATTCTACTTTTTAAAAATGTAGATAATCAAATTTAAAAATTAATAATATAGGTACCTCTGTAATTGATATAATTATTGCCCATAAAGACTTACCTCTCCAACATTATTCTCTAATCCGTAGAAGAGTTTATCCGACATAGGAGGTATATCCATACAGCTTAGAAGTTCTGATAAATGGGTGTAAGTACTCCCAGAGGCAAGTGTACCCCAAACTGCTCCAGCATTAATAAGGGAAACAGGTCTATCAGGATTTTCTGTATCAAGACAATATTCTCTTGCACAAGTAGTACAGTTTAAAATTATGGTGCTTACTAATCCAGATTTACGAATTTCTTTCTTAATACATAAACGACCAAGTGTGCAAATCTGGGAATGCTTATATTGTAGTTCTATTACGCGGTCCAAAACATAGCTAAGTTCAACTACTCTATTTCCCATAATTGGAGAGGCTATTACTTCATCATCATGTTCTACATTTAGTTCACAATTGTTAATACTAAAAATTTCTCTTTGTTAGAATACTCTGAATATATATTAAAGTATAATATGATCAAAAAGTCTTTGTATACCAGGTGCTGTGGAAATCACATGTCATCTCTGAAATTATTTACTTTTATTATTCTTACATTATTAACCATTTCCCAAACTTCTAATAAAAGTAAATTTTCAAGGAAAAAAAACAACATCTTTATAACTAAACAAAGTTTAGTTGAGATTTGGCACATTTTTAGTTACAATATGTTTACTTTTGAAAGATATGAAGCAAATGTTAATGACGTAAAAAATATAGAAGTACATAACCAAATTCAGAGATGACTTTTACACAGCAACCGCGATACATAGACTTTTTGATCATACTACAATATTTATAACATAAAAGGGAGTATAACTTGTCTGTTTTACTATGGGCCACCAAACATTTTATAACACTTTTGATTTAATTGCCCTGAGGATATTGTTTAGTGCCCAAGGGTTTTCAATTAAAAATCCAAAAGTGCTAAACATACTTCGCGGCCGTTAATCGTTTTTGACAATTTTGGAACTGAATTTCAGTTTTTCGTTGCTTGGAACTGATATTTTCAGTTAAATAATGACCAAACTTATTAAGAAAATCATTTATGTAATTTGAGCTTACCAAATAATGTGAATTAAACAATAAAACCCCTGTCATTGTAACTCGTAAGAAAATAGACAAGTTCTACTAACTCCATACCTGTCATATTCAGTTGAGGATATTATGCCATACTCAGATTTAGATTTTTTGTTGTTATTTTTACGTTGATTTTTATATTTTTTCAAGCACCAGTTGGGATTTCTATAAGTAGATATAATAGATATATAGAAATATTTTAAAACACCGTAATTGAATTTTAAAATAGTTATTGTTCAAAATGCAATATTACCTAGTCATTATAATTTCTGCGTCTAAAATATCATCTTCTTCTGACGAAGTATCATATTTTTGTATTTCTCTACAAAATAATATGTATAATAAATTGATATCATGAATATATGTATATTTTTAATAACTTTCCCTAAGGACCGTTTACGAAAATCGTTTAAAAATATTACCAAAGTGCAGAACATTTTTTTTAAAGCACGGCAATATACATATACAGGGTGGTCGTGAAGATTGGGGACATACTAAATTTGTTACACCAACGCAATAATTCTGCAATACAAATAGCAATACCATACTGGAACGTATCTTTGAGTGTAACGACTGTGTTGAGCAGAAATTTTTTACATAAAATTAATTTTTCTTTCATAATACGGCACAGGGTGTTTAAAAAAACGTGTATTCCATATTTTTTCTTAAATCCCCCCTAACTACGCCACTGATCAAATTAAAGCTTTATTATTACTAACAAATTATGAATTTGGTAGGCCCTAATTAATTTGCTGCTTTAGGAAACAATTTTATTTGAAAAATCTTCACTATTTCTTATGTACCTGCATAGTCGATGCTAGTAAAATATGTCCCCAACTTTCATGACCACCCTGTTTATTAGATCACCTTTCATATTTACTCTTATAGTCTAGAATGTGATAAACTGTTGCCTTTTCATATTGCAGATATTACGTCTAGGACTTCAACCGCAGCGCTGGAAGAATTTGCAACTGTACATTTATAACTTGTCATTTCAAGGGTTAAATTTATGGCAGGCGGTTTCTTTCTAAACACCGTAATTGCAGGTAGTTTATGTAGTATTTAGGAGGGAAACCGTTTAGGATTACTCGAGACTGTGGTTTAGGTTTTACATTTTTACTTGAGTTCTTTTTATAGAACTCAAAGTTTGCATTTAAAAATTAAATACCTACTTTACAAATTCCGTTAGTAAATTTTAATTACTAAAAACTTCACTAAAGTGTTACGCCTATCGAAGCATATTAATTAAATGACAGTTTTTCATATTTTGGACCAAGCATTAAAAATGTGATCTCATTCATATTGACGTATTTTTGTTTCTACAAATAAAAAAAAATAATAATTGTACTTTTACAAACATACCCCTCGTTTTCAAAATTATCTGGTGCATGTTCGGTTACTATGTCTATGACAGTACTGCTCGGAAGTATGATAGATTCTGGGATGTTTTGTATTCTAAAATGAAAGTTCAATAAAATACGTGAATTTATACATTGTAGTAACCTAGCATTCATTGCTAATTATATACCTATCAGTTTCCAATCTGATCGTATCTGCACTGACAACACTTTCATTGCGATCTTGCTTCCATTGATTCAGATCTTCGGATCTAAAATGTGTGCGAATTTTATTGTATTTTGCAAATTAACATTTTACTGATTATAATAAAATTTCATCGGAGACTTTAACGAATGCCATTTGTAAGAAAGTTCGAAAAATTGTCTTTACTTTATTTGCACTACACGCGAATACGAAAAATCTAGTTTGCAACTGAAATGTAAACGTACGTAGGAAACTCAAATAATAAAAAAAAACAATTTGGAAATTATTTTTTATGTATTCTTATTAGCATAAAGTAATTATTGTTGACTTACCTTTGTTGTCTTGATTTTTCCCAGCGTTTTTTGGCACTTTCTGATCTTTTATTACGTTTAGGATTTTTAGACGTATTCGAGCTTCTATGTTTTCTACCCATTTTCACTATCACAATCACGGTGTAAAAACAAAAAATTCGTAGACTTTTAAATACGGTTTCACCATTCAGTGTCAACGTACTTTTTGGAAGTCGACGTTGCTGCTAGTAAAAACTGCAGTAAAATCTTAGAAATCGCAAAAAGCCGGAAATGACAAAAGTACACCCTAAAACGCATTGATTCGTGCGCAATCTAAATAAATCTCTTCCAGCAAAATTTTCTAAGAGGGTAAATGGTAAATGCACAATTTTGTTGTGTCATTTGATACAACAATACTACTCCTACAATATTAAAAAAAAACAAAGATTTCCGTATCAGCTTATCTGAATAGCAATCGTAGTAATTTGTTAGTTTTGATTTTCTGATGTAATACAGATGAATTATCAATGTCACTTTTTATATTAGATAGTACGTAATAAAAAGAAGCACTTTTTGCAATTAAAATCTCATGTCAAAATGTTGATTTTTCGTAAATTGACCTGTGAAATTTTTACTAATATGCACTGAAAACAAAGTAAAAGGGAATGTTTGTATTTATTGCCAAATAATAACCTTAATTTTTTTATTCCTCATATAAAATTATTACTCAACATTCAAAATATCCTTATAACTTAATTTTCAACAATAAATTTCTCTAAAAATCTCCATACAACTTCTTTTTTATTTCGCGCCTCAAAATCTGATTTTAAATGTAGTGTTGAACAGAACCCATTATTATCCGAGTATTTTAGGATTGTCCTCTAGCGTTCAAGTGTTGAACTATTATTGAAATAATTCATTTATCGCGACGGTAGCGCTATTTGCGTAGGAACGAGAAACTTGACTCTGGACGTGCCCCTCTTAAAAAAAATAAATTCGGCGCTACAACAAGAACAGCTAATTTCAGATCATCAATGCGGCTTTAGAGAGCAGCATGGGACCATAGAACGGGTACATCGAGTAGTATGTCAAATAAATTCAGACCTTGAAGAGGGACCGTTCTGCTCAGCAGTGTTTCTAGATGTGTCCCAGGCATTTGACAAGGTGTGGCACCAAAGTAACCTTTCCCACTGCAATACACTTATGCCAACCTTTTTATCCACTCCTTGAAACATGGTTTAAAGTCGTCTTCCTGAAATCCCTTCCAAACCTGCAGTAAATTTCCTTTGATAGAGTCAATTAACTCAAAACAGTGACCACGAAGACTTTAGTCGAGGGAATAGGAAAAAGTTACACGGTGCCAGGTGCTTGCAGAATCATGTTTGTTGAATTTTTGATCAGAAATTCACTTACAACAAAAGCATTGTGTGCAGGTGCAAAATCCATGAGTTAGCTCGCCACAAATAAGGTCGTTTTCTACGCGAAACGCTCAAATAGTATCCCTTGTTGATGGTTTGGCCAGTGAGAAGGAATTTGTGATTGCCAACACCACGACAATTGAAAAAAACCGTCAGCATTGTCTTTGTTTTTGACTGGCTTTAATGTGATCTTTTCGGTTTTGCTTCACCTTTCGAGCGCCAATCACTTGATTGTTGAGCTATTTCGGGTGTCAACCACGTAAATCCAGGTTTCATCACCTTCAATGATGCATTCCAAGAAGGACTCATCTTGAAACTGCATCTACTCCGCCACTTTAACACATTGTTTTTGGAAAAAATTCAACATTTTCGGAACAACTTGGGAAGCGACGCGTTACAAGCCGAAAAACATAATATCTATATAAGCTAACCTGATATAATTAGAAATAAGTAACTTTCTTACATTTATGGGCCATTCACACAAGGCAAATTTTCAAATTTTTAAAATCAAAAGTCACGAATAAAAGCTGTAAACTTCAAAATCTTTCGATGATTCTGATCAAGTTCTTGAATATCTAAAATTTAAGTTTGGATCATGTTATCGATTTTGCCATTTGTTTGGAGAATTAATACTTTTAGGACAGATGTGAAGTCATGCTTTTTACAACAAAAAAAACCAAGGGAAACAGAAGTCAGTTTAGTATGGATCAAAAACAAGAAAAAGGCTACAAATTTCTAAGGAATGAAGTTTAACACATTAACTGCCATACTACGCGCTGGTCGTCGTACATATTTCAGACTGAATGCGCCATACGACGGCCGGTAGTGTAGTTTCAGCAACTTGCAGTTATTATGGCCTATATTTAATCTGCATTATATGTTAATGTTGGCCCCCTGTGAATGTTTATGAAGTTAAAAATGACCGCGGGTCGTCGTAATGGCCTATATTTCAGATAAAAAATATGGTAATTACAAAATTGCCCCCCAGGTTTTGCAAAACTCAATGTATGGGTGGCGGTCAACGTGTTAACCTAGGCAATATCTCTGGCGATTCTACCCACTTAACAAGTACTGCTAAAACTGCTAACTATCCGTACAAGAAAATAACGCAAATAGCAGATGGTTAATGGAATTGCTCAGCAAAGTCTTGTTGGTCAACATTTTCTACAATTATGTTCACTAAACACACCCAATAATTAAAAGCAAATTTTCTAACAAATAGATTTTAATGTATTTTTACAGTGTTTTTCTTTTGCTTTTCCTCTTTTGTCAATTGCGTTTCCCTGTTTAGCAAATGACTTTCCAGATTATGAAACGTCAAATCTATGTTGCAAATGACATTCCCTATTTGTCAAATCTCTTTCCGTTTTTAGATAATGCTTTTCCCACTTTTTTTAAAAAGTAGGTATGTAATAAAAAAAGAACTGGGAAAAGCATTATCTAAAAACGGAAAGAGATTTGACAAATAGGGAATGTCATTTGCAACATAACTTTGACGTTTCATAATCTGGAAAGTCATTTGCTAAACAGGGAAACGCAATTGACAAAAGAGGAAAAGCAAAAGAAAAACACTGTAATGAATTATGAAAATTTCACATATACAGGATGTACCAGTAGAACCCGGACAATTTTCAAATTGAAATCTCCTTATACAATAATACGTCAGCCAGCAACTAGATGGCACTAAAGTAAGTCTGAGCCATCGACAACAGAAACATAATCTCGTCATGGCCAAGCTGGTTAAGAAGATCCGGGTTAGGGAGGACTCCAAACCTTATAAAAAAAGCTATTTTGGAGACGAGCGTATCTACCACCTGTCGGATCGTTCGTGACAACCTCAAATACACGTCTTACATCAAGAAGGTAAGACAGATGCTCTCTGAGGAGACTAAAGTCAAGAGACTTGGTTGCTGCCACTTGCTACTCTGTTCTCTTAAGAATGAAGTGGCGGACGTCTCTGGTTTTTCTCTGACGAGAAAATCTTTACTATTGACGCAAAAGTCAACCAAAGGAACAACTACTGGCTCGCCCATGACTCCGAAGATGTTCCCATTGTGTATAGCAGAGCTTCACAAAGTGTGGGTCGCAGAAATTAAATTTGGGGGTCGCAGAAATTTTAGCAAAACAAAAAAATTTCTGGTGACATGGTTTTATCTGGATTCACCCTGTAGATATTTCATAATTCCTTAAAAATACATTAAAGTATTTCCGCAAAGATGTAAATCCCAGAATTTTAATTTCTAAAAAATTGGATTTTAATGTAGGTACATACTTGATCAACTAAAGATGTGTTTCCAACATGAATATTCAACTTAATGATGACTCGCTGATCGCACGATTCTTCTAAAATTCCAGTTGTTTCTGCTGGAAAAGCCTCCAGTTGCTGACGAATTGACTGTGCAATTGCAGGCACGAATGTCAGTGGATTCAAATCCAAATCATCACACAGAACCTCTGCAAACTGTTCGGGGGTAATCATGCTTTCTGTAACATAACCATGTTTATTATCAATTTAAAGTTAATATATAATTTAAGACACCACATACCATTTTTATTCCACGTAAATGTATCTCTCAGTTTTTGACCTTCGATTTCCATATCCAATCGAATCGGAACGAGAAGTTCGCTCTTAGCCGAGTTTTCCATATTTGCCTGTGGATCTGTATCGTCAAAACAGAATGGGAATGTACGAACCTATAAGAATAATAACATTAGCACTTAAATGTTTTTTGAGGCGAGTGATTCGTGAAAAAGTAATTGTAGTTTAAGAGACTAAAACAAGACCATACGAAAATTCTTATTATAGCAAACAGATGATTTTATATTAATATTTAACAAACCTTTTTATTGGAAACTCGATTTCTGTTAATAGGCGTCGCTTGTGGTACAGCATCAAGATGACTGGAATTCGGCAAGGAGGGGACCCACTGTATTGATTTCTTTGCTTTTCCTTCACGTGGTAATGGAGGGTCTGATGTGTGCACCGATACAGCTTTGTACCTACGGATTCTAAAATTAGCTTGCGACTGTATTACTAACTTGGTATCAAAGTAGATATTAAAATTTATAATTTTCAATAGTTTAAGAATTTAAACGGTTTTAATCACAAATAACTATACTAACAATTAATACATGATATAAATAAGGCAATAAAGGAATTGAATTACTAGAATACGGGGGAAAACAATTGCACAAACAAATACATTCATTAATAGAGCAAATATGGATACAAAATAAATTGCCGGCAGAGTGGAACATCAGAATAATAGTATCTATTCATTAAAAAGGTAACAAAGAAGAATGTGAAAACTATAGGGCCATAACACTTCTGAACTCAACATATAATAAAGTTTTTTCTAGTTTGCTCAATAACAAACTAAGAACGTTTACCGAAGGAATTCTGGAGGATTACCAGAACGGATTTAGACCTGGGAGATCTACGGTCAACGCCAACGCAATACACATAATACAAAAAATATGTTAGAAATCCTGGGTATATAATAGGAATATACATATCATTTTCATAGACTTCAGAACTGCCTTTGATAAAGTAAACAGAAATTTATTGGTAGAAGAACTGAAACATCTGGGAATACCTTTAAAATTAATATAACTAGTGGAAATATGTCTCAAAAACACAAAAGCAAAAGTGCAGTTTCAAGGTACAAAAACTGAAGTGTTTGACAAAAATGAGAGAGTAAAGCAGTGCGATGCCCTGTCCCCAACACTCTTCAACTTGGTGCTAGAAACTATTTGTCCGCAAAGCAAAGTTAAATAAAAATATTATATCCCACCAATTCCAAACTATAGCATATGCAGATGCCCTGACGATAGTCGCTAAAACAAAGGATGATTTATTAGATGCAATACAAAGACTCATTAAAGAAGCCGAAAAGTTTGGGTTAGAGAGAATAACACTACAGAGAGACCTTTAACCAGAAACAAGCATACCTTTGAAAATGTAACGTCATCTAACTATTTAGGAATAGTGATAGGAAACGTAAAAGAAAGAGTTAAAGAAAGAATCCAGAAAGGAATTAAATCATATAGCATCAACCAACTTTCATTGACTAGAAAGAAGAATAATGAGAACAATACTGGGCCCAAACGTGACAGAAGGAGAAAAAAGAGCAAAGACGAATCAGGAGATTGAAGAAATAATAGAAGGAGAAAATATAGTGCGACACCTAAGAGCCTAAAATGGGTAGGACATGTTATGAGAAGACCACCAACGGACATAATAAAAGCAATAACACATACATCAAAGAGGGAAAGGTAGGCCAAGAATAAAATGGTGGGACGACATCGAGAAAGACGTAAAAGAGATGAAGATAGAGAATTGGAAGAATGTATGTAAAAATAGGAAACAATGCTAGGAAGTAGTTAGAAAAACCAGGACACACAAGAGTTTATAATGGGAACAGTCCACATCAGGAAAGAGATTGCATCTCTCTTTAACTAGTGGGGAGAAGAAGCCATAATCCAATGGATTGGGAAGGCTCGATGACGATGATGAATGGAGGAAAATAAAACTAATAATGAAGAAATTCGGCAATTAAGGAATATAATCGAAAAGCGTGAAGAAAAAATAGAAGAACAAGGAAAACGAATCGAACAAAAAGTAAATAGACAAGAAATAAGGATGGAACAATTAGAAAAAGAAAGTAAAAAAAAGTACATAGTATGCTATGGAATAGTGGATGAGAAGGAAGAAACACCAGAATCGTTGAGTTCTAAAATTACAGATGCTCTAAACATAATGGAAATCTCATTCGACCTCAAGAATGATGTGAAAAACATAAAAAGAACGAGAGAATTTAAGGAAAATCAGAAAATACCGGTTCTGATGCTCTTCAATAGCTGCAACAAAACAATTGAGGTACCTATGGAACAACGCAAAAAAACTGGGTGAATAAGGATCTTACCCAAAAGGAGCAAAAGCAAAGAAAGCAATTAATAAAGCACATGAAGCAAGCCAGGCAGCTAGGATACAAAGCTAATGTAAGAGAGTACAAGGTTATAGTAAGTGGAGAGAAATACAGTTTGGAAGAACTAAAAAGGGGTGAATATAAAAAGGAAATATAACTCGATCAAAGGAAGTAGGAGGAAAAGATGGTGCAAAGCGAACAGTTACAGACAGATCACCAGAGGAAAGTGCTTCAACATAGAGCAGGAAAGTTAACATGAAATTTAACCAGGGCAACGAACAGGATGGCAATACAAAACAAAGACCATATTGACGCAGAGCTTGTTAAAGGGGTTTCCAAACAACCAATTGAAGAGGAAAGAGTCAATAACACCAAACAAGAATACAAAATAACAAAGGATAAGACAAACGACATTGCAATGAAAAGGACAAAAAGAAGGAAACGCCAAAATACCTAGCAATCAAAACTAGGAGCAAGACAAGAGCATGCGAACAAAATTAACGAAACAGAAAAATACAAATGGAAATAGCAACATGGAACATTATTACAATGTTAAAAACAGGAAAAATGCAAGCTCTGGCAAAAGAATTTAGCAAATACAACTTAGATATTGCAGCAATGCAAGAAGTTAGGTGGCAGGGTAAAGGCAAAACAGATAAAGGAAGCTGTAGTGTTTTATACAGTGGAGGGAAGAAACAAGGAAATAACGGGTAGCGTTCTTTGTTACAAATAGATTTAAAAATAGTATAACGGAATTTAAACCGATTGGTGGAAGAGTACCTACAATAACAATATGCACAAAAACGATAAGTATAACATTTATCATTTTTATCAATATCTATGACCCAAATGACCGTGGAAAAACAGAAAAGAAAAAGCAGTTTTATGAAGAGCTACAAAAGATTAGCGAGGAGATCCCAAAGTGTAACATGTTAGTAATACTGGGCGACTTCAACGCCCAGGTTGGTAAAGAAGAATTCATGAGGAGTGAGCGGGAAACACGCGATACATGAAAGCACCAACGATAATGGGCATAGGATGTGTTAGTTGGCATCAGTGCTAAATTTGTTTGTAGTGACAACAAAATTTCAGCATCCTAGACATCACAAAATAACCTGGCGACACCCATCAGGACATGTTGAAAACCAAATAGACCATATGTTGGTCAGTAACAGTAGAGTCAGAGAAATAACAAATACAAAAACGGTTAGGTGGCAAATGCGGATACAGACCACTATATAGTTATAGCAACAATGAACATACTGACCAAAAAAAAACATTTCAAGAAAATAAACAAAAAGAGGAAATGACAAACAGAAAAATTACAAGAAGGTAATGTTAGAAATAATTATGAAGAAGGTAAATGCTACAAAACCAAGGCAACAAACCTTCAAAAAACTTCTAAAAAGATGCCAACAAATTAAAATGAAGACGACCCAGGCTAGTATAAGGACAATGAAAACGGAACAGAAAGAAAATACAGCGTGAAAATTATTAAAAGAATCAAGAAAAGACGTTACACAGAACAATAAAGACAATAAAATAGAATTAACAAACCCAGTAAAAATAAAAATATTATTTTGGAATAGCAGAGGAATAAATTACAAGGATGAAGACTTTTGGGAATACCTAGAAAATTATGAAATGATAAACCTCACAGAAACATGGATAGAAAAAGAAAGCTGGGAGAAATGGCAACACAAATAACCAAAGAAGTATGACTGCAAATGTCAATTTGCTACTAGGGAAGACAAAGAAAGAAGAGCCAAAGGAGGAATAATAACAGGTGTAAAAAGAAATCTAATAGAGGAAGAGCTGGAAGACTAGGAAACACACCAAATACACGAAAAAGAAGGATTATATGAGAGGAAAATAAGAATTTAAGAGGAAAGATGGAAAATAATAACAGTTTATAACAATAAAGCCAATAAAGGAATAGAGAATGTAATACAACATTTAAAAGAATTAGTGGAAAGCAACAGAGACAACTACATAGTTATAGGAGGGGACTTCAATGTAAGAATAGGGACATGGGGACCAAGGGGAGAAGGAGAAGAAGTCAGGAGAAGGTCGTGATACAAAATAAAGAAGGAAGAAAATGAATACAAGAGATAGAAGAAAACGGATGGAGCGTTTTAAATGGATGTACAGAAGAAGAGTATACCTATATAGGAGAAAGAGGACAGACAGTTATAGATTACATTATAGTAAATGAAACAGCACGGGATAGAGTAGAAAGATTTGAAGTGGTAGAAAGAATAGAATCGGATCACCAGCCACTGCATGTACAAATAAACTACAAAACAGAAAAACAACAAGAGGAAAAAGGAAGCGCTATTGAAAATGAGATATGGAATGAGGAAGCAACACAAACATATAAAATGCAAATGGAAAAGAAGATATTAATGAAGCAATGGAAGAATTAATAACTGCAATAAAGAAAAACACCTACAAAGAAAAGAAGGTAATATATGAATGGAAAACAGGGAAAAACACGTGGTGGGACAAAGAGTGCAAGAGCAAAAAACGAGAAGCAAGACAAGAGCTAAGAAAATGGAGGAAAGGAAAGAGTACAAAGGAAGAAAGAAGAAGAATACGAAAAGGAAATACAACAAATACAGAATGAGATGGATTTATGGAAATATATAAATAGAAAAAGAGGAAAGAAACTACAAATAAGTAATAAAATAGAGATGGAAACATGAAAAGAGCACGGCATGGAAACTTTAAGAGTAAGAGAAGAAAAGGGAGACCTGGGCAACATAGAAATGATAACAAAAGAGGAAGTGATTGAACAAATAACCAAGTTAAAAAAGAGGAAAGCACCTGGGGAGGATGAAATAAGCAATGAGGCATGGATAAATGCACCAATGAATGTAGTGGAGAGAATATGGTGCATTATGAACAAAGTATGGCAAGAAGAAGGATACCCTCAAAGGTAGAGAAAAGGAACAATAACACCTATACAGGGTGACAATAATCTACCTGTGTTGTATGGGTAACTTTGTTATTATAGAAGTTCGAGAGTCGGCTAAATTAGCAAAGTTGGGCAGAATTTCAAGACAAATTAGATGCCAGTTTGACATTTGACATACACTTTCAACTTTTTCAAATATTTAGAAAAAACTAAAAACATACGATTTTTTAAATGTTTTATAATTCCATAACCACCTATTCTAAAACCAAATTGAAATATGTTTCTTGTAGATATTTTTACGTAGAATTATAAAAAAATATCTACAAAGTCATAGTACTCTCGATTTTTGAGATATAAGCCAAACTTACGTTTTTTTTAAATGGCAACCATAGTAGGCTATGGATTCATTAAAGAGCTTATTTTTTGCTGATTTCAAAAATGTATAGGTTGTCATATCTGTTTCCGTTAATTTTCTCAGAATTTGCAAAAAACTGAAATTAATGATGATAAATAATAACCATGAACTAAGAATGCCTTGGAATTTTGTCATAGTCTCTTGTTTAGTAACTCACCATTAAAAACAATTGAAATTATCAAATTTTTTTAATTAAACAAATAACAAATAAAGTAGGTACTTAGTAACTATCGTTATGGATAACAGAACTAAATAATAAATGTAAGTAACTATAAAAATAAATTAATGATTATAATAATACTTCAAAGTGACCACCATTTTCTTGAACACATAACTGACATCGTTTTAATATTTCACGTTGCAATTTATTTAATGTATTATGTCTAATTTCGGCTACAGCTCTTCTTATTTTTATTTTCAGGTCATCAATGTTATGAGGCTTTTCTTTGTACACTTTGTCTTTAATAGTTCCCCATAAAAAAAAATCTAGAGGAGTTAAGTCCGGAGACCTGGGAGGCCACGCAATAGGACCTCTGGTACCTATCCAATTAGGAAATATTTCCGATAAATAGTGTGACACAATGTGAGCATTGTGAGCAGGTGCTCCATCGTGTTGGAAGTAATTCAAATTTTGTATAAAATTTAATGGAAGATCGTCCAACATTTCTTCGAATTGATCACGTAAAAATAGCAAATACCTCTCTGAATTTAGATTTTCCTCATAAAAATAAGGACCGAGAAGTTTTGTTCCAAGAATGCCGCACCAAACGTTAATAGAAAAAACGTATTGCTGTCGCCTTTCAACCGTTAAGTGTGGATTATCCCTTGCCCAGTAAATATGATTTTTTCTATTAAATAAACCATTATTTGTAAATTTTGCTTCATCCGTAAATAGAATTGATTGAGAAAAGACTTCGTTTCTTTCACTTTCTTCAACAAACCACATAGCATAATTGAATCTTCTTTCTAAATCTGTTGGATACAATGTGTTTCCAACATGATGATGATAAATGATAAGGTTTTAAATTATTTTGTTTCAAAATTGTTCTTGCTTGTTCTCTGGATACATTACACTCAAGTCCAATTTCTCGCACAGATGCAGTTGGTTTAAAAGTATTGTATGCCAAAACACGCACCTCTGCTCCTTCATTAATATTTTTCTTAGCTTCTTTTGGTTTACAAAATGATCCATACCGTTTTAAATTGGATTCAAGTTTTGCAAAAATCCTTTTATCTGGCTGCCTTCTTTCCATGTATGTTTGCAGATACAATTCAGAAGCTGCATTCGCATCACGATTACAATTGTAATAGCAAAATAACATATCATTTCTTTCTTCCCACGAGTAAGCCATTTGTTTTAGTAACTTTAACAGAACTACTTAACACAATGGGCGCATTCAGGGACGCTCAGCTGCTTAGCTAAGCGCTAATTTAGTCAGCTTATGCTAAATGACAGCAAACGGTATTTCCCTGAATGAAACGTCTGATAGTAAGCTGCTTTGACAGTTTGTTATTTGTTTTGTAAGGTTAGGTGTTACTTTCACTATTATGTAATTAATCAAAAATTAAAGAAATTATGGCTAATGATCTTCAAATTATGGACTATGTGTACTAGTTCACCCTAATTAATATGTTTTTATTCACATTATTAAGTTTGTGTGTTTCCCGCTTCTTATTTTGACACCGCTGACAAAGTCAGCTAACAAATTATACGCTGAGCGAATTTCTCAGCGGCTTACTGCAAGCTTTTTCACAGCGTGTCTGTTCAGGGACTTTGCTAACTCAGCGCATCAGCCGCTGAGCGTCCCTGAATGCGCCCATTCACATTCGTAGTTATCAGCAAAACAGGACTAACTTTGACAATTAAATTTGTTTTGTTGTTTTCCAATTCCAAGGCACTCTTGTTGTACTATGCAGCTAATTATTAATTATGATCACTAACTTCAGTTTTTTGCAAATTCTGAGAAAATTAACGGAAACAGATATGACAACCTATACATTTTTGAAATCAGCAAAAAATAAGCTCTTTAATGAATCCATAGCCTACTATGGTTGTCATTTAAAAAAACGTAAGTTTGGCTTATATCTCAAAAATCGAGAGTGCTATGACTTTGTAGATATTTTTTTATAATTCTACGTAAAAATATCTACAAGAAACATATTTCAATTTGGTTTTAGAATAGGTGGTTATGGAATTATAAAACATTTAAGAAATCGCATGTTTTTAGTTTTTTCGAAATATTTGAAAAAGTTGAAAGTGTATGTCAAATGTCAAACTGGCATCTAATTTGTCTTGATATTCTGCCCAACTTTGCTAATTTAGCCGACTCTCTAACTTCTATAATAACAAAGTTACCCATACAACACAGGTAGATTATTGTCACCCTGTATATAAGAGAGGCAACAAAGATCAGGGGGAAAACTATAGAGGGGTAACATTATTGAACATATCATACAAGATATATGCAACAATCCTAGAACAGGGAATACGAAAGGAAGTAGAGGAAAAGGGAGTTTTGTCAGACACACAGATAGGATTTAGAAAAGGAAGAAGCACAATAGATAATCTATACATTTTAAACTATCTGATAGAAAATAAAATAAAAGAAAAAAAGGGGACGGTATTTGCCTTCTTTGCAGACTTGAAAAGCGCTTTTGACTTGGTAAATAGACAAACTAAAATTATGGAAAAGAAAGGAATACATCAAAGACTAATAGCTAAAGTGCACGAAATAAATAAAGAAATTCACAGTGTAGTCAAAGTTAAAAACAACAAATCGAAGCAGTTCTAGACAGAGGAAGGATTACGGCAAAGTTGCCCACTGAATCCAGTACTCTTCCTAATATACTTTTCAGACCTGGAGAAATAAATGAAAAAATGGCAGGCAGGAGGAGTAGGTAACCCTAAGAAAAGAAAAAATATGGACTTTATCATATGCCGATGATATTGTGTTACTGGCAGGAGACTCGATTCAATTTAGGGAGGCTATGGACAGGTTCAAAAGATATTTAAAGGAGAAAAAATGAGGTTAAACACCGAAAAATCGAAAATAATGAGGTTTGGAAAGGGAAGGGGCAGGGCAAAAAAAACAAAATGGAAATGGGAGGAAAACGAGATAGAGGAAGTAAAACAATGTAAATACTTAGGGTATATCTTACAGACAAGTAACGGACCAGAAGCACACATACGAGAAAGATTAGACAAAACCACAAAAACAGTGGGACAGCTTTGGAACATAGGAAAGAGAAAATTTATGGAGGATTTTAGGGGGATGGGAAGAACAAGAGAATATAGAAAAAATACAACTCAAATACCTTAAATGGGCACTAGAATTACAGCAGTCAGTTCCCACATATATATTACTGCAAGAAACAAAGCGCAGGAAGATAAGGATAGAAGCAGGAGACAGAATAATGAAATATGAGGAAAAAGCATGAACAGAACAGAGTAATAAAATCATAAAGAAGTGCTGGAAAGAAATTAGAAAGGAGGAGGAATTGACAGAGAACAGAAAATGGAAACGGGAAGAAAAAAGAAAAAAATATTACAACAGGAACAGCTTCGGTACACAAGAAATAGAAAGAAAAAGACAAGAAGGTATACACAAAAGGAAAGAAGTGACAAGTGACAACTACAAGAACAATTTCAAAAAATAGAACAAAGTACCTACAAGAAATCCAGTATACAAACACATAAAGACAGCAGATATGCCAAAATACTTGACAAAAAGATATGGAAAAGAATGCGTTCAAATGATAGCGAGATTCAGAACAAGGGAAGAAGAAAACAGGAGAAAAAAGTGGCTGAAGGAGGAAGAAAGAAATTGTAGGGTGTGTAGTGAAAACGAAGAGACAATAGAACATATGATTTATGCAGTAGGTTAACATGTTCACTGGGCATGGCGCGCTTGTGCGCCACTACGCTCTTAGCTGCCATGCTCACGGCGCTCTTGTGTGCCGATCGTCCGCTTAACTTTATTACGCCAGTACAATCTCAGCTTGATAGGTGGGTGTATATGTTTTGATCAGCGTGTGGCTACCGTAATCGGCCACCATATTTTGTTTGCCGTTTTTGTATATTTTAATTCTGACTAGTTTAGCATGACTGATAGTGGAGAAGGCCCTTCCAACAAAAAAAAAAACATAACTTACCATAAGAAATCCTAAAAAACTAACGGATGAAGAGCTAGAGGAGGCTCTAAACGAATCCTTTAGAGAAGACGATGACCTTATTTTAGAACATGGTGATTCCGAGTCCGTTGAGAATCTTTGTTTTCGTCCCATTTTTTCTACTGTTTTCACAATTTTTTATATATTAGACGTTTTAATCTGTCTTTTTGTTTTATTTTGTGTACTCTGTTACCAAAAACTGTAAGACATCTACACGCATACATGCCACTGGGCCAAATATTCTTAGTCAGGTGCTCCTGACGCTCTTGCGTGCCGGGTAACCAAATAACATTGCCGCTCCTGGTGAACGCGCGCCCTTAATAGTCGCAGCGAACGTGTTAAGAGACATAAGTGAGGGGGTGACGATAGTGCAAGTGTCAAATGAAGATGGGAGGGGGCTGGAATGGATGAGGACAGTGAGCCAAAGAAGAAAGGAAGCACAAAGCTAAAGTAGATTAGATAAACTAATAAATTAAATTATAAATTAAGTTGATACATGTAGTACATGATTAGTTAACCAAACTCTATTTAAGGCTGTGTAGCAAGTAAATTAAATAAAAACTAACTCACTAACCAGTGTGAGAAAACAACTGCAAGAAAAAATATGGCAAGATTGAAACGGTTAAAAACGGGAAATGACGAAGATTAGGGAAAGTATAAATAAGCACAAAACGAAACATCAAAATTATGTATATGTAGGCGAAAGAAGAAAAGCTGGTTAAACATGACGTTAGAGGAAATAGAATATGAAAATAGAAATAATACTCTAAAAAGGTTATTATACAAAGAATACATTGGAAAGAAAATACAACTTAGAAGAATAGCATTTGGCCAAACTAGGAACATTATCAAGGCGAGTCGAAGCTATTGACACATTTAGTACGGTCCTTTGAGTTATCCTTTTGTTTTAATTAAACATTTTTTGGTCTATAAGAAAATAAGGGGAATGAAATACAAGCCTACAGTAAAGACAAGAGGACTAAGAAACAAACAAGGGCAAATAGTACATGAAAACGAAGAAATTAAAAAAATATGGAAAGAGTATTATGACAAACTGTTAAATGAAAAACCACATAACATAAACAACTATCGATTACCAATACAGAAAATAAAAATGACAGCACAGCGGATGTTCCAGCTCCAGGTGAAAGATACAATTAATGCAAAACTATAAAGCACCAGGAAGTGCCGGCATAGTGGTGGAACTTTTTAAATACGGAGGGAATCATGTGCTAGAAAAGATTCATCAGCTCATACAAACAATATTGAAACAAGAAACAATGCCTAATAAGAGTGGTGTGAATACAGAAAAAGAACGAACTTTGAGCTAGACAAAGAAATTATGGGAGAGGATATCGTGGGATTCATTAAGGCACAGAGGTTAAGGTGACTGGGCCACATAATGAGAAGTAAGCAGGATGGATTACTGAGGATGATTACCGGTTCGAAACCACTAAGAATAAGAAGTAGAGGAAGATCTAGAAGCAGATGGTTGAACATGGTTATGGAAGATGTAAGAATACTCAAGATAGATAACTGGAGAACCCTATGCAGAGATATATAAGGATGGAGAAAAGTGGTCAACACTGCCAAATCACACAAACATCTGTAATAAATAACAGTAGATAGAGGTCTACTCCGCCTCAGGAATTGGATTTAAAATCCCAAAATGAGGTGCTGCAATCCCACGTGATTGAAAGCCAGAAGAAGCAGATCTATACGTTATTTAATAAAAGTATAGACAATGTTCCATTTTACAAACATATTCTTTTTTTTACATAACAAATATAGAAGGTGTTGACTTGGCAAACGCACCATAGTGATTTCAATGCGTAAAAATATAGAACAAGTAACAAGAAAAGTAACCCAGTCTTCAACTTAATTCGGTAGTAGAGTGAGCGGCGAATTAATTAGACGACGATATTACACTGAACGAGTTTAGTAGCAGAGAATAACTTTGCAAGGGAGTAGTTCGTAAAGTCGCCAAATGTACATAATTTAAGCTTTAGTGATGATAACTTCCACAAAAAATAGTATGGAGTGAGCTATATGCAGCAAGAAGAAACAGACCTAAATCAAGATGGAAAATCTCAAAAATACAGGAATTACAAGAAGGGATTAAACAAGACGTAGGCCTCCAAGGTCTACAATACATAAAAGTAACTTACTTGTCATCATTTCCATCAATTATATCTTCTACTTCGGCAGATCGTAACAAAGACACGCTACTTGCTAACACGTGCTGGCTTAAACCGAGTTCAATTAATTTCTTCCGTTCTTCATTCGTAATTGTTCTTCTGTACATTCCAGGGTATTTTTTATATAAGGAGCCTCGAAAAAGGCGTAAATAATTGCCCACCTAGAAAGACATCGTTGTGAAAAAAGTTAAGTTATTCAATACACAAAAAAACCAACCTCTGATCCCACACAGTAATATTCCCCATTTTCTTCTAACTGAAAACTAATAGGTTTATCTCCAAACGTTCTAACCGCCATTTCTTTTATATATAATACTTTACAAAATAATATTAATTTACAAAATTAGAAAAGACGCCAACAAACTGACAAATTTACGCACATAACCTCGCCTTTTTGTTGTCTGTCAAAAAAGTTACTAAATAGTACCAATTAAATGTTAAAGTAACTAAATGGAGTTTTGGTTACAAAAAAACTGGAAAACATAACCTCTGTGCGTCAACCAAAAGAATTTTGTCTTTCTAATTTCCAGATATAGATTATTAATAGAACAAATGTGCAGGGGACCCACCACTCTTCTAAATATAATTTATGAGTGAGATGAGCCAAGGTACCACTTGGCATGAGGCGGAGAACTGGAAGCCATCAGTGTCTACTACATTTTGTGAATTCTTTAATAATTTATTTGTACGTGCAAAAGACTATACAAAAGAAGCCGTGGAGCACCTAATTTTAGCAGTAATTATCTATTCTGTGCTTTGCATACTATTGTATGCAAGCATAGTAAGATGGCACGTTTTAACATTCCGAAAAGACGTAAAGAACCCTCGAAGAGTTATGATCATTATAGCACATCCTGATGATGAATGTATGTTTTTTGGACCAACTATACTTAATTTTACTAGAAATAATGATTGTACAGTGTATCTTTTGTGTTTGTCAACAGGTTAGTATTATAATCTGTAAATATTCGTTTTATGTTTGAATTCGGTTATCTTATTTACTAGGAGCTAACTACGGAATGGGTAGAACAAGAAAAAACGAATTATATAAATCATGTAGGATTTTAGGAATTGATGAAGGTTGTGTTATTATCCAAAATCATACGCTTCTGCCAGATTCCAGAACGGAGAAGTGGCCTGTAGAGCTTGTATCGCAGATGATTCTTACACATGTAGAAACTTATAGCATAGACACATTAATTACCTTTGATAAGCATGGAGTTAGCAGACATTTAAATCATTGCAGTATATATTATGCCATCGCATTTCTTAGTATGGACAAACAGTTACCAGATGGTACGTAGAAATATATAATGAACGAGTTGATAGTATGATGTATAAATATTGTACTTTTATAGATTGCAAAGTTTACGTACTTGAAAGCGTAAGCGTCATTAGAAAATATTGGTTAATTCTCGATATACCACTTTGTTATTTACTATCGACGCATCGGTAAGCTTTAATAAAATGCCTCTTTCTTAAATGTTCCCATTACGAATTTAATTATTTGCAGATACATGTTAGACTGTGTTGATAAAACACTGGTGAAACACGCCATGAAACAGCATAAATCACAGCTTCTCTGGTTTAGGTATTTATATTTGCTTTTTTCAAGGTACATTCTAATAAATACATTGCAAGAAATGGATATCATTGATATAGAATTAGATTTAGAAGTAGACGATTAAACTTAAGTTTTATTCTAAACAAAACATCGTATATTGTTGATTTATTTACATGTACATACATATCTAAGTTGTTTTAAAGCTGGGTTCGTTATTTGAAGAATTAGTAACATATAGTGATAGTTGTTAATAGCTCTACTATTGTAGAAAAACCCAGTGATTAGTCATACATGTGTTCAAGCTTTTTTTTTTAAGAGAATATTTAAATATGTACAGATTTTGACCTACGTTAGGTATTTAAATTTATAAAGATGTGTGATTGGGCAGCTTGTTATGTACTATTCATATTTTATTTGAAAACGTGTATATATGTATGCATAAAAACTACCTCTACCTTTTATAATGTTTAAAACTTGTAATTTTATACAGTTGTGCCAAAGGTCATTTGCTCCTTAAAATATATCCATTTTATAAATATTGTTTTTTTTATGTTATTTATGTTGAGGCACTTCTAAAAAAGGAATACCTTTGGTTTTAAAATGTTGTTTGTTATATTCAAGTTAAGGAACTTCGTGACTACAACTGCTTGAAACCTGAAAGTCTCGTTTATGCGTAGTTCTCCAGAAGTGATAGATGTCACTTTATACAGTTTGCTTGGACCTCCTTAAGCAACACAAATTGTAACGGTGGCTGTTTTTGACCTTGTTCTCCATAATACGTCATGGTTTTGGGCAAGTGCCTTGCACTTTTTGAACATGAGGCAGCAAAAACTATTAGGATCACTGCTTACAAGTTTGGTTCACAAAAAGCAATTTACATTTGCATAACTCATTTAAAAATAGTCTTAAACAATTTAAAAATATATACAGATTGTCCGAAAACCAGTCTAAACATACAAAAATTAATGAGTGCAACAAGGAAGACATAAACAATATGGGTAGCACAACAAAGATAGAATGCAATCATCCCAAACATACCCAATTCTGCAATTGCTCTTTGTATTTCATGTTTTTGGATGAATGGTATTGTTTCATCTTTTTCTTGTTTGTTCAAGTCCTTACTAACAGGGTGTTGTAGTTTTGAAATATATATATAGGTACAAGGAGCGGCAGAGGAATCAGGTGTTTTTAAAATGGATAGTAGGCTCAAAATAGTGGAGATCTGAAGTCTCTACGTACGCGCGCAATACCTTCATAACGGCATGCCGTGTTAGTTGCAATGGAGCGCTGGGACTTAGAACATCGTATGTTTGCAGTTGAACAATTGTTTAGAAACAACAATTCAGTAATACAGATTCAATGGCTTTTTCGTCGGCACTTCAACATCGATCGCCATGGAAGTGTTCCCAAGCGAGATACGATATTAAGGTGGCTCCATGCATTCCGTACAACTGGCTCTGTACTGAAACAAAAACCTCCTCTCGGAGTGTGAGCACCCCAGTAAATGTAGAGAGAGTGAGAGAGGCAGTCATTACGAGTTCACCGCTTTCTACTCAGCGCCAAGCTGCAGCGCTTCAAATCTCGGATCTGTCTGTTTGTCGCATTTTACACCAAGAATTGAAGTTTCACCCGTACAAGTTAATGGAGGTTCAACAACTTCAAGCACGAGAATACCCTCAGAAACTAACGTTTGCTGAAAGAATGCTTGAAATCCTCAAAGAATATCCTTTGGTTATGATGAGTGATAAAGCTCATTTTTACATAAATGGCACACAGTTAACAAGCAAAATTATCGGTATTGGGCTGTTGAGGACCAACGGGAAATCGACGAAGTCCATTTCATAGTCCTAAAGTGACCGTTTGGTGTGGAATGAGCGGAAGAGATGTTGACGGACCTTATTTTTTTTAAATGGCAGGGAACACTGTTACAATAAATTCCGAGCAATATGTCGCAATGCTCAATGATCTCCTATGACCTGAACTTCTGCGTCAGAGAATCAATATGCAGCACATGTAGTTCCAACAAGATAGGGCAATAGCTCACACAACAGCTGCATCAATGATGGTGGTTCGTCGCATGTTCCACCATCTCTCGCTTTGGAGATGTTGCATGGCCGCCTCGTTTCCCCGACTTTACCCCGACTTTACCAATTTCTTTCGTTGGGGGTATTTAAAGAGGATGTTGTACATTAGTAAACTTCGCACACTGGAGAAATTGAAGGATTCAATTCGCAGAGAAATTGCTGTGATCGACAACGACCTGCTGCAAAGAGTAAAATTTCAAGAAGTGACTGCAAGAATGTGTGAAACAAGATAGACACCATCTATCTGATGTTATCTTTAAAACATAACATTTTTGATTATGTAAAATGGCAACATATTACCTTTATTTTGGTCTAATAAAAATTTGTATTGGATGATTTTTGGTACTTTTAATTGTTAATTGAAAAACAGCTGATTCCTCTGCCGCATCTTGTATTTGTTGCAAATTTAAGCTGTTCGTTGCAATTTGTAATGACTATGTTTTTCTTGTCTTCCAATTTGATTATCCAGCGTTTCTCATGATTTGCTAATTTTTTATTGAGTTTTCTTACCAAGTTGTTTTCAGAAATTATTTGTTCTATTGTTCGTTGTTATATTGCTTTGTCCCGTTTTATGTACTTTTTCGTTAATTTGCTTACTTCACATTATTGTTTACCTACTTCTATTATTTGGCTATCTTTATTCAGTTTTTCTCTTAGTTCAATTAGTCTATATGTTTCTTCAGAAAATTTATGTTTTTGATTATGTGGGATTTTTTAGATTTATTTGGTGATTGACGTGATTGTTTTAGATATTTTTCGAACTTGTTTTAATTTTCTTGGATCGTTTCATTTGAATAGTCGAGTTTCTTCATTTCTTTTTGAATTTTTTTTCTTAACTTGGTTGGATTGATTTCTTTGATTTAAGTTTTCTTGTTTGAGAATAGCTGGTAACATTTTATTTTTTTGTCTTCATGCATAGTAGAAGGTGGTCAAAGTGGTATTTAAAATTATTTAGTACTTCAGTGTTGATAACTAATTTTCTTTTATTTGTTAATACGAAGTCTATTTGGTTTTTGAATTCTCTGCTAAGTGATATCCATGTCCATCGCTTTCCAGGTCTTCTTTTATATAATGTATTTGTGATAACCAGTCTCTAGCTGAAAGAGTAATACCCCCGGTGAAGAGAGAAAGAAACGAATGGTACGATGAAGATTGTAAAACATTATTAGAAGCCAAAAACAAAAGCAGAATTAGATACCTGGAAAACTCCACAGAAGAAAACAGAACACAATATAAAAAAGATAGAAAACAACAAACCAAACTATTTAAAATAAAAAAAACGAAAAATGATAAACACAAAAATAGAAAACATAAATGTAGAAAAACAAAAGAAGAATACAATAAAATTCTACAAAAACATGAAAGAAATAACTAAAGACTTTGAACCTGGAGTAAATCTGTAGAGATAAAGAATCAAGAAAATCTACTGAGGGAAAACAAATTATAAACAGATGGCAGAAATACTTCTAAAGCTGCGTATTCACTTGAGCATTTTTGCGTGCACAAACGTTTGCTCGCACACACGTTCGTTTGCGAAAATTTTAAAATCTACACATAAGTTTTTGTTTGTACACGCAAATATCCGCTCCAGTTGTGCTTTTACCTTTTACCGTCATAACATAAATGCAGTTGTTTGCATAAATTAAAAATCTCGTCCAAACTGAGCAACACTTGCGCGCAAAATTCCTTTGAGGTGGTCCCCGAGACCGACAACCGATGGAGCGTGTGCGTGCGTGCTCAGACCTTGCGCGCACACCTGTTCTGACGGTACTCATATGATCATTTTTGCGTGCAAAAATGCTCAAGTGAATACGCAGCTTAAGAGCTGTATGAAGTGGACAGAACGTATAATCAACCTGAAGAGACCTACCGAACAGCAGAAATACAAATCGAACCCCCCCAACACTAGAAGAAGTGACAGAGGTAATAAATCACCTAAGAAACAACAAGGCCCCAGGCTCTGATAACATAACCAAAGAACTTATAAAAAATAGTGGATTGAAAATATAGAAGAGAATACAACATAAACTAATTGTAAACACTTGGCAAAATGAAGAAATACCCGAAGAGTGGAAGATGGGGATTATACATCCAATACATAAAAAAGGCGATAAAACCAACTGCATCAACTTTTGAGGAATAACATTATTAAACAGTGCCCATAAAATATTATCCAGCCTAATAAATAGAAAATTAACGGAGTATATATGGAGGAAATACTGTAGGAAAACCAAAATGGATTTAGAAGCGGAAGAGGAACTATAGACAATATCCATATTATAAAATAAGCGCTAGAAAAGTGTACAGAATTCCAAATCCCAGCGTACTGCCTTTTCGTAGATTTCAAGCAAGCCTACGATAAACTAGCATGGAAAATGATAGTACATGACTTCGACATCCTAGGAATACCATAGAAATTGACAAGACTAATAAAAACGGAGTAAGGCAAGGAGACACCCTATCAGCTACCATTTTTAATCTACAAATGGAAACCATTATAAGAAAACTAGAAGTTGAAGGATGGCTAAATACAAAATCTTGCCAAATATGTGGTTATGCAGATGACCTGGTGGTGGTAACAAGAAACATGAACAGATTAACCGAAGTAGTGGAAAAATTGAAAATGGAAGTTAAAAAGTGAGGACTGGAAATCAACAACGGAAAAACCAAATTAATGATAGAAGGACTAAGCAATAACCAATACAGAAGAATACAACATATTATAACAATTCAAAACGATATGTATGAAGTAGTAAGAAACTTCGAATATCTCAATGAACGCAACAAAAACAGCGAAGAAATAAATGAAAGGATTCGAGCTGGGAAAAGAGCAACCTGGGCAAATAAATAATACTCAACGACAACATTATTTAACGAAGTGTGAAATTAGAAATATACCAGACACTAACAAAACCAGTAATATTGTATAGCTGTGAAACATGGACCTTAAACGAAAGTGATAAAAATAAACTAAAAGTGTTAGAAAGAATAATTCTCAGATGAATTTTAGAAACTAATTCAACAAGCAGAACATTGTTAACTGTACAAAGGCAAGAAGAATCACATGGTTAGGACATGTTTACAGAATGCAGAACAAGAGAGTCCCAAGAATACTAACCAAATGGAAACCGGAGGAAGAAAGGAAAGTAGGAAGACCACAAAAAAGATGGGCTAGACGTAATCAATGACCTAAACGACATGAAGATAAAAAACTAGTAGCTACAAAGTACTAGAAAACAGAGAAGAATGGAAAAAAGTGATCAACAAAGCCAAATCCCAGCCAGGAATGTAGAGCCGGCAGAAGTAAGTAAGTAAGTATTTCTGATAAGCAGTCTGTGACTGAGGCAGTGGCGTAGTGAGGGGGTGTTTGAAAGACACGGGCCCGCAGGCAGTAATATGTTACTGGAATACTGCAACATAATGGTATTTCCTAGTTCTTTATAGATTAATAATGCAAACAAAAGATCACCGACCTCACGAATATACCTATTCTTCTCTGGCGGTGCGGCAGTAAAACGGCCGTCACATTATGCTACTTTACCAGCTGCAGGCCGATAACAGCCATCTACCATCGTTGTATGAACCCTCAGCAGCCGCTGCCTCCACCAGCCGGCGAGTGAATTTACCAGCAGCTGGTTGAGTAGCGTATGTTCAACTTTTTACAGCAACCAGCCATCTCGTGACTCCGTTCTCGCTGTTATCAGCGCTGCACCAGCCTGTGTGAACCCCCGTGTTGTGTCACTAGCGTCTAAACAGTTTATTTTTCGCGTTAGTACAAGTTGTTTTAGTTGCGATTGATATTTTAAAGGTGCTATTATTAGATATGGCGGAAATAAAATGGACGTCAAATGTAATGAATGTCTGTGGAACGCCTCGTCTCCCGATTGTGTAAAGAGGAATGCAAGAGATACAGCTTTTAGAAAAATGGTTGACGACATTAAGTGTTGCTGGCTTAAAAGTTACTCTAGAACCTTTAAAAAAGAAAATGAAAAATATACGAGACACATACTAGCCGCTGTAACACCAGCACTGCTAATACACATTCAAAAAAATGTGTGAACCCGAACCAGCCAGCCGCTGGTAAAGTAGCCTAATGTGACCGCCGCTTAATTGTTATGGCTCTTCTAATCCATAGCATATCAGGTTGATTTTATACGGTTTTTTTGAAGTTTTCTATTTGTGTATTCTGTGTCGTTATGATTTTTTTGCTTTATTCAGATCAAGTGAGAACTATTCCAACTTGTCATTGTTCTTGTTTAGTGGCGCTGCTGTGATTTTGTTTTGTAAACTAACTGTTGGTATATAACAGGACAATTAGCCAGGAAGCTCGGTTGTAAGAGGGCTAGGCTTGCATGTTGTAAGTCCCAGGTTTAAATCCCCACGTTGGTGGATCAGTACTAGGTCTGGTGAGACCATTCACAGTTGGACTTAATTAACTGTGCTCTACTCGGAAGACTGGTCTATGAGATAGAGTAACAAGACCACTACACATGACACAGCCGTCTGACTTGAAGTAATGCCTAAGTGTGCCCACAGAAAGAACGCAGGTTACCTGCTTACTGGTTTTCGGCGCCAGTAATTCAGCGCTTATTTCGCTGGGGTCCGCACAGACTAAAAACGGGTACCTGCTTAACCTGCTAGTTCTTTAGCAGCTAACATCAAGTGAAGATGTCATCTTCTTCCTCAGAATATGTAATATTTTTTAATTTTCATATTTTAATTGCTAACAATACCATATAAACTAATTTTCTTAGAAAAGGTATTTTATTTCTGCATTTAACCCCTACAAAGTATATAAACTGCTGGACAAAATTATCGCATCACAAAAAAAATGGTCTTAAAGGTCTCTAATCTTTTCAGAACCAAAGTGTAGTTGGCCCCTCCTAGCAACCAAATAACACCAAACCGAAACAATTGCACCGAGTGCAGGGAAAAATCTAAATAATGTCAAATTGCCCCCATGTATCAGTCTGACTTTATATCGTGCAGAAACGAAATTTAACGCTGGTATTCCGTTTTTTTTTGCAAAATTGGAGAAAACATAATCAACGTGAACGAACAACGTTATGTTTCGGAAGTTAATGCAAGCAGAGCTATCGTGTATGCTGAGTTAGGGTTAAGCCAGCGAAATATTGCAGATCGCCTCGATGTGAACCAATCTACTGTCTCCCGAGTATTGAAACGATTCAGAGAGACTGGAAATAACAAAAGAAGAAGAGGGCAAGGACGTCCAAGATGTACCCAAGAAAGGGACGACCGTTTCATCCGCTTGGATGTGTCTAGAGATCGTTTTCAAACCAGCAATCAGCTTAGGGATGAGCTACGAAGGGCACGGAATGCAGCACTATCGTCACGAACTATCAGAAGAAGGCTAAAGGAAGATAACATGGCTGCCAGACGACCTGCCACAGGGCCTCTTCTCACCAGGGCTCACAAAGCTGCCAAATTAAGATTTGCCAGAGAACATGCCCACTCGACAATGGAAGAATGGGGGCATGTTCTTTTTACAGATGAGTCCCGTGTCGCTCTACATTCGCCAGATGGGCGCCAAAGAGTATGGAGACGCAGAGGAGAACGTTATTTTGAATGCAACATGGTTCCACGGGCCGCCTTTGGAGGAAGCTCCATAATGGTGTGGGGAGCCATATCATTAATCACGAACTAAGCTGCACATCATTGCTAGGGGATCATTGAATGCTGAAAGGTATGTGGAGGACATTTTAGAACAAGACGTGGTACCCTTTGCGCCTTTTGTTGGGGAAGAGTTTCTCCTTTTACAAGACAATGACAGGCCTCACGTTGCTGGCGTCGTCGAAGCGTACCTTGCAGAAGTTGCCATTAATGTTTTGGCTATGCCAGCTAGAAGCCCTGATATTAATGCTATCGAACATGTATGGGACATGCTAAAAAGACGTCTCCAAGCTCGTGTGCATCGTCCCACAACTTTAAGAGAGCTGGAAATGGCTCTCCAAGAAGAATGGAAAAGCATTCCTCAGGAATATATCGCCCGTGTGAGGAGGCGTGACCCGCTATTAAAATCATGTTTGTACAGTTTTCTTTGTGTTTTTTGTTTCAAGTTTGTTGTTTATTATTGTTCAGATTTTACGATCGTTGTAAAGATTTCCTGTTTTTCTTCAAATATGCAATAAATTTCCACTAATCCTTTATAATAGTCCTTATTACTATTGCGAAGCCCTAACACTTATAATATCTATGAAAAATTTTGTTTTCAGAACATTTTTTTTGTGATGCGATAATTTTGTCCAGCAGTTTATTTTTGAAAAGCACAAAAAATATAAAATATGCGATTTAATGGTGTCATGGCTAACTACGACTTATATTTAAAAAATACCAAGTTTAAGTCATAATTCTTAAAATATGAAAATTAGAAAATATTCGAGTTAGGTAACTATCGTATACTACTTGAAAAAGTGCATCTAGAATGTTTTTACATTTTTTTGATATCTTCAAAAATAAAGGAGTTATTTAAAGTTTTTAAAATAACCAAATTTTGAATTTTAGTTTATAACTATAATTTTCGGGCCTTGAATCAGCATCGAAAAAGAGCCCTGAACTCCGACATCAGTTTTTGTGTATCTCCGATATTAAGGGAAGGTACTTCTCATTTAAAAACATCGAAAATGGTCCACCCTGTACATAGTTAATTGTAATTACTTTCCTACACAATAAAACACTGATATACAGGATGTCCCATAACTTATGGGCCATAGAGCAACTGGAGATAATAGACATAAAAATAGGTATTTTGGGCCAAATTTGCCTAAGTAACATGTTACAGGGTGTTGAAAGTGAAAGTTAATTTTCAAAAAATGATGATAATTTTAAAACGGTTGAAGATATCGAATTCAAAATTGGTATAACTAGGTTTTCGAGAATGGGAAATTCGAATTTGGTATTAATTTGAAGATACTTCCTAGAGGGCGCTTGCTACGTGCTTCGTGTTGAATTAATTCACCTGTAACATTTTACTTAGGCAAATTTGTCCAAAATACCTATTTTTATGTCTATTATCTCCAGTTGCTCTGTGGCCCACTAAGTATATAAAAAAGTGAGTAGAAAAGACAGAAGTGTGAAAAGAATAAGGGAAAGAGGGAAGCCTTTGCCCTTAAGTAAAGAACTGCACTGATCGTGAGACTGCCCTCTATGAGTGTTAAATTTCAGCTGTTAATTAGGTACACTGACGGCAGTGGCGGCTGGTGACAATAGAAACAGGTGGGGCCAGGGGACAAAAACAACTTAATTTTTTTATTCTTCTCGACTTAATAACGAGAACCGTTATTCCGATAAACTATCGATTTTGTTCATAGTTAAAATGTATCGTTTATGGACGTAATAAAATTTAAACTTTAAAATAAATTATAACAAAAAACAACAACAATAATTAAACACACTAAAAACAATAAAACAGATCAACAACGAGGAAAAAATAATAAGGCAATGAAAGAATCGAGCGCGCATAAATACATACAAACGCAGCGATGGGCCAGCTAAAACGGGCCCCAAGCTAAGCTTTGCGCGCGGTAAGCAAACGCGACTAGTAGTGCAAGCGCGTCATACAGTCATGCTCCGTGCTCTACACTTATAAAACACACGGCTGGCCTCAAAGATTGTACTAATTTGTCGCATTATACAATATTGCCACAAAATACCGCAGTAATTTTTTATTAAACAATAAAACGTGTTGGAAATAGATCAAAAATTAATAATTACAAGAAAGATATTTTTTAAAACTACAATTATTGGGTTAGTTATACAAATATAGGTGGGGCCCGGCCTCTAAGGCCCCTATACACGAGCCGCCACTGACTGACGGTAATGTCCAGTGTAAAAAACATGCATTTTTATCTAATGAATATGCACATTACACCAGTCAGAAAAACCTCCGGTCTCGAAATCGATCAGATTGAATCTGGCTTCTATTTTAGACAGAGTCCAAATGGCCGTTTAAGCAATTGTAGTCGGTTATGCGATATATGGAATTACTTCAATCTCTTTTGTCATTTGTGTTTCCTAGAAGTTTTTCTTTACGATAAAAGAAGACTAAATTGCCAAATATACGGCCTGTCATTTTGTGTTATATACTTAATATTTTATTTGCACGCACTATTACTGATTTAGAATACTATTTACTTATAATGTAAATAACTTCAACATCTGGATAATAGTAACGTTGAACAATATCATCATTTGTAGTATTGGCCGCTAATTTCGCAGTATGAAACCGAAACCATTCCGTCCGATCCGGTTTTGTATGCACCGTGAACTCCTTGCAAAGTTTTGTTTTGTCACTTTTTCTTTTGGAGTTGGAATCGGAACAACTCTGATGGAGTTATTTGTAGGATGGATCGGATTTGGTGTAACTGAATCCTTGAAAGGGGTCGGATCGCCCATCAGTCAACTTAATTTGCTGTATGTGAAACTGCATCTTCTAATTTATTCATCATCGAGAAAATAATAGTCGTTATGTTTTGAAAACTTTTGTAATGTTGACTGACGAACGTGACTGGCTATATCCTATTAATACAGATCATGATTAAATTATTTTTAAAAAAAGAATTGTACCATTTATTACAAAACCAACAGTATTTTACAAAGATTTTTCAGATATAACCTCAGTTATAAATAATTTAAGTTTAACAAACTGAAAAGAATGGCAATAAAGTTATATGGACAAATGAAAACCATAAACAAACAATAGTTAGTCCTTCGGATAATTACGACACTACAATCACTTGGAAGTGTTATAACTGCTACTTTTCCTTGAGCACTTTGATGAAATTATGGTAAATAATTCATCAAAACGATTAATGAAGAGCAGCAAATAAATCAGTCTGTTGTATAATTTTGATAATCTATAAAGTTCTGAACGACATTACACAACCCGACGCACTTCAAAGAATCTTTTAAGGTAATACACTTGCCCTAAAGTCATGGCAACAAGAATTAAGGCCTCAAAGAATGACCACATAACTACTCTTGAGTTCGTGCTATCATTTATACTTCTGTGAATGCGGTCTCGCACTTGCATATATTCTTGTTCGTGTTTTACACCCGTCAGTGCTCCTGTAAATAAAATTTTACATTTACCTACAATGATTACGTATTAATAAGCAGTTTACCACTAAGTTCTCGTATCATATCCTCTAATTTTGAAGTGGTTTCTCCGTTTTTAGATTCCTCATGTTTCGGCGTTTCGCCTACTTGCATGTTGAACATTACAACTTTCGGCGTCATAGTTGACATTTTATTTGAAAAACAATAAGTGTAAACTCCAGGCGTGTGTGCAGCAAAGGTGTACTTTCCAGATGTTTCTCGTTCACCGGTATAAATAACTTTGCTGTCCGGTCCAACAATGCGCACATCGATATCCAAAAATCCGCCTTCTGCTATTTCAAACGTTAAACCTACAAAAAACAACATGTTTAGTCATAAAAAGTTATAGTAAATTAAATATATTTACTCATTTTTGTGCCAGTTTCAACTTTGTCGAAGAAACATTCTTCCGCATGTGCATCTACAGTTATAAAATAGGCAAAACTAGGCGTTATCAAATAAACTAAAAATAATAATACGGATAAAATTTGCACGTTCACATAATCCATTTTGAATAAAATTGTATTTTTATCACCATATACCGCAGCCACGTAACCTTTGCAGTTTGCATTCGTCTTTCACATTACATTTGGAGCCTACATCGAAAATGTGAAACCGTTACATCGAATTTCCTAGGGCTGATTTAAAGAAAAATATTAAGGAGTGTATCAAAGGACTATTTCTGCCTTCTAATTAAACAAATCAAGAAATTTTTATTTATTGCGTTTTTAATTTACCCTTTAATAGTATTTTATGTATCTAGGACGAAAAGTAAGTCTTTAAGGTATGAGTAAGTTGGCCGAGGCGGGTAGCCGAGGCCGTAATTACTTGGGAGTATTATCTGTTCACTGACCTCGCGGACACTAGATTTATGTTGGCATGCACTGAACAATTGGTATAGATAATTTGCTCTGTAATGTTGTTATTTCTGGTTACTGTATGATTGGAGGGAAATTTGAAATCTGACATTTAAACAAATTAATTAATTATAAAATAAAAATTTTCATGCAATGTAACCTAAATGTTGAACCATGAAATTTACCGAAAGAGGACACAAGGCTATTTATCTTAGTTACGAAGAATTAAAAACTGCATATGGAACTATTTATGAAAATGTTGATTTTGATATCTGTCAACATGACAGCATAACCCAACATTTCAGGGAACTAAATATTTCACTAAATTTTAAAAACATGCAATGCTGTCAATTCAATAACAAAAAAATGCACCAGATATTTCAATTTAGTGCTTTTCCTGGTTGTGAATAGATAATACCTTAAAGACACTTTTCGTCTGAGGTACCATATACATAATTTTATGTCATACTGGTTTCTAAAGTTGTTAAATTATTAAAAGAAATTTCCAGCAATTTGTAGCAGTATTAGTTTTAAGTAAGTAATCTAAGACGCAACTGTTCGGATCTCCTAGCAACTAGCATTTATAGAACAAAAAGTGACACTTTAAAGTCCTAGGACTTTAAAATGATACTTTAACGTTCTAGGACTTTAAAGTTTCACTTTTTGTTCTATAAATCGTCCAAAAAACGTTGCTTTAGAAACCAGTATGACATAAAATATTTTATGGTATATATGCGATTGACTATTATAATCGTCTTGTGCCGACTATGCGAGGGAATGCATGCTTTTGAGAACGCTCTTGAGTTTTCGTTAAAAAAGTGGTTCTACTTTAAAAAAATAAATTGTATAAATAACACGCGGGAGCTACCAGGGCAATAAAAATGTTCCAGTAATGGTAATTATAATAAAACTAGTGAATAAATAAGCTAAAAGTGGGTTTAGTCTAAACAGTGTGTCTAAACAAGAAATTTCAACTTTCTGGTTTACACACGAGGCGACGAAAGCAGCAGCACGCGTGTGTACCTGACGCACACATGCAATTCCACGGCGAAATCACAGGTGCAATCGGAACATATATACACCTGAGCCAAGCTAAGTAACACTGTAGCGTTTAGCAATAGGTAGGTAGTTTAGCCTAGCATAGACTAACTAATAACAATTGTCTATCTTATTAGTAGTGCATCCAAATTAGGTAAGTATACATAGTAATTATAACGCGAATTTAGTAAACGCAATCAAAAATGTCATAATCAAATTGCAAGCAATTTAGGCACCATTTCGCCCAACGGGTGTTACCGGGCCCGAGCAGGTAAAAAATCTGCTGATCCGAAACCGTCCCTTCCAGCTAATAGCTGGCACCCTCGAGAGGACGAATGCCGATGCATGTGTCTTCTAAAATATAGTTATAAGGTAATATATAAATATGGAATAGAAACCAAATAATAACAGCACCCAGCATTACAAAAATTCTATAATAGGCAATAAACGCATGCGATTTGTACATATAGTCCAATTGTCGATCCAGGTAATGCGCGTCACCAATCACATGATCAACGGTCGGCGTTACCAATAATGCGCGATAAAAAAATACAAAATGTAATTGCTAAATATAAATTATTTTTGTAGTTTTCTAAGATTAGGCAGCTGTGTTTAATCAAAAGGTCTATACATTTTTGAAAATAAGAGAGAAATCGAGTTTTTATTTTCTAATTTAGCTCATATTTATTTTTTGTAAAGTTAGTATTATTTTTGGCATGTTTATATTTCCAATTTCCAATTTTACTTGCAAATTTTTGACAGATCGTATTGTGTATCATTAACGTTTGTTTGACGTTTGACATTTTTTAGGTTATAAAATTTGTAAATCGTTTTGAACTTCATGTAGACGTACCAAGTTATTATGTCATAAAATTTATTGATGACGTGCATTACCTGGCTCGAAAATTCGACCATATACATTATACATAAAGGGACTTCAAAAATGTGTGCGGTCAAGTTGCCTTTGAAAATTTGTTTTAAATAATTTACAAACCAAATAAGTTATGCTTCTGCCTCTTCTTTCATAAACTGTTAGATATTTGCGATAGTTTCCCAGCTTTGGCCACTCAACCGCCTGTTTTTAATTTTTGTAGTGAAATTCATATTGCAGAAGGTAGAAGAAACAAATAAGAACTTAAGAAAGAAGTCCTGGACTGAAGAAGGAAAATCACAAATTATGTAAGGAAAAAACAAGAAGAAATACAACTGCAGCTGGAAGAAAATATAAAAGACTTAACCCAAATACGATCATCTGGATCAGCTTCGGCCCCGCCATGCAAATCGGCGCCTATATACAATATTTGGGAACGGAAAGACTCCGTAGGGGGGGGGGGGGCACTGCAACAAGATATATAGCGATCGGGTGTACCACAAAAAACTTGGGAAGAATGGACAAGAAATAAAATTATGACGAAGAAGGAAATAAATCGCATATATGACCCAGACAACGAAGAATTAGAAGCAGAGGAAGAAGATATAAATATCGAAGAATAATGCAGAACGCAGAAGAATGACGAAGGAGCATTTGCCATAATAGTTATAAGGAAACAAGGAATACGTATACCCGTAAAGTACAATGAAAATAAGAATATTCATAATGATAATAATTTAATAATAATCATTAGATTAAGCTAGCAAAAAGTGACATGTAACAGTGCAGGCATGTCTGTGCTAAGGCGTTTCATATCATAGACAAAGAAAATTAGCGGCAATACTAGAAATATCATTAGTCTTCTTCTTCTTATGTCGCCCTCTCCTGTCGAAGGTTGGCGATCCAAATGGTAATTATGGTTTTAGAAACTGCAGCTCGGAAGATTTCTGCGGATGAACACCCGAACCATCTTCTCAGATCTTTTATCCATGAGTTTTGGCGACTTCCGACTGATCATCTTCCTTGTATTTTTCCCTCTATGATAATTCTCAGTAGCTCGTATCGTTCGCCCCTTATCACGTGCCCTATGTATTGTGTTTTTCTTTCTTTGATGGTGTTCATTAGTTCTCTCTGTTTATTCATTCGTATTAGAATTTCGTCATTGGTTACTCTTTGCATCCATGAAACACGGAGCATTCGTCTGTATAAGTACATTTCGAAAGCATTTAATCTTTTCTCAATGTTTGAATTTAGCGTTCAGCTTTCGCATCCATATAACAAAATGGGGAAGATATAACACCTAATCACACGGATTCTAAGTTCTAAGCTCAGGTCTGATCCAGTGAAAAGAGTTTTCATGTTCATGAACGTTCTCCTAGCTTGTTCTATTCTTGATATTATTTCGTTTTTGGATTCACTCTGACTATTGATGTTGATACCTAGATATTTAAAGGAAGCTACTTGTTCCACAATTTCCCCTTTAATGTATAAATTTGCATCTACATGGATTTTTGAAAATACAATTACTTTAGTCTTGGATACGTTAAGTTGTAAGCCAAATCTTTCACTATGTTGAATGATCTTATCCATCATGTGTTCTAATTCTAGGAGGTTGCTTGCCATTATTACAGTGTCGTCGGCGTATCTGATGTTATTAATTGTAATGCCATTTATCTTAATTCCATCTACATCCTCTTCTAGTGCTTCTTTAAAAATTGCTTCCGAATACAAGTTAAACAGCAGCAGGGAGAATACGCAACCTTGTCGTACACCTTTTTAAATTAGTATGTCTTCTGTGTTTTCTTGTTCTACTTTGACTTTGATGTTTGATGCCAGTACCTAAAGTTCGGTAATAATGCACAAGTCCTCTTCGTCAATTCCTGTCAGTCTTAAGATTTCCAACATTTTTTTGTGATTTACACAGTCAAATGCCTTACGGTAATCGACGAAGCACGCGTAGGTATACATTTATATTCATGTCTTTACACCTTTGGGTCAATACGTTAAGAGCAAAAAGTGCTTCTCGTGTTCCGAAGCTATTCCGAAATCCAAATTGTGTGTTGTCTATTTGATATTCGCATTTTCTATAGATACGTGTGTGAATAACTCTTAAAAATGTTTTTAGCACGTGGGACATGAGACTTATCATTCGGTAATCGTCACATTGTGAGGAGTTTGTTTTTTCGGGATTGTTATGAATGTGGATTTCAGCCAATCGGACGGTATCTTGCCTGTTTCATATATTTTCTTAAATAGCGATGTTATAAGATCTAGGCATTTACTTTCATTATCTGCTATTATTTTTAGAATTTCTGCATGAATTTTGTCAGGGCCAGTAGCTTTTCTATTTTTGAGTATTTTTATAGCGTGGATTACTTCAATTTTAGAGATTCCAGGTCATTTTTCATTTGTTGCTTGGTCTTCTGATGGTGGTTCATTAGGTCTATCGTTCTTCTACATAGTCTTTCCATCTCCTGAGTTTAGCTTCTATGCCTAAGACTATTTCGTCGTTCGAATCTCTTAGAGTTGCTATTTGGTATTTTCTGGTTCTGCCTGTCATTTCTTTTACTTTTTTGTGTATGTTGAACGTATCGTATCTTTCTTGCAGCAGTTCTATTTCTTGGCATTTTTCTGACATTAATTTCTCCTTTTCTTCTCTGCATTTTTTCCTAATAATTCTATTTATATCTTTATATTGCGTTGGTCGTGCTTTATTTTTTCTCCGTTCACTCAAGAGATCTAGGATTTCCTGTGTCATCCAGTCTTGTTTTTTGTTATTTTTTTAAACCCAATATCCTGCTCTTGAACATCTGTTATTTTATTTTTTATCGCGTTCCAAGTATTCTGTATTGTCTTTGTTCTTTTTCTATTCTACAATTTATTTTTTCTTTCACTTCAGGATTCTTTAGTTTGTTAATATCTATACGTTTGGTCAGTTTTTCTGGTTTAACTCTTTTAAACCTCTTGATTTTTAAGTCCATTATAACAGGGTTATGGTCGCTGTTGATTTCAGCACCAGGGTAAGTTTTTACAGATTGTATGTATTTTTTGAATTCCATATTTAACAAAATAAAATCGATTTGATTTCTTACTAATCTTTGTTTATTGTCATTAGTACCTATATCATTAGTATAAGATGAAAAAAACATGTTTAACCAACCAGTGTCTAGCGGCTGGCGTCACATGCATGTTAACGTTATACAGTGCTCCCAATCCCCACCTATCATAACAAATCCCTCCACACCCTATTCGCATAGGGTGGGCCTGGCGTAATCTAGAGGAATGATCCACGGAGATCTGCTTATGTCAATTGATGATGATGATGATGATTATGCGGTCGACTATTATAATAATTGATATACATTTTTGATTTTGATAGATATTATAAACCATTTTGTAATTTTTTACGTTACTAATAAGCTAATATTCCCAACAAAAGACTCAATTACTTAAAAAAAAATTAAATACAGGGTGATTTGTGAGGAACCCCCCATATTTGGATAATGTGTTCGGGGAACTAAAAGAAACAAAAAAAGTATAATAAACATATGGTCAAATTTCAACGTGTATGAATTATTGAGCGCCATCTGTCTTCACTTTCGAGAAATAGCGATTATTCGGTTTGCCCGGGTAATCCGCTTTGCCCGGGCTTCCCCTAGTTATTCTATCGAGTAGTGCCTCTCTTGTGTTCACTTTTATTTTATAAACTAATGATTTCAGCACTCCCCAAAGGCAATAATCTAGAAGAGTGAGTTCTGGTGACCTTGTTTTGTCTGCATGCAGGGCCACCTGATTAAAAACTATTTTCACGATATCTCAGTAACGGTTGAAATTTGACCATATGTTTATTATACTTTTTTTGTTTCTTTTAGTTCCCTGAACACATTATCAAAATATGGGGGGTTCCTCACGAATCACCCTGTATATGTATTTTTATTGAATCGGAGATTTCGATGTAAAAAACAAGTTTCGACATAACCATGGTAGCCATCTAGCCATATTAAATTCCTAACTCAAGAAATATTTATTTTACAAGTGTCAGTTTGTTGTTCTGTTTTTTGATTTAGATGATTTAAATATGAGTGTTGTAAGTGAACAACGTAAAAATATACAAGATAAAACATTAGAAACAACAGTAAATAAAGAAGTAGTAACACCGGAAGATGTTCTACGAATACCAAAGATTACAGATACTTATTTATGTGAACCTGATGCAAACATTTTTGAAATAGATTTTACAAGGTTTAAAATTCGTGATCTCGAAAGCGGGGCTGTGCTGTTTGAAATTGCCAAACCTGTTCCCGATAATCTAGAAGACAATCCCGATAAAAACGCGGAAAGTGATGAAGCTGTCGATCCTAATGCTGGTCGTTTTGTACGATACCAATTCACACCCCAGTTCCTGAAACTTAAAATGGTTGGAGCCACGTAAGTATAAAGGTTATCCGTAAGTGTTGTGCTTATGGTAGTGTCTTTCTCTTTTAAGGGTCGAATTCACTGTTGGTAGTAAACCAGTCAATAGATTTCGAATGATCGAAAGGCATTTCTTTAGGGATAAGTTATTAAAAACATTCGATTTCGAGTTTGGATTCTGCATTCCATATTCAAAGAATACGTGCGAACATATTTATGAATTTCCAAGCCTTCCCCCGGACTTAGGTAAAATGTCAAGGATACTTTAAATTTTACTGTTGCCACACCCATGTTTTTTTTTTGTTTAAGTCAACGAAATGATTGCTTCACCATTTGAAACTCGCTCAGACAGCTTCTATTTTGTAGAAGATTGCCTCATTATGCACAATAAAGCCGATTATGCCTACAACGGGGGTGTTTCTACATAGTTTCATTCTAATAAACCATGCAGGGTTGCAACAATAATGTGGGTGTTTAAATCGATTTTAATGATCTGATAAATTAGCGATATTTAAAGAAAAGCTTCTATTACTGATTGCAAGCTTTAATTTAATGTATGCGCACAGGTTTCTAGAATTTCAAACAAAGGCAAAATTTTCACGCTGTTGCTTCACATTTTTTTAGGAATTTGCAAGTTAGATGTTACAAACATAGTCATACATGTTTTCATATAAACAAAATTACCTCAGATTGTTTGTAGAATACGAATTAGTGCTTTTGAGTCGAACGTTGTATTTTTAAAATGGTTACAAAAAAAAAGAAAAAAGAATTAAGACTTGCGCACTGTAGAGATTCCGTGTTACTGAAGTATTACATACACCTTTGCAAGTTCTTATAATTTTTATTTCGGTTTCAATGGTTGATTACACTAAAATCTAAATTATGCATGCTTAATATGTTCTATTTTATAAGTGGACCATTTATTGCCTACTGCTACTGAACGATCTGTTTTAATTTTTCGACAAAATATTAGACAAAATTTATCCCTTACAATTTTATATATTTGTTTTTTTTATGTATTTGATGTTTTGTTGTGTATTTGTAATTTTTATACATTTTTGTACCTGTATTCTGTATTTTGTGTATATTGGGGAAATAAATATATTGCAATTTGCATTATGCTCAATTATTTTTGTGGAGTTACATTTGATATCTTTACTTAGATTTAAATTTGGTTAGTTTATTTTTAGATTATCGATTTGTAAGATCTTTACATCCAACAAGTCGTTTCAAATTACCGAATGTGGAGATTATAAAAAATGATTATTTTACTTTACTATAATCATTTGTATATATTTTTTTATAAAACTGAGTACATATAAGGTGCATAGCGATGGAAATAGAATACCAGACATATAGGTACCGGCAAAAAGCACTGAACATTTTATAAGTTGAATAAAGATTAAACCAATTAAGTTACAAATGTGGCACCATTTTTAAGTAAAAGAAGAGACTTGGGGGAATATTATTGGTATACATGTTTAGTTATCAAAGTACGAAAACGTGTGGAGATTTTGCAAGAACGTTTTTCAAATGGGTTAATTTTAATGATACACTAGCGTGGCCAGCTTGTTCTCCTGATATTTCTGTCGGATTTTTTTCCGTTGGGATTTTTGAAATATTGGGAATATAAATATAAACCAGAAACTTTAGAAGACTTGAGGAGGATCACAGAAGACTAAATTCATGATATATGCCAAGAGGTATTGCACGTTACATATGCGTATTTCATCTCCTGTTTGAAGGGGTGCAAACATTGCTTGGACCTGCAAAGTCTGCAAGTCTCGGTGAAGTGAAGGCCTGACCAAGGTGAATTTAAAGCACAATAAATTAGGAAGAACGCCTTTATATCCAGGTAAACCACAAGATGAGAGATGGGAAAGTGGTGTTGGCATTCTGCTTTCTAAAACAGCTAGCAATGGAATCCAATATCAGATCGCATCATTATACTCCGATTTAAAGCCACAATACGGAACATAACACTAATCCAGTGCTATATACCAGTGGTTCTCAATCTTTTTGAAGTCGGGGAACACTAAACTTTGATATTTTGTTGCGCGGAACACTTACGATACATCGTGAGCTTTAAAACAGGAGATTGTTCGCAAAAATAAGTCCATTGCTTTAAAATGTTACTTTTATAAAAGAAGAAAATACCGATATTTATTATATATATATATATATAATCAGTGACCTTATTTACCCGTAGGGTGTTAAGGTATTACAATTCAAATATAATTTTACAATTCAGTTATAACTATGTACACTAACTACAGTCTATCACTTCATATGAACGTGTCTTGCCCATTCTTTTTTGTTTCTTGCCATTCTTGTTCCTTCTTTCCATGTTACTCCTCGTTTGGTTAAAATTTCTGCTATCACTTGTAACGACCCAACCGTAATTAGCGTATTAATTTTATTCGTGAAGTTAATTTCACGATATTAATTCGAGTACAGTTGGTCGTTCACCAGAATTTTCCGTTAAACGACGTCACAAGCAGATTAACCAAGCCCCGGACGAGATAGTCCGACCACATTGCGTGCGGACGTGATCTCCCAGCCTTGTTTAACGCACCAGGCGAAACCGAGAAGGAAGGCCCCAGAATCATATAAAAGGCGTCGTAAATTCACGTTCAACACCAGAGTACACCGCGGCTTCGACGAGAGTCCACCGGGACGTCGCCGAGCGATCAGAGTCCACCGCGGCTCCGAGGAGAGTCCACCGCGGCTCCGAGCTGAGTCCACCGAGACGTCGCCGAGGGCAGAGTCCTCACCGGAACGTCACCGAAACCGTACAAGGATACCGGCATACGTGAGTACCAGGTCCGTAATCCTTTTAACCCCAAACTCCCGAGACCGGCGAGCACTAGCCTGTCTGCCTAATTAACAGAGACCGGCGAGCATTAGCCTGTCTGCGCAATTAACCGACACCGGCGAGCACTAGCCTGTCTGCCTAATTAACAGAGACCGGCGAGCATTAGCCTGTCTGCATAATTAACTGAGACCGGCGAGCACTAGCCTGTCTGCTCAATTAACAAAGACCGACGGGCATTAGCCTGTCTATAACCCTCTTAAAACTCGAACCCTTAACCTGAACCGACCTGGCCGAAACTACGTACGAAGGGAATCAAAACACTTTCGTTTACGGGCAATTCAAAGTCAATGTGAGGTTTACTTACCGGAAATTATCCAGCGACCGTCACGTAATATTCCGTACCATTCCTGGAGGAGAGAATTCCCGAGGTAACCTGCACACTTGATAACCTTTAACCACTTGTATTTTTGACTGTTAAATAGCGAAATATTCCGACACCAAGGATCAACACAGACCGTACTCCGTTCGAGTTGTACTGAAGGTTCGACCAGTTCGCCGGCCTGTGAAACAAGATTGCCCGCTCAAGCTCGGGTGAAAATTACGAATATTTATTTCGTTGTAAATATTATTTATTTAGCCGCGTCGATTGTATTATTTTCCGTTTGCGTTATTTACCAGTTAGTTAAGTTGTACCTGTCCGTCCTGAATTAATTCCGTTTATTTGCTTATTCACAATTGTATATAATTGTTACCGAAGTGTGTTATTATTATTTAATAAACAATGTTATAAATGATTTCTGTGTTATAAATTCAAGCTTCGAAACTGCAACCATCACCTGGAATCCTTCTGAGTTACCCGGAGCAAAGATATGAACCCGGTTGGGGGTTACATGTCCCATGTTTTTCGTGGTCTTCCTCTTAATCTCTTTTGTGTTGTTTTCGCTAACCATACCTTTTTTGTCTGCCTTTCTTCTTCCATGCGTACCAGATGACCAAACCATCTTAATTGTTGCTTCGCGATACTTTCCAAAATAGGTTCTACATTTAGTTCTTGCCATATCTGCTCATTTCTTATTTTATCTTTTCGGGTAACTCCTTTAACTGCTCTCAGGTATTTCATTTGTATGGCTTGTATTCTGCTCTTCATTTTGTTATTTAAAATCCAACTTTCCGCTCCATATGTTAAGATTGGTTTGAACACTGTATTATATATGTATTGTTATTTTTGTCTTCTTCGATATTTCCTTTTTACTTATAAATGTATTGTTCATTGCATAGTATAGCTTTGTCGTATTATCTATTCTACTGTTTATTTCCATGTCTTGTTTTCCATCTTTGTGTATATTTACTCCTAAGTATTTGAATGTCTCTATTTGTTCTATATTTCTTCCATCTATTTCAATTTTTACTCTTGTATCATTTCTTCCTATTGTCATCACTTTTGTCTTTTCTTTGTTTATTTTTAAGTTTCTCTTTTTTAGTGCTGTATTCCAGATATTTAAGTTTGTTTGTAAGTCTTTTTCATTTTTTGCATATACTATTACATCATCAGCGAAGGCACTTTCAGCTATGTCCACCATCTGCATGTTCCTATACCCTACTTGTAATTTCTTTGTTTGTGCTTTGATTTCTTTTAAGACATCGTCAAGTATTATGTTGAAGAGTACCGGACTGAGTATTCCTCCCTGTCTTAGCCCTTCCTTGGTTAAAAACTCGTCTGATTTCATATTCCCTGTCCTTACGTAATTTCTAGTTTTCTGATATATAGTTGCTATGGCTTTTCTCAGTTTTTGATTTACTCCTCTTTTTCTAAGACTATTCCATATTTCTTTTCTTGGGATGCTATCAAAAGCCTTTTCGATATCTATGAACGCTACATATATAGTATTGTTCATGTTCTTTTGGATGAGTTGTTTCATTGTAAAAATATGGTCTTGCACCCCTCTACCTTTTCTAAAACCACTCTGCGATTCTTCTAGTTGTTGTTCGATTTTCATTTGTAACCTTTTTTCCAGGATTCTCTCATATATTTTTAGCATAGTACTCAGCAAGGTAATTCCCCTATAATTCCCACACTCTCTGTAATCTCCTTTTTTATATATAGGTAAAATTATTCCCACTTCCCAGTTTTTTGGTATATTTTGTTCCTTCCAGATCTTATTAAACAATTTTTGTAAAATTTCTATCCCGCTTTCACCCATGTTTTTTATCATTTCCGTTGTTATCCCGTCCTGTCCTGCCGCTTTACCTCTTTTTAGCATCTTAATGTCTTCTGTTATTTCTTCCTGTTTAATCTCATCTTTTTCTATGTATTCAGTGTTTTCTGTGGTTTCCTTGTTGTCTTCTATTTCGTCTGCCGTAATTTGTTGTTCTGTATTTAGCATTACTTCAAAATACTCCTTCCATCTTTTCATTATGTCCTCCTCTTCTTCTAAAATTTCTCCGTTTACTGATTTAATGTTCATATTTCTGTTTTGTTTCCCTTTCCGTATTGTTTTTAATAGTCTATAGAATAACTTCTGATTGCCCTTGCTATCTCGCTCCATTTTTTCCCTAAATTCTTCCCAAGATTGTTGTTTCGCTTTCTTCACCATTTCTTTGACTTTTACTCTTTGTTCTTTATATTTGTTATAATTTTCGTTATTTTTTTCGCTGAGATACTTTTTCCATTTTTGTTTTTTCAGCTTTACTTCTTTTTTAATTTTCTCGTTCCACCACCTTGTTTGTTTTTTGGTTATGTCTGTTTTGATACATCCGCATGTTTCTTTTGCTATTTTTATTATTTTATCTTTAATTGTTCTCCACATGTCTTCTAGTGTCATGGTATTTATACTTTCTCTGTTGTTATTCATTTCTGCCTCTATTTTCTCTTTATATAATTTGGCTGTCTCTTCTTCTCTAAGTTTATAAGTCCTAATTACTTCTTTTACTACGTTGCTCTTATTGTTTCTCTTAATTTTAATATGTTCTTTTTGTTTCTTAGTTTTTATTTCTATTTTTGTTAGTACCAGGTAGTGGTCTGAGTATATTTCACATCCTCTTCTCACACTCTTGTGTCTTTTATTTCTCTTCTATAATTCTTATTTACAATAACGTAATCTATTATTGATCGTTCTTTTCTACTTATTATTTCTCTTGTAAATTTATGAGTATCTTTGTGTTTGTAGAATGTATTTGCAGGGTGCGAATCATACAACTTTTACAGGGGGGGATACTATTCCACAAATTTTTTATACATATTTTAATGTTATACATTTACACAGACGGGGAAATATTCATCCCCGGCAGGGGTACGATTTTTATTCTAACGGGGGGGGGGGGGATATAAACCACAAGTACAAAAAAACCTTTGATGCATTTGTATAAGCCGTTAGGGTTAGACAACTCGATAACTGTACGCACCAAACGTAAAAACTAACAGAATGGAATAGTTAGTAGTGAAATTGGATACAGGTTTATCAGCATGCATTTCCGAGAAAATTTAGCACTTTGCGTTTGGGCATACAGATTTTAAGAGTGGAAAAGTTATCTCGCTGAAGCTCTAAAGATCGACCTGCGTATTAGAGATTTAGTCCATGTGGAAGCCACGATGCGATGTTGTAACGGTAGCAGCAACTTATTATGGAAAATAGAAGTCTTGCAATTTTTTATACATATTTTAATGTTGTGCATTTACACAGACGGGGAAATATTCATCCCTGGCAGGGATACGATTTTTATTTTACAGGGGGGGAAAATATAAGCACAGCCAGGGAAATCCCTGGCATCCCCGGCGGTGATTCGCACCCTGTGTATTTGTCACTATTAAGTTGTTCAATATACAAAAGTCTATTAATCTTCGGCCATTATTAATTCTGTCCTGTTCTCCATATATACCTATTGTACTTCCTGTTTCATCGTCTTTTCTGCCAACTCTTCCGTTTAAATCCCCCAGGATTAGTAATCTTCTCTCACTTTCTTCGGTCACTTCTGTTAGTTGATCCCAAAACTCATCTTTTATACTTGTCTTTTCATCCTCATTGGGCCCATATACAACTATAATTGTGGTTTTTACTGTTTCATCTATTTCCAGTTCTATTTTCAAAATTCTTTCTGATACTCCGTACCATTTACGTATGTATTTCAAGTTCTCTTTGTTAATGAAACATCCTACCCCTTCACTAGCTCGATATTTATTAACGCAAACATATTTATTTAAAAATCAGTTAAAACATACAAAACTTAAAAATATTTTTCAAATTTAATGCGATATATGAGCTTGCCAATGATCGCAGATTTCAACAATATTGGGACAAATAAATGATAAAGTCACTCTCATCTCCTCTTCTACATTTCCAAGCCTCTCGCGTTTCTTTGTTTTAATATTAACCATTGTTGAGAATCCTGCTTCGCAAAGATATGATGTTGAAAATAATAATAATGGGCTGTATTCTGATCTTATGTTTAAAGTTGTCTCTAACTAAAGTCGTGTTTAGCGTAAACATAAAACGATATAGCTTTATATAATTTTATATGTGTATAACAGAGATACGGGATGTTGCCATGGTAATTAAACATGTCGTTAAATTTAAATATGAGACGAGAATACCAACCATTGTGTTTAGTACTTTTTCTGCCAGACGCGGGTATTCATCTTCAACAGGGATCCAGAACTCTTCAGGAGTATTTTCAATGAACTTCAACTTCAATCCACGATCTGAAGAGAGCGACGTCAGTTCTTCTACTTCTTCATTCAGCGTAAGGCTGGAGATGCTGGAAGAAATAAACGGATTTCCGGATCCAACCATTCTGTTGTGTACTTAATTTTCTCGCGGAACATTTGAAGTAGCTTCACGGAGCATCAGTGTTCCGCGGACCACGGATTGAGAACCACTGCTATATACCAACAGAATTGGCTCTTAGGACAACCATTAGTAATATCAGAAGAGGAGATATCAAAATAGTGCTTAGTGTCTTAAGCACAAAGGTGGGTGCTGATAATGGAAATGGAGAAGCTATTATGGGCAAACATGGGTTTGGTGGATTCTGGATTTGATCTGGAAGGTACCTAAATCTAAGTTAACCACTTTCGGTGCACCTGAGGATGTCTGCAGGAGGTATGGTGTGAATTCTGACCATGGCAAGCCAATATGGTTCCTCTTATCGGTGCCGGAGCTGGACATTTACACAGGAAATGTTCAGCCGTTTCGTCCCCAATATTACACCCTCGACACATGGAACTGTTTGCCAGTCCGATTCTGTGCATGTGTTTGTTTAACTTACAATGTCCGGAATATATGCTGACACAGTTTTTTTCGTGATGGTTGGTTACAATACCTAGGTAATTTCTGCGAAGGGATTGGAATAATTGCCCTTGTATGACGACATTTATCCATATTTGTCCATCTAACACACTGGCGGTTATGGCTTTCTTGTTTCATTCTGTTACTAAGAGAGGCCAATGAAAGAGCAACAGCCGGTTCAGGTCCCCAGAAAGGTTGTTCTGAACCTTGCTTAGCTCATTAGTGTAAATTCCAGAGTGTCCTTTTACCAATACGAGTTCTAGGGCATTGTTTTCAGCTGCTAGTTCTAGGATTTCTTAGCATTGGAGTACTACCTCTGATACTATCTTGCGATTTCTTAACACCAATAAAGCGGCTCTACTGTCAGTTTTATATTTTATTCTTACCATTTTCCCATACCCCAATCCAGAACTATGCTTACACCCTGCGTGATGCCTATGACTTCTGCTTGAAATACAGTAGTGTGTTTACTTAAAGCAGTAGGTACTTTGTTGAAGCTTCAGGCTTCAGGTGTTCTGAGTATACCCTTACACCTGTTAATAATAATAATAATAATAATAAATTTTATTCAAAACATGACAGTATGCAGGTACACTGTAATATAATCATATATGTAAATACATATTGTGTTTGAAACGTCAACGAGAAGTTCTTTGAGAAGGTTACATCCTTGTGGTTGTGTTGTATTCTTGGAGGCAATATGGTTCCACGTTTTCCAAGTACACGTAGACATCTTTTTTGAATTTGTTGGGGTTGTAAAGTTCACTCCTAATATAAGGCGGTAGATTATTGTAGAAGACGATACTTTTGTACAGTGTGCCTTTTTCATATTTTGATAGTCGGTGGTTAGGAAAATGTATCAGATGTTGCTCTCGTAAATTGTAGTTTGAGGTTTTTGTTAGAAAATTTTCGTACAGATCTATATGTGTTGCTAGGTACACTAAACATTTGTATATATGGATTACATACAGGGTGCTGAAAAAATGGCGTATTAACTCAATGGTGCGTTGTTTACGGATACTTCTTGAGTATGGAAAAAATAGTAAAAAAATTATGTGTAGAATATTCTTCAAGATGTCGAGGTCTAAAGTTGAGTTTTTAACTTTCTTATTATTTTATATTAACAAAAGTTATACCTTTATTTTGAAAGTTAATAACGTAAATGATGAAAGTTGTAAATAATTTAGGCCGTCGCCGAAGAAAAATTCGAAAATTATTGATTCAAAAATGTTAAAAATTTGGAGCAACAAACACTAAATCCATTTGGCAACAGTGACAGGAACAACGCAGACGACGATTTTTTGCACAGGCATTTTAACACACACCTACGTGATTCAATATTTTTATTTATTCAGTATTTGACATTTTTGTCAAATTTTTCTGAATTATTTTCATCCTGAAAATGTACCAATTCAATGAATACGCCGATATATATTTAGCATTAGGCCGCTGTAATGGCAATGCGACTGCAGGTGCTAGACATTATGAACAACAATACCCTTTAAGAAGACATCCTGATGCAAATGTCATTAGAAGATTAGAGCAACTAGGAGTACTAGAGGTGTAGCACAGGAAATTGGTTTAGATAGAAGATTAACGTGGACTATTATTAATGATGAGGGATACCACCCATTCCACTACACCAAGGTTCAATCTTTACTACCAGAAGATAACAACAGGCGAATTAACTTTTGCAACGAACATTGTTATAGCCCTGAAAATCAACACCAAACATATGTTAGAAACTATCAACATCGTTTTAGTGAAAACGTATGGGCTGGGACATTGGGGAACCATGTAATTGGACCTGTTTTTTTTACCAGCACGGCTACGCGGAGAAAACTTTTTGCAGTTTTTAACGAATACTTTTGTTGAGCTTATAGACGATATTCCTCTGGCAGCAGTGAATAATTCGTGGTTTAAATTAGACGGTGCACCGGCACATAACACGGCACCAGTCCGAGCATGGCTTGATAACAATTATCCTAACCAATGGATTGACAGAAACGGCCCCGTACTTTGGCCAGACTTGACTGCGATGGATTTTTTCCTTTGGAGTTACATAAAAAATGTTGATTATCGAACGCCAGTTCAAAATAGAGAAGATCTAATTAATCGGATACAAGCAGCCTTTCAATTAATAAATCAAAACATGTTAGAAAAAGTTTCAAATAATATTATCAAAAGAGCTCGAGCTTGCTTGAACGCACAGGGTCAAAACTTCGAACACCTTCGCTAATTATTTCAACAACATTTGTATGATGATACTATTTAATTGTTATTATTTGTTTGTTGCATTGTTTCTAGGATACCTTACTTAAATACTGTACCTACTACTTTTTTATTAATAAACCACGTTGCCAGTTCAACTAATTTTCATAAATAAATAGTACCTCCATATCTTGAAGAATAAAACTCAAAGATTTTTTTAAATTATTTTCCCGTGTTCACCAAGTGTCCCTTAACAGCGTACCATTGAGTTAATACGCCATTTTTTCAGCACCCTGTATATTGTGAGTAAATTGTTAGCTCTAAAAACACCACGACAGGAGTCTCTACCTTTTAGTTTAGCGAGTATTCTGATAGCTCGTTTTTGTGTAACAAATAATGTATTTATGTTGGAACTTTCTCCCCAGAAAACTATTCCATACTGTAGCAGTGAGTAGAAATTCGCGTAGTATACTGTTTTTAATGTTTGTAAGTCTGTTGTTTTAGACAACACTCTAAGTGCATAGCATACCTACTGTATTTAACTTGCGGTTCAAGTACGTTAAATGATGATTCCATGTTAATCTATCATCTATTTGGATTCCTAAAAACTTAGTGTATTCGCTGCACTTGATTTCTTTTCCTGCCAAGCATAAAACATCATCCGTTTTAATTGCATTATTGGTTTTAAATATAATGCAATGCGTTTTTTTCAGCGTTCAATGCAAGTTTGTTTTCTTGGAACCATGTTTTGGCCTGCTTCATACAATTATCGGCGTCTTCTTTCATGTTTTCAGTCGTCTTTGATTTGGTGATGAAATTTGTGTCATCTGCGTATTGTACAATTTTAACATGGGCTTGCTCAATGTGTATTGTGAGATCATTTATGTAGATGATAAAGAGTAATGGAGCCAGTATACTGCCCTGTGGTGCTCCTAGGCTGAGTTCTCTTATCGCAGATTCTTCACATTTACCATTTTTATGTGTGACCACTTTTTGTTTACGATTCTGTAGATAGCTTATTAGCCATTTAAGGGAAATGTCGTGGAATCCGTAGTGTTTAAGTTTTGTGATTAAAATCTGATGGTTTAGACAATCAAACGCTTTTGAAAGATCTACAAATATCCCACAGGGAATGTTCTTTTCTTCGAGTGCGTCTAGGATATATTGTGTGAAATCGTAGATGGCTGTTTCCGTGCTTCGATATTTTGTAAAACCGTGTTGAGCGTTGTTCCATAGTTTACACGTATCCATAAAAGAATATATTCTTTTGAATGCCACTTTTTCTATTACCTTTGATATAGAGGTTAGTAAACTTATTGGTCTATAACTTGATTCCTCGTTTCGAGATCCTTTTTTGTATAAAGGTTTTATAATTGCTACTTTCAAACATTCAGGAAAAATTCCGTTGATTAGAGAATGATTTATTAAATGACATAGTGGTTTAGAAATTACATGCACCGATTGTTTTAAGAGGGTTACCGGAATGCCATCTACGCCAGAGCTCTTTTTGTTTTTTAGATGTTTTACGATTTCTAATATTTCCTCCTCTGTAGTTTCCTCGAAAGCCATTTTCATATTGTTGTTTGGTATGTTGCACTGGTATGTAGTGTCTGTTTGATTTTGTGTTATCAATTGTGCTGCACACGTACCAAAATATTCGTTGAATTGGGTTGCTGTTGGTGTCCCTTCCGTTGCTGTTATTTCTGTACTTGAGTTTTTTATGTTTACATTGTTGCTTACTATTTTCCACATGGTTTTTGCTTTGTTGTCCGATTTTCGTATTAATTCGTTATGTTGGGTTTTCTTTTGTTCCGTTAATAGTGAGTTATACTTTAATTTTTTCGCTTTGTAGTGTTTTTCCCCATTTGGCATATAGTGCTGTAATACATATAGCACATCTAACTCGTGTTTACATTTTTGTATTTCGGGCGATGGTGTGGTTTTCTGTTTATGTTGCTTTTTTATTTTTTTGGTAATGGGCATGGTGCCATTCTGGTGGTATATTAATGTTTGTGTAAAAGTTTCCCACTTTGTGTTGGTGTCTGTTAGATTATATAAGTCGGTCCATGTTTCTTTAGCAACCATTTCTGTGAAAGTTTTTATGGTATTGTTAGTGATGCTTCTTGAATAGATGAATTCTGGTATTTTATGTAACGCTATCTCTCCGTGCATTATTTGTGCCGTATGGTCTGAAATATGGGTGTCCAGAACAGTTGTATTACAATTTTGAATATTTGTTATAATGTTGTCAATGCATGTTCGACTTTTCGCTGTTATTCTGGTCGGTTCCTTTATTAATAGTTTTAAGTTATATGCATTGAGGAGTGCTATTAATTCTGTAGAGTTTTTGGACTCAACTTTTGTGTTTATGTTCAAGTCACCAGTGATTATAAATTTCTCATTTTTGTTAAAAAGTATTTCCAATAAGTGTTCTAATGTCTCGAAAAAAACATCGATGTTTCCATCTGGCGGTCTGTATATTGTTATTATTACTATGTTAATACACAGTTGAATTGTTGTTGCTGCAATTTCTATTTCTTTTGGTGACGTTAATTTCCCGATATCGGTGTTTTGGCTGTATTTAATGTGGTCTTTAATGTATATTGCAACTCCTCCGTGATGTTTTGCTTGCCTGCAGAAATATGCTGCTAGAGTCAAGTTTGTAAGTTTTGGTATATTTATTTGATTATCTGTGAGCCAGTGTTCAGATAAGCAAAGAATGTCACATTGTTTTTCTTGTGCCAATTTGGTTATCTCTTGTATACTGGTGCTTAAGCATTGTACGTTTTGATGAATCAGGGTAAAACTTGATTGCTTTCTGGTACCTTTTGTTTTATGGTTTGGTATGCGGACTGGGTTTATTTGGTGATCTAAAAAAGAATTAGTGTTGTTATTTTGTTGGTTAGCTTGTTTTTGTTTGTGGTACAATTTGAAGTTGTTGATATTTCATATCTAAACTATATCAACAATTGTTACCCATTGCGCCATCTATTGTGATTCTCTAGAACTATTACATGTGTCATAAATGCCACTGCTGTATGTGAATAAAAGTCAGTCTTATACGAGTTATCAACAAAGCTGGTTGTTTCATTGCCACCCTCTCGGTTTAATAGGTTATGTGCTCAGGACGTTGTGACGTGAAAAGTTTAGTTGTTACGTAGAATAAGACTCGTTTTATATCCTTTTGAACGGTATAGTAAGTTGTAAAGAAAATGGCTGTGAACTATCTCGCGAGTGTTCCGAAGTTACAAGGCCGCGAAAATTATGAGGAATGGTCGTACGCCATTGAGAATTTTCTAGTGCTTGAAGGCTTGAGTAAGTGCATTGATGGTTCAGAACCGGATACAGTACAGGTAGCGAAAGCCAAGGCAAAGATTGTGCTATCCCTGGATCCTTCTTTATATGTACACGTGAAAGAAGCTACAACTGCAAAAGAAGTTTGGGAAAAGCTCAAAAATCTTTATGAGAACAAGGGCTTTACAAGTTAAATTGGCCTTCTCCGTACGCTAATATCGTTGAGATTAGAAAATTGTGCATCAATAGAAGAATATGTGAATCAAGTGATCGAGACTTCTCAGAAACTTGATAGGACAGGCCTCAAGCTCGATACCACGCTGGTCGGAAGTTTACTTTTGGCGGGATTGCCAGAAAGATTCGCTCCAATGGTAATGGCGCTAGAGCATAGTGGGATCGATATTACCACCGATTCAATCAAGACGAAGTTACTTGATATGCAGCCAGATGGCAGCACACATACAAGCTCAAAAACAGCTGGTGCCTTCGTCGGTAAATCAGAAAACCATCAGAAAGGTCAAAAATACAAGAGTCAGCTGTTTGACAGAAATACCAAAAATAACAGTAAAAACAAAGACAAAAGTGATATCATTTGTTATAAATGCAAGCAGCCGGGTCACTATATGTCAAAGTGTCCCCAAAGGAGTCAAAGTCAAGTTAAAAGTGCTTTTAATGTCGTTTTTCTTAACACAAAGTTTAACAACACGGAATGGTACTTAGATTCAGGTGCGAGTGTTCACTTGACTTGCAGGCAAGATTGGTTGTTAAATCAGAGAAAACCAAAGCTAAAAGAAATTATGGTTGCTGATAATACCAAAATTCCAGTGCAAAGTTGTGGTGAAATTGAAATACTTACTAAAGTTGGCGAAGAAAACTTTGAAGTACAAATCAAAAATGCTCAATATGTACCCAAGTTAACGACGAATTTATTATCTGTTAGTGAACTTTTGAAAAACGGAAATTATCTAGAATTTGACAAGAACAATTGCAGGATCTACAATGCTGAAAAAGTTTTGGTGGCTATGGCTTTTTTAAATGATGGTGTGTACAAAATAGATGCGTCAGAAAAGTGCTTGTTTGTTGGACAAGCAGTAGTCACAGGTGAAACTTGGCATAAGAGGTTAGGTCATATAAATTCAAGCTATCTGAATAAAATGAGAGATGGTCTAGTAGAAGGGATAAACTATAGAGGCCAGGCAAAAATTGATAAACAGAATTGTGAAGTCTGCTGCGAAGGAAAACAGTCACGATTGCCTTTTGGACATACAGGTAGTAGAGCAACTGAATTACTAGATGTAATACATAGCGACTTATCAGGACCTATGGAAACAACCTCCATAGGTGGTTCAAAATATTTTGTGCAGTTCCAGGATGACTTCAGTCGTATGTCTTTTGTCTATTTCATCAAAACGAAGAATGAAGCCTTTGAAAAGTTCAAAGAATTTCAGAATTTAGTCGAAAAACAGCTTGAAAGAAAAGTCAAGGTTTTACGGACAGACAATGGTAAAGAGTACGTTAACACAGAATTTGAAAGTTATTTGAGAAAACAGGGTATAATTCACCAAACAACGAACCCGTATACTCCTGAACAAAATGGCCTTTCAGAGAGGTTAAATCGTTCTTTAGTGGAGAAAGCTCGATGTTTACTGTACGAGGCAGATTTAGAAAAACGCTTCTGGGCGGAAGCCGTAAACACAGCTTGCTACCTAAGAAATAGGTCTCCGGTGTCTAATATTTCAAAAACACCATATGAAGTGTTTTTTGGCCGAAAACCAAATTTAAGCCACATTAGAATTTTTGGAAGTACAACCATGACCCATGTACCAAAAGAAAAGAGAAGAAAATGGGACAAAAAATCTGCGAAACTGATTCTAGTTGGATTTTGTGAGAACACAAAAGGTTATAGATTGTATAACCCAAAAACAGATCAAGTAATTAAAAGTAGAGATGTACAGATTATTGAAAAAGAAATAAAAACGGGTAAGAACATAGATTTGTGGATCGAAAACAAAACAGAAATGAATGGTACAAAAAATTCAATGCCAGAAGAAAGTGATTCGGATCAAGAATTGGAACTAAATTCAATTTGGGACACACCGGAACAAACATCTGAAGATGATTCAAGTGATGAAACATATGTTGCTGCAGGTGCAGATACTACGACCCCAGAAAATGTGAGAAGATCCGAGAGGGAAAGAAAAGTGAAAACCTTTGAAGATTTTGTTACTTATTTCACCCCAGGAAAGCAAAACACTGAAGAAATTCCACTTTCAGTGGGAGATCCAGGCTCAGTGCGGGAAGCCCTTTCAGGAGCAGATCATCAGAAGTGGGTAAGTGCAATGACAAGTGAAATGCAAAGTTTTTATAAAAATCATGCATGGGACCTAGTGGACCTCCCTGAAGGTCAGTCGCCGGTAAAGTGCAAATGGGTTTTTAAGAAGAAAATGAATAGTGATAACAGTGTTACTTATAGGGCTAGGTTAGTCGCAAAGGGTTTTAGCCAAAGACAAGGTATAGATTTCGATGAAACTTTTTCCCCAGTAGTCAGACATTCAACCTTAAGGTTACTCTTTGCTTTATCTGTTCAGTTGAACTTAAACATTTTCCATTTAGATGTTGTCACAGCCTTTTTGAATGGAAAACTGGAGGAAGATGTGTTCATGGAAATACCAGAGGGTTTTATTGGTAAGAATCCTAGAAATAATGAAAATAAAGCATTAAAGCTCAATAGAGCAATTTATGGTTTAAAACAGTCCTCACGTGTGTGGTACAAAGAAGTTGAGGATGTGCTAGTTAGTCTAAACTATAAAAAGTGTGATTATGAGCCTTGTATTTTTGTTAAGTCTGAGAGTGGTTTAATAACCATAGTTGCTTTGTATGTAGATGATTTTTTTATTTTTTCTAATTCCATGCAGGAGACAGATATTTTGAAAAAACAGTTAAATTCAAAATTCAAAATCAAGGATTTGGGTCAAATCAAACAGTGTTTGGGCATGAGAATCAGAAAAGATAAAAATAAAATTGTATTAGATCAGGAACAGTACATTGATCAACTTTTAGATAAATTTAACATGAGCGAGTGCAAGCCAGTAAGCACGCCCATGGAAAAGAATGTGTGCTTTGATCAGGCAAATTCGAATGTTTGTAATAAAGAATTGCCTTATCAACAGCTTATAGGTAGTCTGATGTATTTGTCAGTACTGACGAGACCCGATATAACATTTACAGTCAATTTTCTCAGTCAGTTCAATAATTGCTACACTGAACAGCACTGGAAATGTGCTAAAAGAGTACTGAGGTACTTGCAAGGTACGAAGCATTATTGTTTAAAATATGAAAAAGATGATTTAGATCTCATGGGTTTCGTTGATGCTGATTTTGCAAATAATGTTCATGACAGAAAATCATATACAGGTTTCATTTTTAAATTAGCAGGTGGTGCCATTTCGTGGGAATGTAGTAAACAAAAAACCGTGGCACTGAGTAGTACAGAAGCCGAGTACATGGCAGTCACTGAAGCTTCTAAAGAAGCCATCTACTTAAAAAATGTATTGTCAGATTTGCTGGGCACTTCCAAACGTATTGTTATTTTCAACGACAATCAAAGCGCCCAGAAATTAGCTATAAATCCAGTATGTCATAAGAGGTCCAAACATATAGACGTACGTTATCATTTTATCCGAGAAGCTATCTCAAACAAGTTAGTCGAACTTAAGTTTTTACCCACGGATGAAATGATAGCTGATGTTTTGACAAAAGCACTGTGTTCATCAAAGCATTTGAAGTTTAGTGCTGAACAGTGTTGTGACGTATCTAGATACTTATATCTAGATACAGTATCTAGATACTTTTGAAGTATCTAGTTACATATCTAGATACTTTGGAAAAAATGTAACGATATCTGTAACTAGATACATTTTTCATTGTATCTGGACATCTTAGATACTTAGATACTTTTTTCGTGATTGTGCTGTACATATTTTTATTTTTTATGAAACATTAAAAATTAAATCTATTAAAACTGAACGCCGATTCTGCACGGTAACTGAGACATAGCCGTATGTTGAACTGGGCGTTCATAATCTGTCAATTATTAAATTGTCAAATTCCGCCTGGTTATACAGGGTGTTATTTAATGTCATGCAGATATTTCAGGGGGTGATAGTACTCAACAAAATAAGAAAAAAATGTTAATATACACATGATCAAAAACGCGCCATATTCAATATACAGGGTGGCGAAGTTTCAATTTTTTTTTTATATTTTGCGTTTGGAGATAATTATTTGAAATTTAGTATAGCTACTATCTTTTAGGATCTCTACAATAAAATGTCAAAAATCAAATGTAATTATTTTATATTGTGCTTTTTCTACTTTTATTTCTATTCCAGCATAGAAAAATATTTTTTCTCAAATTTTACAGGCAGAATAGCGTTTTGTATAGTATGTATCTGATATGTATCTAGATACTTTTTGAATGTATCTGTATATGTATCTAGATACCTTGTAAAAAAGGTATCTGTATCTGTATCTAGCTACATTTCTTGAGAAATATCTGTATCTGTATCTAGATACTGTAAAAAATGTATCTGTCACAACACTGGTGCTGAACTAGGTTTAAGTGAATGTTAATATTTGTTTAGCTAAGTGGGAGTGTTGATATTTCATATCTAAACTATATCAACAATTGTTACCCATTGCGCCATCTATTGTGATTCTCTAGAAGTATTACATGTGTCATAAATGCCACTGCTGTATGTGAATAAAAGTCAGTCTTTTACGAGTTATCAACAAAGCTGGTTGTTTCATTGCCACCCTCTCGGTTTAATAAAAATGTAAATGCCACATCTTCTTAAAAAAGGAGTTGGGTCATCGTGATAAAATGGGAGTGATAAAATGGGAGCATATTTTGTAACTAGTTACAAAATGAAACACTTTTCGCAACTCAAATCATCTTTTTGTAACTAGTTACAAAATGGGAGCATATTTTGTAACTAGTTACAAAATGAACCACTTTTCACAACTAAAATCAATGTCGAAATGTTGACATTTCGTAACTGAATTGGATAATAGTAATTTGTAATACAAGTGTTGAAAGCTTGCGTTTGCCACACGAATGTGAAGTTTGCAGCACGAACGATAGTGAGTGCTGCAGTCACATGAGAGTGGCAAATACAAGCTTTTAACACATGTATTACACACTATTTTTTCTACAACCACATTTCCACAAAAAAATTTAAATATTTCTGCAAAATCAAATCTGACATTCATCAAATGTCAGATTTAACATTTTGATTTCGGTGCGGCAAAATTATACTTTGCCGCACCGAAAATCATGCATGTGCGTGCGGAAAGTAAATTTTCCGCACGCTAATTTCACTTGTTCGGCAAACACTCATTTTCAATACTCGTATCTATGGAGACGAAGTTTGAAAATCCCACTTTCCATGGTGGGAGTAGAAAATAGTTATTTACGATATGAGTATCGTAACAACTCGTATTACGATGCGAGATGGAAAGTTTGTCAAACGAGACCGCAGGTCGAGTTTGACAAATCCATTGAGGATCGTAATACGAGGTTACGATATGAATATCGTACAAAGCTTTATCTACTTTCATAAAATTAGCAAAAAAATTAAATATTTATCAATAATTGCCTGATGCAAAAGTTGACTGTTCCAATTTTCATTGAAATCTAATACGTTAAGGCTTGATTTTTTGTTTATTTGGTGTTGGTTGCTGTCAGTTTGAATGAAAATTGGAACAGTCAACTTTTGCATAAGGTAATTAATTATTGGCAAATATTTCATATTTTTTGATAATTTCATGCAAGTAGATAAAGCTTTGTACTATATTCATATCGTAAAAATCGTAAAAAGTGCATAATAAATGTTTATAACAAGTAAAATAACTATGAATTCTCTTGTCAATCTGTCATTTTTATGTCAAAAGTTATTACGATACTAGTGCGGTAATATAGTTCATTACAACACGATTTTTCGTTTCGAAATATTGATATTACGAAATGAAAGTAGATAAAGAATATTACACAACCCAATTTTAAACCAAATGCCGCGCAGATGCCTACTATAATAATAAATAAAATAATTTATTGCTTGTCAGATATTGACAATGAATTATTATTTAGAACGTGGAAGAACGAAATTACGAAATTAGATAAAATTTTGTACGTAATACGTTATGAAAAGCGATATTGTTTGACTCACGTAATTTGCAAAACTCGCTAACGCTCGTTTTGGCAAACTTACGACTCGTCAAACAATATCGCTCTTTTCATAACTGATTACGTAAATAACTAGTTTAGGATAGAACTAGAAACTAGCAGTGTAATTTATATTTTCTGTGGTTAATAATGACATTTAAGAAATTAACTTATGTTCACAAAATAAAAATGTCTAAGATGGTGCAGTGGTAGAATGTCATACTATACTGTATTCAAGTTAAAGATAGAGTGGATGTAAACAAATACATGCGCTGTTCACGTGCTTGAAAGAAACAGGGTAGTATTAAGGAAATTCGTAAAGATTTGCATACAAACCAGTATAGCAAAAAAATATTTAAAAAATCAACTAAAAACAAATTTGAAATGATGTTAATAATTAGACATTTGGTAATGAATAACATTTTATAAAGAACATTTTTATTCGATGATAAAGTTGGGTACAAAAAATAAAAAATAAAATGAAAATAAAATAATTTTAAGCCGGACATGGACTGATGTCAACGACGTGTAATTCCAGGGTGCAGTGGTGAGGGTTCAGCCAATCGCATTAGCCAAAATGGAGCACAGGTGCTGATCACGCATTGATCACGCGCCAATCATTGTTTACATCCACTTTATCTTTAACTTGAATGAAGTATAGTGTAATGTTAGTCCTTGGGTTGAATCTCCTGAAGGGTAGGATTGTCCTCCAGTCTGGAGGTCGGTATTGAGCCCCGGTGACTATTCGTCATTAGGCATTTATTTAACGACATTCTCTTCTGAATACAGGCCTACGAGGTAGAGGAACTAGTTTCTGTACATACAGATGTGACTACTGGCTATATTATTAGAAACTTTATTAAAATTAGAAGAAATTTCAAATAGTATGTTTTGTAACACATTTATTTAGTTTTTAACATTAAAAATATTATGAAGATTGTTCAATATAAACATGTTTGGACTGCCCAACCGCCACCTCATCACCACGACAATGGAATTCAGTTATTAGTAGGTAGGTACTAGTGACACGTCTGTCAAAAGTATTTGTTGTTTGCTTCTTTGTAAGTGTTATGATAAGTTGGAAAATGGCATTTATGGTAGAAAATCCATGCAAATATAATCTGCGTGCTGTTATTTAATTTTTGGCCGCTGAAGGGCGTCAGCCAATGGAAATTTATACAGGACTGAAAGCTGTATACAGGGTTATTCAAATTCGAAGCTCACCATTGGGATCTCGGAAACCGTAAGAGTTACAACGACGGTTAAATTGGGGCAAAGTTGCGCTATACAATGCTGATTAATATTTAAAAAACAAATTTGACCTACCTATCTTAGTTTTTTTGTTAAGAGCAAAAAACAGAAAAATGTCAATTTGGTTTTTTTAGCATAATTTGGTTGTTATTAAAAATTTTTCAAATCTGTTAAAACTTTCTTTAAGCAACTTTTTAGCCGTAACACCGTAGTGGTATCAAAAATTTTCTACGACGTTTCGGTTTTCCGGAATCATCATCAAATTCGCTTTTTCTTATGGGCGCCATGTTGGATTTTTATAGCATCTCATACAGTTTTTGATGGTGATTTCAACGATGTATGACGTGATGGCGTTTCACTGCCGAAAACTGCTGTTATGTACAAAAATAGTAAATTGCCATGGAAAAACAAACAGAAATAACACAAAAACAAAATTGGTTGATTTAATAGTTCTTGTCAAAAAGTTTTATATTATTACCAAAGAGTATAAATATAAAGAGATTCAGCCTTATGGGGTATAACGTAATAGTGAAAATCCGCCGCCCGCCAGGAAATCAAGATCGGCCGCTCTAGCGGCCGGCGGATTGAACTAAACATCGTTTGTTTATGCTAAAGCAAGTCAAGGTGTGCAGATTCCTTTCTTCTTTAAATTCTACAGCGTTGTCAGATTGTGGTTAAAATCGGAAAATGTTAAGATGTTTTTTTAATATAAAGAAATTTGAATGTAATTAATTTTACAAATTATAATAATCCTTTTATAATTTTTTTTAGTGATTATGATCCCTAAAACTTAAAAAAACGGGTTAATTATAGAAAAGTAAACATAGCAGAAAAAACGCAATCCACAAATATTTTAATAGTCTTATTAGAGTGCTAAATTTCATAAGTGGAAATTATGTTAAATTTTCTAGTTTTGAAGTTCGCATTTATTTTCAGTGATTTAAATCTAAAAAATAGTATGTATTTTATACTTGCTAGTGTAAAAATTACTGATATACTGTTTTTTACGAATATCTAAACCTTATCATATATGATTAATGTTTGTTGTTTAGCAAAAGTTTATGTTTTAGTAATGTTCGTAAGAAAATGCTAAATTCAATTCATGTTGTCGCTGAATTTTTTGAAAATATAAGATGTTACTAGCTGAAGTTTATTAATTGACGTTAGCAACAACCATATGATCAGGATAATCAGTTCAACATTTATAAAACAGAATGGCACCCAATTATTACTTAAAGTACATTATAAAACAAGTAGGTAAACGAATTTCAACGTACGAGTTTGAGAACGAAACTTCATGTTCGTGAGTTAGCATTACTTATACGTGCCCTATTTATTAATTTATTTATTCTAATATAACTTGGAACAGGCATGCTAATTTTACTTCGACTCATTTCGCTTAAATTTTAAACAGCAATAAAATCCTAAGAAAATTCTCAAAACATAGGAAATTCCTAATTCTATATTGTTCTATTCCTGTATTGTTTTTCGGATTTTGAATAGCTGGTCAACGGCTTACATTATTTTAATCCCTGGGATGATTTAGTTTGTATGTACTTTATTTTAAGAGGATTTGTTGAACAATAGAAGGTAATAAGTAATGCTATATCTGATGGTTAGTATAGGTATATATTGCACTTTTTAAATTTAAGTCTCAGTTTTAGAACAGCGGTTGCTTCGTCTTGTAGGCTTCACGTGTTTTTTATAGTTTAAAACTTCTTACGTGTAATTGAGTTAATTATCTAGAATTTGTTTTCTTTTGGTGTTCGAAATGGTAAATACGTGTGCGTACATAAACTGTAAATCAAATCAGAAAACTCATTCTGACTTAAGTTTTTTCCGTTTCCCTACGGACAAATGTAAAAGTAAATTATGGTTAATTAATTGCGGCAATCCACATCTTTTTACCTTAAATGTAGATCAGCTGCGTGGCAAAAGAATTTGTGCCACTCATTTTTGTGAACACCATTTTACGAATTCCCATAAAAATAGACTCCTTCATAATGCTTTTCCAGTAAATTATAAAAATAACGAAAGTGATTTCACAAAATATGTCGAAAGTGTGCCACCTGTTTCGCCCAAAAAATTAACAGTAAAAAGAGAAGTCGCTCCGAAAGTGTACAGTAAAGTGCTTTTTAATTCGGAACCTTATTTATCAGCAACAGATAACATCTCACTTGGCGAAGCAAACAAAATGCGGGAAAATTCCTCTATCATACAGGTAAGTCAAATACATTGAATCAATTCTTTACTTATTTACTACCTACCACCTACCACAACAACAAAACAAAAAAAAAAGACAAATACATATTAGATATTAGTATTTGTGCGACAATACACCAGATTAATTTTATTCAGATTTTTTCCTAAAACCGTAAATTAAAAAGTTACTGGAAATATAGGTTTTATACGAGCCCTGTTGCAAAATAGTTATCCTACCTATTTAATTTATACATTATCTGAAAAGCATAAACGTCAATAATAGTTATTTTTTGTATACTCAATGGTAAACGGCCATTTTACTTTGTAGAAAATAGTAAAGAAAAGTGGCATTTTTCTCGTTAGCAACCTTTTCCTCATTACAACGCTTGAGTCATTAGCAACCAACACTTTATTCCTAGCAACACAGTCTGTTTGTTTACTTGTTACTATGTACGTGTTGTAGTTGCTATGTTTCCATACAAACATAACCTTGATAAATTTAACAAATTTGTCTAGAAAATTCGAACTTTTAGTACTTACACAAAAAAATAGCGTATTCAACGCGTAAGAAAAGTGGTTTTCTAGCTCGTATTTAGTATTATTATTCGTTGTTAATTAATTATAATTTTGTAAATAGTAATGCTTATTTGTTAGTACATGTTTATGTGTAGTTCATTTTTAAATTACTTTTTGAGGTAGGCTTTGATTTTGACTTAATTTAACAGTTTATTTTGAAGTGTACATTCACACAATAAATTACTTTTAATTTTGTTTTTAAATACCACTCATCCGACACCCGATGGGTATATGGATAAATGAAGAAGAAGAAGAAGAAATACCACTCAATTAGATTATGTACCCATATGCGCAATGGGGAACCATTTTGATAGATCCAAGTTTCATTCACATTAACAATACTAATTTTTTCGTTTTATTCGAAAATGATTTTAAAACTTAATTTTTGTGATTTTTGTTGCCCCAAAACACATTTTCTGTAGGTATAGATTTTTGTATTTTATAACCTTTTCTATTTATAATCTTATATAGTATTAATTCTTCAAAGCCTACAGTTTGTTTTGCAAATTCCAATAAATTGTTCATAGTAAAGTGTTTTCCATTTTTATTAATTCACAATTTTTTATGTTTAAATATTTTTTAAAACCAACATTTTTTAAATAAATTGCAAGTTTGCTTCCTGTTTTTTATTTCCTTTACTTATTTCACAATTCAAATTGGGAAAGAATACAAACAAAATTGAAAAATTTGACTGAGTCATTTAAGTTAGGAAACTTTATAATTGAATTATTATTTTTTAAATACTGATTAACAAATACATAGACAAGTAATAATTGAAAATTATAAGTTATGTTTATATTATTAACTTGATTATCATTACCATTTTTATTTTATTTTTATTAGTTTTTTCATTATTCTTAGAATATGTACTGTATTCTATAAATTATTATTTATGTCTATTTCGTTACTGTTGTGTAGGCTTGTAGGCATTTAAAAAGCATATTTCTATAAGTTTTAATAAAAAGCGTATTTTCAAACACACATAAAAACCACTGTATTTTATTATTTTTGCCGTAATTATACTCTTTGCTGTAAGCAAAGAATTGTAAATATATTTATTCTGGTGAAGCTTCAGCTGTAAACAACACTGTAAAATGTTAAGAGGTTTAGAAACTTGTTCGCGTAAAAACCAGGTAAAGATTCTACGAATTTGTTGACCTACAGCAACCTACAATTGATAATGCGTACAAAATCTGTTGTTTAACACAAATTTTGCTTATGCAACCCAACATACAACTATTCTCTACAATATATAGGCGTTAACCTTCTTCTCTATTATATATTCTTTGTTATTACCTTAAATACCATGAGATCAAAAAAAAGATGATTCTGAGCAGGCCTTGACTAGCATTCTAGAACCAGTGTAGCCAATCGTGTTGTACTAGTCAAGGCCTGCTCAGAATAATTTTTTTTTTCGATCTCATGGTATTTATTAAAATGGCTTTCTCGAATTCTGAAAAACGAGATAGGTATGTAACGAATGTATTATGTTGAGCGTGGTAATTCTGTTGTTGCAAGCAATAATTATTTGGAAGCCTATCCTGCAAGGCGGCAACCTGACAGGTCACTTTTTCTAAAACTTGGCAGAAATCTGGCAGAATATGGACAAGATCGTCGACGTTATGGCAATAGAGTAGCCGAGTTGTAACAGTATTTATGGGAAGACTAGGTAGGTCCACAAGTCGACCCAAACAATAACGGTCTGAAGGAAATCAAACGGCGCATACTAAACGCTAATAAATGCTACTATGGCCTATCTAAGCGTCTCCCTAATAAACGACTTTCACGAATAACAAAACTGAGAATATATAGGACCCTAATAATCCCTGTGTTAACATACGGGTCGGAGACGTGGACTATCTCCAAAGCGGACGGGAGCTCCCTACTCATTTTTGAACGGAAAATACTATGTAAAATTTTCGGACCTGTACAAGAAAACGGATCATGGAGGCACAGATACAATTTTGAATTATATAACCTATACAAGAATAAGGTCAACGGAAGAGATATTGTTACGGCTGTTAAACAGAACCGACTGCGCTAGGCAGGACATGTGGTCCGAGCTAGTGAATAAACCCCATAAAAAAAGTGTCCAGTACTGAACCGGTAGGGAGTAGAAAGCGAGGCAGGCCAAGGCTTAGATGGGTTGATGGTGCAACACAAGATGCAAGAACTATCGGTGCCCCCAACTGGAAGACAAGAGCACAAAATCGAAAGGAATGGGGGAAGACGATTGAGAAGGTCGAGGCTCTTACAGGGCTGTAGCACCACTGATGATGATTATTACAGTTTTTAAACTATTTATTTCTTAAACAAGCAACAAATTCCAGTAAAGTAGTATCAAATGAAGCGCATTTTTTTTTATCTTTCGATTGATACCACTATCAATCCTCTCAAGTCAAATGGCAAGCAGGAATCTGCATATATACGATTTCCCATGCTATTTTCATATGTTTGCCCCTTAAGTCAAACACTCAGTATAAATTAAGATGATTCAGACACACACTAAGACAACCCCAAGGCTTTATAGATAAACAAAGTCAAATGTGCGTTGCATTACCCTTACGACCATTTGGGAGGTAGCGGTTTCGAACCCTACTGCCGACTGCCTTGAATCGAGTTTTTGGGTGGTTTTCCCGATTCAATAGAGTTAACTATCTCCAAGGTAAATACCGGGGTAGGTAATTTTCCACCTATAAGCTCTTTATCCTAGTTTAACCTATCCTTCACATCCGTTCTCCATTGCTAAAGAGGTGTTCTGCCCTCCTAAAAGTGGACCGCCACCTCATCTCTCCGGGGTGGAATGTAATAACGTCGAATTTCCTTTTTTCCTTACCCTTACTGCACCATATGCCGGGTTATGTAAATTTAAAAGTCACACTGAAATGTTCTCGACTTAAGAAATATTCAAATATATCTTAATTATTATATTGTATATTATGGCACCAAAATATATACACCGAGTTAATCAATATACATATCACAATAATTCATATTTACATCAATTTTGCTAAATTAGGTACCTAAAAAACTAACTATCTTGTACAGGTTTTCTATTTAAAAATTCAGTGCATATCTCTAAAAATTCAGCTGGTTTTTCGCTATGTAACCAATGACCTGCACCTTCTATTACTTTAAATTCCGCTTTCGGAAACAGGTTCAATATTTGTGGATGGTCAGTTTTTCTGAAACACAACATAATTATTACTACTTAATGATAACAACCGTACTTACACCTACTGAATAAAGTCTGATACCCCTCCAGCTACAAAAAGCACAGGACCTGCATATTTCAAATCGCCAACGTCCGGAAACCTTGCTATATGATTAAAATTTGTCAATAATACAGGGATGTTCACACGCCATGTATAACTAAAAAAAAATATATCGTGGTAATTATAAAATACAACATAACACACGATAATACCTTCCATCTGATTTTTGAATTAAATTAGTTAGAAGAAACGCTCGCAAACCTTTATCGGTGATGGTTTTCGCTAACTGTAGATCAGCAGCTAATCTGGCAGATGACATAGGCACGTTATTTGGTAAAGTTACGTTTTGTAATACGTTAAATAAAGCGGGCATACTTTTTAAATTTGGACTACTTGTAACTGGTGACACGTCGCCAACTATTAGTTTATCTACCATTTCTGGCTGAAACAAAGACATTACAACATTTCCAACTTCATTAAGAACCAAGTCCACTTACATACTTCAAAGCAAAATACATCATAGCACGTCCACCCATAGAATGTCCTAAAAAGGTAGCCTTTTTGAATTTTTGTTGATGTAACATTTTTTTAATGTCTTCAGCCAAATGTGGATAACTATGAACGGTGCTATGGGGACTATCGCCATGATTTCTGGCATCGACAGCAATTATTTTGCGTTTTGGCACCACTTTCTGATGAAACGCTTTACATAAACTGTTCCAATTAGCTTTAGAACCAAGAATTCCGTGCATTACTATCAAAGGTGGTTCACCGTTGGAGGGTTGGGTACTTTCGTAGGATGCAAACGACATGTCAACTGTATCTAATTTACTACATACAATTGCTGTTGTATATAGTTTTGCTTTTTCAAATGACTTCGGTACTGGAACTGGTAATTTCGTTAAAGTTGTTTTCAGAATATTCATTTTACATAAATTTAAAGGTTGTAGGTTAAAAACAGATTTTTCTTTTTGTCACCAGTGTTGCCAAATGTCTCGGAAAGTATTATAATCACAACCTTCTAGATTTAAAGGCAAAACCCTTGGATCATATACAGTGAATTTCATTTCAAGCGCAATATGTGTGTCAATCAACAACAATAGGAAAGTAACGTTACTATGGTTTCGTTTGACACTTTTAACAGCAATGTAAAATTGCGTTTCATCTCAAATGTAATATGCTGTTATCAATTTGTATTTCACAATAAACCAACGAAAAAACCTTTTTAACAAAACTGTCATTTTTAACAAATTTTTTAGTACAAAATAAGAATTACGACAGGAAAAAAATTTATTAACCCTTTATAGGACTTTGGTACAAATACGTACCACTTGCTTTAGAGCTCAACTGGCGCACTGTTATCCATTGAAAGTGACCCTTATGGGTTTCTATGTACTTCTCTAAGCAACGCTGCTTGGTATAAATATGTACCACTTTTTTGCGTCTGCGCCGTCTACGTTTGAAAATCTAAAATGTGGTACACAGTTGTACCAATGTGCATGCACCGAGGTGTAAAGGTGAACCACGTGTTTTTGTTAATTTCTTATGGTTTTTATGAGCAGTGTGCAACTATTTTGGATTCTGAGGTAAGGTTATTGGTTATTGCCTATTGCATACATAAATCATAATTAGCTTTGTTTGTTACTGCCAAAATTAATATGTACCAGTGAACTTAATGCGATATCTTTTACTGCAATGGACTCTGGTACATATATGTACCACACATTTTCAAAAAATTTCTAAATAAATTTTGACATATTGATACCAAAAATTATTACTTTTTCGACAAACGTTTAGGAATGTTACTTTCCCAAACTCATTTTGCGTGCGGGAAAGTCCACTTTCCCGCACGGAGTGCCGGAAAGTAACAGCGATTTCTGAAAAATCAGAAAATCGCATAGCCCATCCTTACTAGATTATTACTTTAAAAGGAAATGTCAAATTTGACAACTTGAAAACTTACAAAATGATAGTTTAGGACGATTTCTAAACGTTTGCAGGTACGTCCTGCATTCGTTTCGGAATCGCTAACTTCCCGCACTTGTTATGAAAATAACTATTACAAGCCAAATGAGTGATAAATAACAAAAAATTGTTACTTTTTCATCACCCAAACTCTTGTGCATTAAAGGGTTAACAAAACTAGTTTTACAAACTTTTTAGTAGGTAAGTACAGTTGTGGACAGAAAAAAATAGGACAAGTCGAAAAATCAAGTAAACTTTATCCTATAAAATTTAGTAACTTGATTTTGGCTTTTATTATAATTATGACATTAATTTGTCACATTGACTTGCAATCAAATTACAACACAGGGGCCATTTTAAACTAGAAAAAAAACACTGTCCTATTTTTTTCTGTCCACAACTGTACCTACATAACAAAAATAAATTAGCAACAAAACGAGATTAACAATTTTAAAAAGCTTTCTGGTAGATGAGTAATAGAAATAAATTTACACATGTTCAAAAATTTCACCGTTTACTGCCAAACAATGACCTAAACGAACTTATTTACCTCACCGTGAAGCAAAAATGTTGCTTCGTCTGTAAAAATTATATGCTGCAACATTTCAGGATCTGCATTAGCCCTCTCAAACAGTTCTTCACAAAATGCTGTTCTTCTTTCAAAATCATCATTCATTAAGTCTTGATGATTTTGAAAATGATATGATTTAAAGTTCGCTTTCTTCAAAAACCTGTACCTACACTGATGCTTTACTTACACCTTACACCTACCTCTTCTGCTATAGCCCTAGTTGACAAACGGTTGTTTTCTTGTATAAGAGCCAAGGAGCCAGCAGCCAGTAGTTCGGCGGGCACCGTAGAATGAAGTGGAAGTGGGGGGGGGGGTAATATTTAAACATGAAAATACACGAGGATAGTGTTGACAGAAAATAGTTCACTATATGCGAAATCAGATGTCTCTAGTAGTCGAAAATTGATTCATCTAGTCATCTAGTTTTATCTAGATGTGACTATGATTCAGTTTTTAATAAAATTATTCATTACAACTACGAGTGTTTGTTCAAGGCCAGCTAAATTAAATATTACATATTAAGGTCTGCCCCACAGACCATTAAACAAGTAAGACTAATCAAAGAATAGGACAAAACCGGAATAATGTCGATAGCAGCGCTCCGCACGCACCTGGGTAAACTACGTGGTTTTAATCAAGGCCCGCTGAATTAATATTGCAATATTAATTCAGCGGGCCTTGTTTTAATCCGCCATATTCCCTGACGTACGTTATTTTCGTACAGTCGGAAAAATGCGCATGGGTCTACATTTAGCGTACGCTAAAGAAATAACCGCGGTCCGGTATTTTCATAAAATAGCGGAGGGTTTTTGCGTACGTTATTTTGAGTGGTGAGGTTATGTTGTCGTGTTTATAAACAAGTAATTTCATGTGTTGAGGTTAAGTTGCTGAAATTTTAGCGTACGGTAAAATAGCAGCGTGCGATAACTCTAAAATGTCATTTACCGTATAAATAAAATAGCGTATCATCATCATCAGGTGATTTAGCGTTAACGGAAATTTAACGATAACTCTCTAATATTTAAATTCTCCCGCTTATAACTATTAGTTCACCCAGCTGCTATGAGCGCGCTGAGATCGTTCTTGCTTCCTATTTTATTTTTAGCTTTGAGTGGTCTTCCTTGTTTATTTATCTATCGTCTGCCCACTTTATTTAGCCAAGACGCAATTTATAAAGGATGATGGCGCCGCGCCAACTGTGGTGGATTTACAAGATTTACAATAAGAACTAAATCTTGCTGGCTAACGCACCGGACTTGCATTAAATTTTTTTGACCATGTGTGATACATGGATAAATTTGTAATTTTTCTCTGCATCTTTTGGTATAAAAATCCAATATGACGGCCATAAAAAAATCAAAAGTTACCCATGAAAACCCAACTATTTAGTTTGCCTAGAAAATGTTTTGGGAGTGTAATAGATAGCCCTTGCTTAATTATGTAAACACCCAAAATTTCATTTTACTCGTCCTAATAGCAAAAAAGTTATTAAAGAAATTAAAAAACGCAACTTTTCAGTTTTTTCAGGATAATTCAGAAACTACAAAAGCTTCAATTCTTTAAAGAGCCTAAAATGGCGCAACTTTTTCCCTATTTAACCAACCCTGTATCTCTTACCATTTTAGAGATCCCAATGGTGTACATTGTAAAAGTGACCACCCTGTATATCTAGAGAATAAATAAATTTTAATTATACTAAATTCAAAATCGAGCTGCCGTGCGAGTAAACAATAATTTCTACGCGAAACACACGTGTACCTGCAGTCTTACGTTTTTATTGGTCAAGGGGCGTGATCTCTGCATACGTTTGTTTTGATCCACTGCAGCTCGATTTTGAATTTAGTATAGTGTAATATGATCTTCAAAAGAAAAAATCTAGTTCAGCATTATGTATAACTACATATAACTCATAATGACAAATACATCTTTTCAAATTTGGCGCTTAAACATACAACTTAAACAATGGCGCAAGGTCACAGAAAATAGACCCCTAAGGATCAAAGGCACCGCCGTCAACTGATGTAAAATCACCGAGCAAGTAATAATACTTGCTCTATGGAAAAATCTTTATTTACTAATTCGGAAGTGGGGTTTTCAGCTACTGATAAGGAGAATGAAGAAAGTTGCTGGGGGCCAACAAGTGTAAGACTCAAAGAGGGTCTTACATCTTTAGAATTCAATGGTGGGGGTGCTCAGCAAATTAAAGTGCTATCAGTAGCATTCTCCTATGAACATTAGTACAAGATGCTAAATTAATCTATATTTATACAAGTACATATTCCAAATGCGTATCTTTTAATACTGTATATAAGATGTTTAGAATATTGAATTATCATATTATATGGGATGGAATATTATAAATCAGTTCAAATGAAACTTGGATTAAATCTGAAGCATGCTGATTTGGCATGCACATTTAAATTTCAAATATAATTTATATCTAACTTATCAACTATTTCATTAATATGTTTACTAAAAACTGTTTTTAGTCAAATGAACAATTATACTGTAACGGTTTTAAAACGTTTATTTAAAACTTTGGTTCGTGGTGTGAATTATTTATTAACAAGTATTAAAATTATTAAACAACGAAGCAACACGAAATAACTTAACACTAATATTAATTCTAATACAAAACACTAACTAATTTATTTAATGAGTATTTATATTCACGTACATTTATATTCACGTACATTTATATTCACGTATTATTGTTCGCTTATTATGTTCCTGGTAAAACTAAAACTGTGTTCGTTGGATCGCGCCTATTTATACCCGCTGCGTCATTTTAGAATTCATTATTCGAGAGAGTTCTCAAGGCTTCGCGAGTACCTATGCGTAATCGTCGACCAGTCTGGAAGTTTCTCGGTGGATGACCTCACACGTGCGCTGACGCATCTTGTTACAATACTGTCGATCCCTCATACTAATCAGCACTTTAGCCTTTAACGTTTTCAGGCCATCGTCAAATATCTATCATATTGGTAACATTACCTGATTCAACAGCTTTTTTCCACCTGGAAATTAATTTTCCTTCATCTTTAAAAACGTTAACAGTGCAAGACAATTTTATTACACGTTTATCAATCATTTTCGCCTGCAAATATTAAATTAATAGGTAGTTTTTCCTGAACTTCAAGGAATATCATTTAAAATATAATAATATTACTAAATGAAATCAAAATCTACAAAGAAATACTGTGCTTATTAACTTAAATTATCACTTTTTAAAATAAATTGAAAAATATTTAAATACCTTTATACTTTCACATTCAAATACAATATGAAAAACTGCAGTAGTCTTGAAAAGGCCTGTTTTTCTTAAATAAACAAACGAATAATAATAACGACCAGCAGAAACATGAGAAATAAACAAAGAAAAGCAACAAAAACGAAGAACAAACAAGCAAAGACCAGGCAGAGACACTTACAAATTCGGCGTGCAATAGCATTTGCAAATGTTGCATTTGCGCACGCCGGACAACCTAACCTAAATCTTTTTTCAACGCAAATTATTTAAAAATATGATCGAATACGGACAATTTTCTACTGTTGGAAATTTAGTTTTGCTCTGTGTTATACCAAAACTGGCTCCCAATACGTTAAATATCTATAATTTTTATTGGAGCCTGATTTAAAATTTCTTTTATGGGAATTTACATGGCATTCTTTTCTGTTTGGAATCAGTTCGCTCGCGCCATGGGTCTGTGACGTCACACTTATTCTGTCTATAAACAAGGAAACTTGTAGACCAAGACGATTTGTATATACCTAACATAGCTCAAAATTAGGGTTCATAATTAGGAAGTAAGCATAAATGCAAGAATCAAGAAATCAACGTAAATAGCAAGAAATTATAAGCAACAGGATGGAACGAGAAACATCACCCACCATAAAATTCAAGAAATGAAATTGGCAGGTGACGGAAAATGTCTATTTGCAGCAATTGTGGATTAAGCAACGGAAGGCGGAAGAAATAGAGAAAAACTCAAGGAAGAAGCCCTGTACTTAAGAAGGAAAATAAATTATGTGAGGGAAAACCAAGAAGAAATGCAACTGCAGCTGGAAGAAAATATTAAAGACGCCTATATAGAAGATTAGGGAACAAAAGGATTCGGGAGGGAGATATGAATCTATCCTCGCAAAGTAAGGAAGGACTCAACGAGTCAATGAGTCCACAAGGAACAGGGAACAGGGAACAGGTTGAAGAAGAACACGAAGCAGAGAAGCGGGAAAAACCCTTTAGAGAAATACAATCGCCAGAGTCAAGAATCCGAGAAACATACAAATACATCAAGAAACATAGGAGAGCTGCCACCGCACCTAGAAGAGAATACCACAAAAAACTTGGTAAGAATGGACAAGTAACAAAATTATGATGAAGAAGGATGCAAAGATGCAAGAGAAGAAGCAGACCACGAGGAAATAAAAGTAGAGGAAGAAGACATAAATATCGAAGAATAATCGAATAATGCAGAACAGCGAAGGAATAAATATCATAATTCATAAGAATAACAATAAAAATAAGGAAACAAGGAATACGTATACCTGTAAAGCGAAAATAACAATATTAGTAATGGTAATAATAATGATTAGACCAAGCTAACATAAAGTAACATGTAACAGGGCAGTTCTGCCGAACAGCCGAGAAGAAAGTCTTAGAAGAGAAGAAGTAACGACGTTAGGTGGCCAAAGAAGTACAAAAATACCTGTAAATGTTAAGGGTTATGGCGTGCGGCATGGAAGGAGAAGGCTAGAAAATGTATCCAAAAAGCTAGAAGAAGAGTAATAATTACACAAACTAAATGTCATGTATACAACGGCATATCAGAGACAAGGACCACGAAGACAAAATGGTTCCCTCTAAGATACGTTCCAGGAGGGTTGAGTACGAGTGACGGGAGTGACTATAACGTCTTGGTAAATATAAAATTCAGAAACCCATTATATAGGTTCAGGGCCTTCCAGGCTTGAACCACGGAATAAGTAAGTGAATATTAAGTGCCTTTGTCCTTTCTTTTCTTTGCATATGGGGCAAAAATCTAGATCTATAGACTTTTAAGTTTCTTTATCTTCATAAATATCTTCAAAAACAGATACAATACATTCAGCTAGTGTTAAGGCGGATCCACATCAATAAAAATTTATGTTGTACGTTGTATTTTGAAATTCAGCAAAAATATATGCGGCGCAAATTTAAATCTGGTTAAGTATTTTACCACGTAAATATTTATCTTGTGTGTTGTACGGCCGAATCCACGTGTGCAAGTTTGTTCGTGCAGAGCGCAATAGTTTCTAACTAGAGAGTCTGTTATTATATTTATTAGTAAACACGTGTCGGGAGTAGAGTAGTTGTAATTCGCATAAGAAAATAACTAATAAACGACTAACATAATAAATACAATAAAACATGGAATGGAGCAATGAGGATTCATTGCACCTCAATCAGGAATATTCAAAACATGACTTGTTATGGAATCCAAAATACTGCCAGCATTACAACAAAATAAAAATAGCTGATGCATGGGACAAAATATGTAAAGCATGTACTATTGGAGGTGAAGAAATATTTCTTTTTTAAAAAATGATACATGATCAATCACAATCACCCAAACATAGGTATTTACGTAGTAAAATAAAACAAAACTACAGATGCACTCAGAATCAAGTCCACATTAACATTACTGTGCGACGCAAATCTCTTTGAAGTTGGCTGGAAAACCGACAGCACAACGGATAGCGTGCGTTGTTCGTCACGAAATTATTTGTGTGCATTTGTATACGGCGCACAGTCCACACCAACAAAAATTTCGACGAACACGGACAAATTTGTGTCAAATACAACGCACAACGCAAATTTTTATTGATGTGGATCCGCCTTTAGTCGAATGTGCTTGTGTAGTTTATTTATTTAAAAATTCTACACATATTTGTAAAAATTCGGCTGGTTTTTCACTGTGTAACCAATGACCTGCGTCTTCTATTACCTTAAATTCTGCTTTTGGAAATAATTTTAAAATTGTTGGGTGCTCGCTTTTCCTAAAATGTAACACAGCGTGGACTAGTATATAGTTAATCATTTACAGTTTTGTTACTGAACAGAATCCGATTTTCCTCCTGATACGAAAAGAACAGGGCCAGTAAATTGTGAACTCTCAGGCATCAGGAAATTTAGCTATATTTTCAGCAAAATTTGCTAGCAAGGCTGGAACGTTACAGCGCCAAGTGTAACTAGAATTGAAGTAAATACGATTTTAATTAAACGTACTTAAATTGTGCGATAGTATGTAGGTAAGTACCTTCCATCAGATTTTTGAACCACATTTGTAAGAATAAATAAACGCAAAGCTTTGCTACTTATACTTTTTGCTAGTTGCTTATCGGCAGCTGCCCTAGCAGCTGCTAAGCTGACTTTGTTTGGTAGAGATACATTCTGTATAATAGTGAATATTGTGGGCATATTTTCCCAACTGTTATTCGTAACAGGTGATACATCTGCGACTATTAGTTTATCAACTAGCTGCGACTGGAATAAAACAATTTTAAAAACGAATCTTTCAAATATATTCAACAAACTTACATACTTAAGAACTACATACATCATAGCACGTCCACCCATTGAATGTCCTAAAAGTGCAGCTTTGTTAATATTCTGCACATTTAAAAACTCCGTTATATCAGCTGCCATATGTGCATAACTGTGAGTTGAAGTGTGTGGACTATCCCCATGATTCCTAGCATCGACAGTTATTACTTTACGTTTTGGCGACGTTTTCTCATGGAAGCCTTTTGATAAACTATTCCAATTACTTTTCGAACCAAACAGTCCATGCATTATTATTAAAGGAGGAATTCCATCTTGTACTGGACTGCTTTCATAGGATGTAAAGGACATGTTTATTGTATCTAACTTATTAAACGCAACTGTTGCTTGAAAAAATGTACGAGCTTTAACCAATTTTGATATTGTAATTGGCGATTTTTCTAAAATCATGCCAGAAAAATACATGTTTATAACAATTTTTTAAAGAAAGCCTTTGATTGTTGAATTTTATTAACCGTACTTCTCTTCATATTTTAGGCGACGTTAAAACTATAAATCAAAACAAATAAAAACTTTAAGCATATTCACACTAATCCGTTAAAATCAAAATTTTAAATTGTCATAAAATTTTTTGACAGGCTTATCGATAACATAGATTTGCATAAACACCTTTGTTCATTTTTTTTTTTTTTTGTAGCACCGTGGCAATGTCGACGGATAGTGGGCAGACGGTGAAGACTAACACCTAAGATTACCCACTGGATATTATGCCATGATTATAAAACCACGTGGAGTCGATGTGAAGTGGTATACAGAATACGGCCTGCTGCAATTGAGTTTTTAAAAAATCACATTGTACTTCTAGCGATGCCACCATTCCAACAGGAGGTGGAGAGAATGGCAATGATGGTAAATAATAATAAATAATAAATAATAAATGATAAATGTGCATATTAAAAAGGCTGCAAACTAACGTACCGGCTATAAATATGCCCATGGATAGAATTAAGAAGGAGTATAGTTTCTAGCTAAACTTTGAAGTTATAATACCAATGAGAAGCGAAGAAGTAAGAATACCCGGCCCTGAAGAGACTCTGTGTTGTTATACTGATGCGTCAAAAACAGAATTGAATGCAACAGGGGCGGGAATTTTTATACTAACAGCAAGGATCAGTGTAGCAATCCCACTGGGCAACAATGTTATCGTATTTCAAGATAAAGTTATAACAATTTTAGAATATGCAAAATTATAGCAAGTACGAGAATCAGGACAGGAAGCAGTTCACATACTATCGGGGACATAGAAATATAGGAAGACCAATCACGAAATGAAGAGATGATATAAAGAGAACAGTAGGAACTTAATGGATGAGAAAAGCTAACGACAGATGGAAATGCCATGCAATGGGAGCAAGGCCAACTGTATCAATAGCGACTTCGTCCCTTATAAGGCCGTACCAATCCGCGTTTTTTACACTTTATCAAATTTACAGTTTGCGCTCTATAGGACGACCTCTGAAGGCAGTATTTGCAACTATTTTGACATATTTGGAAATGTTTAAATAAAAATTTCAAAATATTGACTACAAGAACTGGATTTTCTGTAGTAATAATCCATTTTTCATATTGCAGGTGCTTCGAAGATTGGAAAAATATGGTTTGGACGTTTTTGTGGTATTCCGTGTGCCAAAAGTTTAATGTAGTTTTGCAACAAATCTACGTCGATTTAATTTTTAAATTCATATTCAACAAACAAGGCTAAAAACAATATTTTGTTGCCTGTTAAATCTATCAAAGCTGTAAATGAAATAAGTAACAGGACTTTTATTAATGCTAGTTGAATCATTTTCAAACTTTTATTAATACGAAATTATAGTATAATAGTTTCAAATTCTAGACATTACACTGAAGAAAACACAAACTCGAATTATTTTTAGAGACTTTTAAGCATTCGGTGCTATGTAAAAAGCATTTTGAGAATGAATGTTTCTTACCTTCAAATAAGAGAACATATTCATACTATCGCAATGAACAATCCTATTTTTACTTGCTCTGAATAAAAGGACACGGTTTTTACAGAAATTACCATATATTTAGAGAGAACAAACCAATTTAAAAAGGTATCACCAAGTTAAAACAAACCTTAAACAGAGAAATGTTAAAATTAGAAACAATACTAATGCCATTATGACTGACAACTTTGTCAGAATCGACAGCTGACAACTAACTGACAATACCGTAGTTAACATTTCGCCTGGAGAGGTCGCCCTATAGAGCGCAAACTGTAAAGTTGATAAAGTGTAAAAAACGCGGAACGGTACGGCCTTATAAGGGACGAAGTCGCTATTGATACAGTTGGCCTTGATGGGAGAAGCCTATATCCAGCAGTGGATTAAAATAGGCAGACCGTGATCGATCGTGTGAAGTCCCTTAAGAAAATGAACGAAACGCTGAGTTCTTATTTGTCAACGATAACACGGTCCCAACCCTGAAGACGTTCTTTGACATTGACCGGGAAGCCTTCGAATTAATTCCATACTACAATATTTACTACACTAACCTTTTCTGTAATAATTATAAAGCAAACGATTAGTCACTACGAAATACAAACGTTTGAAAAATAGTACCTTCAGAGCACCTCAGTTAAAGTAAAACTGCTACTATATGAAAGTTCCAGGGAGGTTGACTGGGAACGGTCAGCGTCCAGCGACGTAAGTGATGGTAAGCGGTTCCAGCAGAGTGTCGAGGTGGCTGAGAAGGGGTAGCGTTCGGCGACGTAAGCGGCGGCAAGCGGTTCCAGCAGAGTGTTGAATTGGCGACGTTAATCGGATAGGTATTCAAAGATGCTGACCTCGATTCAACATATGGAGATGTCGATCTCAATCGACCATATGATGATTTTGCGAGCGTGTTTATAGCCCGAAAATCTTAGACTGCTCTCCCATTGTCTGGCGAGTGGATGTAGAAGTTGAAAAATCTCTGTGTTTTCATTATTCGGAAATAGTTGTCGCAAAAGTAATTACTGATTTGTATAGTGGTTATGATCGTCATGCTGGCGCCATAACGCGTCGTTTGATACCTCATTCGATGTGGTTGTGCAGAGTGAGAAAGGGTTTATCACGTTTTAATGAATAAAAGCGCGAGATTCTCCGCAGCGGTGTTTTATAACGCAGGTAGGTGTTGATAAAGTTACGCAAGCAGTCGATTTTAAGTAATCACATATTAAAATATCGAGACCAAACAATCTAACTCTTCTTCTGCTTCCTTAACTTATTCTCGTCCGCCGTTAGGTATCGGGCACCTCCTGCTCGATCATTTGTTGTATATATTTTATCAACTGCTATCCTTCTTACTGTTGTTATTGTCTTTCCTCTGTTCCTCGCTAGTTCTTCTACTCCGTCCATCCATGGTTTCGTAGGTCTTCCGTTTGGACTCCATTCCTCTGCTTTTGCCTTTAGAGCTCGCGTTGGTAACCTATTATTTCTCATACGTATTAAATGACCATACCACGACATTTGTTTCTACTATCTTCTTGTAATCAGCTTGTAGTTTTTCTCTCTGTGTGATATTTCTTATACGATCTGATCTGGTTTTTCTTGTAACTTAATCTCAGCTGCCGCAATTTTGGATTTGTACTTATTATTCATTGTCTACGATTCTGGACCAAAATTAAGGTTGGGATATATTGTAATACGGCATAATGTTGTGAAATCTATTCGTATAAAGAGCTAAACAGATTGTTCTTCTAGCCCTTCTTCGATTTCTTTTCTTAGCTTTGTTTCAGGGATTCTACTATATATTTTTAACACGCACGAGGATAAGTATATTGTTTTGTAATTTCCACATCTTGTGGCCTCTCCATTCCTGTGAAATGATTTGATAAGGTTATTTTCCCAATCTTGTGGCATCATTTTTGTTTCCCAGCATTGATTATGCATAGCGTTTTGAGCAATTTAATCGCCATCTCTTCCCCTTTCTTCATTATCTCGTCTGATCCTGCAACTTCTTTATTCCTCACGTCTTTCACTGTTGTTAGAACTTCTTCTTTGTTATGTTTTCCATTAGGACTGTAATCTTTCTTTCGTGTTGATTATTTTCTACTTAATTTTTTCAAAGTATACGAGTAGTTTCCATGTTTCCAGTATTTCCGTTTGTTTGGCCCTTAAGAAGTTATTTTGGTTCTTAATGCTTCTTACTTAAAGCAAGCCTTTGTTATTGCGTAGTTGTTTGACAGTTTGTCAGAAACACCTTGCACTCTCTCTGTATTTTTCTTCTAACTGTCTTCCAAACTTTTCCCAAAGTTGTCTTTTTTTGCATCTTTTACAGTTTCTTTAGCTCCGATTCTTCTTCTTTTCTTTCATTTATGCTTGTCAAATACGTCTTCATCGCTTCTTTATTTCTTCTTACTTTCTCCTTTACTGCTTCGTTCCACCATCTTGTGCTTTTCCATTTCCTGTTTATTATCTTTGTTCCACAGGCTTCCTTTGCTGCTGCTAATTAATAACTCTGTTTCAAAGTTGTTCTCTTTTACGTTCGCATTCCAAGTGCTGTCCCTTGCTCCGGTTTCTCCAAGTCTTTACAATCTTCCACGTATTCTTTCCTCGAATTTCTGCTTGAATTCTTCCTTTTCTAGTTCTTCGAACTTCGCTCTTTCATATTTCTTTTGGGGATTCGTAATTTCAAGAAAAGTGTGTCGACTATATTAGTAGGTAGTGTTTCGTTGCTAGTTCCGCTCTTATTATTACTTTTATATACACTTCCGAACAAAATTAAGGGACCAATAGTAAAATTCAAAATAAATTTAAAACAAGATAACGAAATGTAATGAAACGAATAAATTGTATAAATCCAAGTGTTTCCTTACAGTTTAGTAATTTTAGTTGATTTAAGAGCTATTAAAATTAACAAACTTTACTTTTATGGACTTGAAGAAAAAAAGCTAAAAATTAAACTAAAATACCAATGGTCTTCTCATGAACTTAACTCCTAATTTGTAATAAAAGTAACATTGTTAATAGTGTGTATGCCCTCCTCTTGCAGCACTACACGTTTCTACTCTTCTTGGCATGCTTGAGATTAAGTTTCGTATCCTTTCTTGGGGTATCCGTTCCCATTCTCGAACAAGTATGTTAGAGAGCTCATCAAGAGTTATTGGCGGTCTCGGTGCGTTTTTACTTTTTTGGCCCAATTGATCCCAGAGATGTTCAATAGGATTGAGATCAGGGCTTTTGGCAGGGCACTCCAAACATTGGATATTTGCATTTCTCAACGCAGTTTCAAATTGTAGAAAAATGATACCACTGCGGGGAATCGAACCACCGACATAAGGTTAAACGCACCAATGCTCTCACCATTGAGCTACGGAAGCAGGTCCCCGAGAAAGTATCAATCTTCTACACATGAAACTGTAAATTGAAATCTATTCTAAAAGTCGCATATAAAGTCAAAGAGCCGCTTACGAAGCGCATTCTAAAAGGAAGTCTGGGCTGTCGTATTTAGTCATTGTGAATGCGCTTCGTAAGCTGCTCTTTGACTTTATATGCGACTTTTAGAATAGATTTCAATTTAAAGTTTCATGTGTAGAAGTTTGACGCTTTCTCGGGGACCTGCTTCCGTAGCTCAATGGTAAGAGCATTGGTGCGTTTAACCTTATGTCGGTGGTTCGATTCCCAGCGGTGGTATCATTTTTCTACAATTTGAAACTTTCTGTATTTAATTAGCTTGGTAGGGCAATCTTCCTATTAGTTTCTAATATTTATATATTTACCTATATCTTCTTGCTGTTAGCGACCCATTTCGTATCACAACCAATTCTGTACGACCATTAAATTGTATCCCACCCCAAACCATTACAGACCCTCCACCATATTTGTCAAATTCTCGAATGGTATATGGTGCAAATCGCTCACCTGGTCTTCGTAAGACAAGAACACGGCGATCATTCTTGTTTAGGAGAAATCTGGACTCGTCCGAAAACAAAACAGAGTTCCACTGCCCCTCGTCCCAACTTTGATGATTTTGACAAAAGTTTAAGCGATTTCTTTTGTGCGTAGCTGTGAGAATTGGACCGGTTGCTGGTTTTCTAGCAGACAAATTGACTTCCTTCAGTCTTCTTCTTACTTCTTACTGTTTTGGTTGAAATTTCTGTTCCAGTGACTAATCGAAGATCATTTTGTAATTCACGAGATGTCACAAACCGCTTTCTTAAACCCTGAAGTTCGATAAAGCGATCTTCTCTGCGTGTTGTTTTTCTTTTAGCACCTTGTCCGCGTCTTCTTTTGAAACTACCAGTCCTTCTGAACCGTGCCGCGGCCCTCTGTACCACAGATTTGTTGGTATTTAGAATTCCAGCAACTTCTCTTTGTGAATATCCTTCACGAAGAAGAATAATCATTTGTGATACTTCTTCTGGTCTACAATGGCGTCTAGGCATATTTAATTAACTTAATGTAAACAAATTCACTAATTTTCGAAACAAAAAGCACGCTTTATTAATTAAATGACTTAAAAAGGTGTGTCAACGACTTGTAAATTGGAAAAGTTATTTCAAGTATATTTGGTGGTCCCTTAATTTTGCCCAAAAGTGTATTTCATAGACCTGTTAAACACCATGGAATCTATAACTCTTCTGACTCCCCATTCTTCTGCTTCAAAGGTATATTTGTGTATCATTTTATGGTTGTAAGAGTACCATCAATTCGTTTTCTATACAGAAATATATACATTGGTTCTCCTCTTCTATCTTACAAAGAAACAAAAACAATTGAAGATACTGAGATATATTAAAAGAACATACGAAATTAACTGGTTAAAACAGAAAGCTGTCAGAATAGGCCAAAAATTAAGCACTGGCTAAAACTGATAATTAATACAACCGAGTACTGCTTAAAAATCGGTTAAAACAAGAAAAATTGGTTAAAGCTTAAAACCAATCCAAACTGGTTTAAATCAGCTGTAAATTATTAAACTGGTTATCACTAAAAATATTAAAAATTGGTACAACCCCAATGCCAATTTTTAAAAAACAGTCGGAAACTCTAAACAAATTTTCTTTAGTTTGTAGATAAGCACAATCGGTTATTTGTAGGTATTTGTTTTTCGTTAATTAAATATTTAAAAATTTCCTTCATGAACTGATAACTTTTGAGCATAAGAAATTTATTCAGTATTGAAAAAATAAACATAAATACCGGGTGATCATCGGAATTTATAATTAGAGGAGGCTGTGATTGGTGCTATTTTATGCTGTGTGGTTGACCACACTGAGAAATTAATAATAAATTGACAATTGTTATATTTGAGGTTATGCTTGTGCTTTGTACGATCTTTGATGATATAGTAAACATTAGTTTGCTGAAACGCAGAAATAAAATAAGTCTGAAGAAAAAATTGAAATTACTTTCAGTGAGAAAAATTTTATGTTGAATATCAAAAATTTTTAAAAATAAATGTCACAATTCTGACACTTAAAATTTTTAATTTCAAACTGCAAGCCTGTGTTGCCAACTTTATGGTAAATATCACAGCCTGCTCTAATTATAAATTCCGTTGATCACCCGGTATATACATATTTATGTATACAGTTGCATCTAAAATCAAATAAAATCACAACAAATTAAAAAGTTATCTTTTAACCCTTGACATGTAGGTCAAGTGTGTGGAGGTTTTGTAATAATTCTAAACATATATTTTGTAAATCTGCCCCATATAATCGATATATTTTGTAGTCTAATAGTCTTGTTAGTAAAGTATTCTTAAATTTATCTTGTTGATAATGTTTTTTAATAGTTGATGCAATAATTTCAAAATCTTCCGTTGCTATTGGTTTTAACACAGCTCTATATTAGTAAGTAGGGAATTAACTCTGACCCTTCCAAACTATTAATGACAGAAGTACGTACAAAGTGGGTCAAGTGTACAGTAAACTACGCATAAAGCAACACAAGATATAAAACACTAAACTATCGAACAAGAAAATTGGTTACAAGTTACTAACGTGTGTTCACAAACAGTCGTCATCCCAGTTGCCTTTAAAAACAAAATTTTATATCTTTGATTAATTCGTGCAACACAATGAAGCTTGGAAAACGTCAACTAGTTTTATGAAACGTCATTGAGTACTGTCATAGCGCGTTTAGGTTTGTTCAGTTTTGAAATCATGTTTACGCCGCAACAGAAAGCATTTATGCTCGAAAGTTATTTTCGCAATGGAGTACTGGAAAATGGAGAATGGCAATACTCGATCGAAGCTTCTAAAAATGAATTCAGATTGAGGTTTCCAAATGTAGTGTTTAACCACAATCAGTTTAGGAAGCAGTTGAGCAGATCACTTGCAAATTTTCGGGAAACTGCTTCAACTGATAAACAACGGGGAGGTGGAAGACCTAGACTTCGCACGGAACATGTTGTCAATATGGTTAGAAACGCGATCGAAGAGCGACCTACATCTTCAGTTCGAAGGCTTTCCCAAGAACTAGACATTCGTACAACAACTTTGTACAATGTTTTAAAAAAGGATATTCACTCGCATCCATACAAATTACAAATGTACCAGGAGCTGTTAGGTCCAGTTTATGTGAAAAGAGTTCAGTACTGCCAGTGGTTTAATGAAAATTTGAACAACAATGATGTACTCGATAAGACATTTTTTTCAGACGAGGCCTGGGTGCACTTGAATGGTTACATTAATGCACAAAATATGCGTATGTGGGGAACCGAAAACCCTCATTACTTTAGAGAAGCAACGATGCATCCTGTTAAAATAGGGTTGTGGTTAGCAGTAAGTCGTAGAAGAATAATAGGCCCAATATTTTTTGAAGAGACTATAAATGCTGAAAACTATCGGAACGTAATGCTGGAACCGTTTATAAATCAACTCCACGATGACGAGTTGCAAACCGGATATTTTCAACAGGATTCTGCGCGTCCGCACGTTGCACATGTTACTTTAAATTATTTACGAGAATTTTTCGATGACCGTTTAATAAGTAAAGACCTTTACCCACCACGTTATTGCGACCTTACGCCTTTGGATTATTTCGTGTTTCCGTACGTTAAAAATAATGTGTTTAGAAACCCAGTACACACATTGGGGGATTTGAAAAACAGCATTCAACACCAGTGCGACCAAATAACACCAGATATGCTAATAAATGTATTTGAAAGCATGAAGCGAAGAGTTAATTTGTGTATTCAAGAAAATGGTCACCATTTCCAACAGTTATTGTAATCTCAGTTCAGTTTGGTTTACTTTTGACACATTGTTTGACAGTTAATAAAACTTGCTGTTGTAAATAATGATGTTTGCATTTTTGCTCAATTTTAATAGACATACGTTTCTGAAGTCAAAACCTACTGGGATGACGACTGTTTATGAACACCCGTTAGTTTACAATGTTAATAAAACAATTAACTTCCATCATACCTGCCTTATTGTTATGTATAACAAATGTTGCTACTGCTAGTAACTACAAACCCAGCATTATTATTGTGGGCGCTGGATCTTCAGGAATCGCCGCGGCTTCCAGACTTTTAGAAAATGATATAAATAATATTACGATTTTAGAAGCCGAAGGAAGGATCGGTGGACGAATTCACAGTGTTAAATTTGGTGATGCTATGGTGGATTTAGGGGCACAATGGTGTCATGGAGAAGAAAATAATACTGTATACGAATTAGTGAAAAATCTTGATTTACTGGAACCAGGAAATCTAACATTGCATGTGTATCACCCATCTAAGAAAGATGTAGATCAAGCTTTTATACAAGAATTAATGATACTCTACGATGATATGTACAAAGGTGAAAAACAGTGTGATGAGATATCGTTGGGTCAGTACATGACGGAAAGGTCAGTAAATAATAATGTTAATGAGTATTACGAATCCAATAATCCAAGTTTAATTACATCAGATGTTTAGTTTAACAATTAGTAGAACTTTTTAATTTATATGATGGCATTAATTGCTGTGCTCATTAAATTAATGTTACAATAATTAATAAGATTAGTTATGAGATACACATCACCTGACTACTAAAATAACTCCAGTAATCTCAAATACTTTAATTCAATTACTCAAATTCAAATTATTTTCTTGAGACTTTCCTAAATTCGAATTTGTTATTAATTTATTTACACTAAATGCTATTGTTATTGTTGAACATACCAATATCAAATTTAAAGCATTAACGACAGTTAATAAAGGTAAAGGTATCGCCGCATACCTTCATGAGGGAGTATGGCCAGCAACATGGAGGGTTAAGACCTCCTAAGTTGCTCTATACCCGGTTATCCCGCACGCTGTACGTACGGAGTGCCATGGTAAGCATCACGCCTTAGAAAACCGCCTATCTTCCTTACTCCATTACTGTGTTTCGGTTCCCAATTATTTTCAGTGACTGGGTAGGCCACCCGCTGAGAATCCGACTCTTACCATTCTAAAAAATATTTAAGATTTGCAACCAAGCTTCGCGTTGCATAGCACATTACCCTATCAAAACGTTTTCTAAATATTAAATAACCTATTCTTATTTTAAGGTATAATAAAACCATAAGCCAATATTACGGCGACGATGAAGAAAAAACGGAATTAGCATATGAAAGTATGGACACCATTATGAAATGGATTATATCAACGGAAGGATGTTTTACGTGGTTTGCGCCATCTGCTAAAAGTGACTATAAAGAATGCGACGGAAATCCTATATTAAATTGGAAAGGACGAGGTTACAGAACAATTCTGGACGTTTTAATGAAGAAGTACCCAAACTCTAATAACGAACTCCCTGTTACTGATAAAATAATGTTTAACAAAGAAGTTACTGAAGTTGTTTGGAATAGTAAAGAAAATCCTCAAGGAGTCGTAGTTCGCTGTTCAGATGATTCGGAATACACTGCTGATCATGTTATCCTCACGGTTTCCTTAGGCGTATTAAAGGATCGTTACAAGACTTTGTTTCAACCTGCATTACCAATAGATAAAATTAATGCCATTGAAACTTTGGGAATAGAAGCGGTTATTAAAATATTTTTCCATTTCCCAGAGAGATTTTGGCCAGCTGACTTTAATGATTTTACTTTCCTTTGGAACGAGAGAGACATTGAAACTTCTGCTCAAGAATTTCCCGAAGGACCAAATGAGGTTAGTTTCTTTCTTATTACAGCATTGTGGCACACTTCGCAGTTATATTAATGCAATCAAAGAAACCTGCTTAGCCTGCTTTTGAAAGCCATTTAGACCCATCACTTAACAATTTGCAACTATTCTTTCTTGTTCGTGATTTTATTTCTCCATTCTCCTATCCTTTTCTTCGCTATATCCTCCATTACCGTGTCTTTCCACCGTCCTCTTAATCGCCCTCTTCTTCTTGTTGCATGCACTCTTCGGCATTACCCTAGTATTTCTTCCCTGCGGTAACCTCCATACTTGTCCAAACCATCTTAACCTCTGGTTTTTGACTAAACTCTCCGTACATTTTTCGTTTGTCAATCTTCTCCAGCCTTAATCTGTTCGGATCCCCCAAAAATTGTTCGTAGAATTTTCCTCCCCCACCTGCTTACCATGTTTTGGCCACATTTTTTATGCACCTGTACTTCTGGTTGCTTTTACTAACCTTGCTTTAATTTCCTTGCTGTAATTTAAATTTTAAGATATTTCTGTTCCTAAGAAGGTGCATTCTTTGACTTGCTTTATTTTTTGCTTTTCTTCACTAGCAGTTTTTATTATCATTTCAACGTTTTTTGCATATTCTCCTTCATTACTTTAGTTTTCTTCGTGTTCAGCACCAAATCAACTTTTCTTGCTTCTTTGTCAAATTTGTGCACCCTTTCTTCAGTTATTATTGTCACGTCATCCGCATATGCGAGAACTTGGTTGTTTTTGGTTTTTATTGTTCCGCTTCTATTTAAATGGCTGTTTCTTATCACTTTCGCCAATAAGTATTAAGTTAAATAGTGTTATTGAGAATGGGGTTCCCTGCCGTAGCCTAGTTTTTGCTATAAATTTTCTTGATCTCTGCAATTTCTATCTTACCCTGTTCTTAGTCTTTCTCATTGTTTCTTTTATTAGATTTCTTAGCTTTGTATCTAAGTTAAAGGGTGCTAAGATCTTAAACATCTGTTTTTGATTCGCACTGTCTTAAGCTTGTTTGAAAGCTATAAATATCGCATACATAATTATATTGTGCCCGTAAACTATCATTTGGATTTCTTTTACTATGGTAGTCTGGTCTGTGACTGATCTATATTTTCTGAAACCGCATTGCTATTCACCTATTTCCATCTCTGTTTACCTTTCTAATCTTGCCTTAATTATATTTTTGTGGTAATTTGCTCAACCTGTATTTTCTCAGTTTTTGTAGATTGACACAATTACAGCTTTCTTCAATGCTGATGGTAAACTTTTTGGCTCTCATATTACCTTTGTCATTTTCCGTACTCCTTCCAGCCCTTCCCCCAAATCTTTACCCCCATTTGTTGTAAGTTCTGCATGTCTGCATTTTCTCCAGGTGCTTTTTTATTTTTCCGCATCTTTATCCATCTGGCTACTTCATCTTTGGTTGGTGCTGGCTGCTTCTTCTTCTTCTGCTCTTTGTTTTATGTTTTTATTAGGTTTATTATCATCATCTGTTTCCTGCCCCTCCTCAATTTTTTGGTTTAGTACTTAGTACATGTTTAAAATGTCTTCTCCACATCTCTAAGGTTTGTTTCGTCCCTCCTACAAGTTTTTCTTCTACAATGTTTTGTGTATACTGGGGAAACCTTTTTGATTCATTTTGCATCTTCATAAAAATTTAGAATCTCCTTTCTTCTGTATTCCTCCTCCATTTCTTTACCATATCTTCTTGCTATTTCCTCTTTTTCGTTCTGTACTTCTGTTTTCTGTATTTCATCTTCTTTTCTTTATTGGGTCGCTGTATCTGCTTTAAGTACGCGTCCCTCTCCTTCTGTAAGGCTACACTACAATCTTCATCAAACCATGTCTGCTGTTTTACCTTTTTCTTTCTATTTAATACCGTTTCTCCAACCTTTCTCACTGTTTCTTTTACGTTTTCCATTTATTTTCTACCGTTGTAGATTCTAGCATCTAGAATTGCTTTCATTAATCTTTGGTAATGTTTTCTTCCAAATCTTGTTTTTCTATCGGCTTACTTCTCCCTTCATTACAGTAGTGTACAGTACCTGAATGAGTGGAATATTCTTTTGGAGCATCGATTCCGATTCCGGCGTTTTCATTAAGTGTCCAAACCAGCATAGACCTATGTTTCAATTCTATCGATGATTGTTCGCTCTGCTTTCATCTGTTGCCTAATTTCTTCATTCGGAATTCGTTGAAGCTTAGATATTCTTGCACTAGGTCGCTTGTAATCTGTGCTTCATTTCTGCATTGATTACCCATATTTTACTTCTGTAACGAAGAACAGATTGTTTGGTCTATTCGTTTCTTGATGTTTTTAGAGATATTTGTATCCCATCATAGTAAGTTAAGACAATCGGTTACTTTTCTACTTTTTTGGATTCTGTGTTTTATTTCTCCATCTCCTGATCCTTTTTGATTTACAATAGCTCCTAGGTATTTTCTGCAACTTGTACTTGTATTTCGTCATCTATGAGAACTTCTAACTGTGCCTTCAATTGGATTGCATTTGTGTTTTCAAATGTTTGCATAGACCCTTCACAGTTTATAAACTGAATTTGTAGCACATATGATACTTATTTAAAGTTTTTGTACATCGTCAAACGTTAAGTGCGTACTTCTGCCCCACCCTACTATATTCTTCTTCTTTGTATTATTCTCTTCTTTCGCGAGTTTGCTTGGTTTATCATCTATGTTGAATCGAGAAAAAACGTTCATCATGAAGTGAAATTGAAAAAATGTTCAAATTCAATGTTATTTAAATGTGAAATTTGAACAGCTCGGTGGCACGGGTTAACCATGTTCCACCGGACCAGGATTTTACACACCTCATTTTTTTAGTATCTTGAATGATTTCAGGGGGCGAGAGCACGAAAAATCAAAATGACCATTATTAAGGGACATCCTAATGTACATATGTTATAGTTTCTTTTTTTCTATTGTTGTCTCTTTTGACATTAAAAAAGGTTTTTGTTTTTGCATCTTTTTGTCTATAATTCCAAGTGCTTGATAGGCAGTATTATGTAATGTTTTTACATACTATCATATTATTTCTCTATATCTTCGACTCGCTCGTATGTTTTGAGTTTATTCTCTAATCTATTTTCGTATAACATTTTATACTAGGTTCTGATAACGAGTATAACTTGCACCTTTCTTCTTTTATATTTTGTTCTTCTACTATATTATCTGCAGTGGTCGTAGCTGGTTCAGCGTGTGTCTGATCACTGAGATTTAGAATGGCTCGCAGGGTCGCAGATACATCTGAAACAGTCGACCGCTTCGCTCGGAAGGCAATGGCAATGTAGGTCCGCTATGTTTGTAGGTTACTTAACCCGCACACCACAGGCATATGGAGAGAAGACGACAATGTCCTGTAAGGGTGTGCTACTCTAGAAAGGAGAAGAGTGTAATATTTAGTACTGATCTGCCAAACTTAGTTCTGAAAAGCCAAATTACTTTTAATTTAGGCATATAGTGGTTAGACCCCTTTCTACTCGATAGTCCTATATTTTTTTCTAAATGATCTTTGTTTTATAATAAAATAATCAATAATTGAATTCTGCCCCAATGTCGGCCTTTCCCATGTAAATTTAAATACATACAATGTGATTTTTTAAAAACTCAATTGCAGCAGGCCGTATTCTGTCTTAATAACCTTAGAACTGTCTGTATTAAGTCAGAATACGGCCTGCTGCAATTGAGTTTTTAAAAAATCACATGTATGTATATTCATGAGAACATAGAATCCGTTTAATATTTTTAGATGATGTTCTTTATCCATCCATCCATTGTTGGTCCTAAGATTCTTGGCCTGCTCAATTATTGCCTTCCATTCTTTTCTGTCCAGAGCCTTTCTCCTCCATCCTCTAACCTTCAGTTCTTTTAAGTCTTCTTCCACATCCTCACTCCATCTTTTCCTAGGCCGATCCCGTCTCCTCCTTCCTTCTGATTTTCCATCATATGCCTTTTTTAGACCTCGATTACTCGTCATTCTTATTAGATGTCCCAACCATTTTAGACGCTGTATCTTTATTGTAGTAATTATTATGTCCTTTTCTCCGTGTAATTCTCTAAGCTCGTGGTTCATTCGACTTCTTCATTCCCCTCCGTCTTGCACTGAGCCGTATATTCGTCTTAATATCTTTCTCTCAAAAATTTCCAGGTTTTTCTTGTCTTCTTGTTTTAGAACCCACGATTCGCTTGCGTATGTGACTACTGGCTTGATTATTGTATTATATATTCTTTTCTTGGCATTTCGTGATACAGTCTTTGATTGAAGAATTCATTGCATAATAGCTTCTGTTTCATGCTGCGATTCTTGTCTTTATTTCTTCGCTTGTCTCGTTGATGATCGTGCTTCCTAGATAATTAAACTCTCGTGTCTGTGCAAAGATGTTGTTATTTATTCTTGTGTTAGCCTGTTCTACTCTTGTGTTTCTCGCCAGTAGCATATACTTGTTTTTTTCCATTCACCTTCAGTCCTGCTTTTCTTGCTTCGATTTCTAATTCACAGTATGCTGCCTGTTTGTTTTGTTCTGGCTAGAATAACCACATTGTCTGCATACGCTAGGTATTGGCATATTGGCATGTTTTGTTGTATATTGTTCCTCCAGGGTTTATGTCTATTTTTCTTACACTACTTTCCAATACCAAATTGAATAATGTAGTGGATAGTGGGTCGCCTTGCCTAATCCCCCTTTTTACTTCGAATTGCTTTGATATGATTCTTCGGTATTTCACTCTATTGTTTGTATGTTGGATTGTCATTTTCGTGAGCTGAACTAGTTTTTCTGGTATTCCAAACTCTTTTAATGTTTGTTCCAAGTATTCTCTGTTAACACTATCATACGATTGTTTAAAGTCGATGTACAGCTGGTGTACCTCAATGTCATATTTATAGCATTTTTCTAGGGTTGTTCTAATTGTAAAAATGTGGTCGGTAGTTGATCTTCCGCTTCTAAACCCTGATTGATAATCGCCTAAATTTTCTTCGGCATACGGCTTTATTCTTTCAGCTATTATTGAGGCCATTATTTTATAATGCTATTCCTCTCTAATTACTGCACTCTGTCTTACCTCCTTTCTTCTTGTATATGGGACATATAATTGAGTTTGTCCAGCCATCTGGCATTTTTTCTTTTGCCCATATCTCCTGCAGTAATTCATCTATTTTGTTTAGAAGTTCTTCCCCTCCACTTTTGGCTAGCTCTGCTGTCACTTCATCTTCTCCGGGTGACTTTTGGTTCCTTAGTTTGTTTATTTGTTTTTCTACTTCCTCTTTCGATGGTGGTACTATGTTTAGTTGTAGGACGTGGTACAGATTGTCATTTTCCTCTTCTAACTACTTCTTTATTATCACTTTCTTTTAGCACCTCTTCAAAATACTCTTTCCATCTTTCGAGTGTTCCTTATTCGTCCGCCACTAGTTCACCTTCTTTGTTTTTACATACGCTTGTTTTAGCTCGAAAGCCTTCTGTCTGTTCTTTCACTTTTTGGTAAAACTCTCTTATGCTTTGATTTTGATTTCTATAGTTTTGTTCTAGTTCTTCTATCCTCTCTTTTTCTTGTGCTCTTTTTTTCCGTCTACATAGGTTTTGTGCCTGTCTTCTCTTGATGTGGTATTCTTCTATGTTCGCCCTAGTTACTCTCTGTAGCATTTTCTTTCGAGCTTCGTCTCGTTCTTTATGTGCTTCTCTACATTCTTCGTCGTACCAGTTGTTACGCTTCCTTTTTGTTTTTTCACCAATGGTTTTCGTTGCTGCTGTGTGGATCGCTGTCAATATGTGGTTCCACTTGTCTTGTATATTCATATTCTCCTGTGTTTTCATTTAGGAGTGTTGCGACTCTTTGTTGGTATTTAGTTTGTATCTCTCTGTCTTTTAGTTTTTCGCAATCACACGCTCTCCTTGTGTTATCATTTTTATTTCTCTTCTTTCTTGTTATCCTTTGTCTGTATTTTCCCTTGACTAGAAAATGGCCCGAGTCGCAATTTGCCCCTCGGCAGCTTCTCACATTGCCGACGGGTGATACCCATTACCCATGTCTCTTTGTACCTCTTTGTGTGGAAAGCGTGTACTGGAGATTACCATGTTTCTTCCCATCGCAAAATCAATTAGTCTTTTCCCGTTGTCGTTACTTACATTATGCTTACTGTGGTTGCCTATGGTTGGTCTGTATGCTAGTTATTTACGGATTTTTGGGTTAAAATCTCCTAGAATTATTTTAACATCATGTTTTTGTGCTGCTTCATATGTTCTCTCTAAACTCTGGTAGTAGCCGTCTTTAACTGATACTTCTTTTTCTTCTGTGGGTGCGTGGTAGCTTATGAAAGTTGTGCTAAAAAACCTGCCACGCAGTCTTAATGTGCAGATTCTTTCATTTACTGCTTTGAAATCCAATACTAGGTGTCTAATCTTATTGTTGACTAGAAACCCTGTACCCAACGTGTTAGTTCTATTGCCGCTGTTAAATAGCGTAAAATCTTTAAAGTCTATTATCTCCTTTCCCTTCCATCGTACTTCTTGTAGCGCTCTTACCATGACTTTATTTCTTACTAGTTCGTTTCTAAGTTTTTGCATAGCTCCGACCCTATACAAGCTTCGTACATTCCATGTCCCTATTATCAAATCGTCTTTTCCTTTCCTTTGCCTGGGTTGTCTCTGTTGATCAGTCCGGTTTTGAATATATTGAGTTTCCGTAACAATGAGGTTTTCCGGGAACAGGGTTGTTATCCCTGACCCAACCCTCCTCCTTTATCCAGGCTTTGGACCGGCAACAGTAGTTTGTGGAGCTACTTAATCCACCCCCATAACTGCTGCAGGCGGGGTTGATGTTCTTTATAATGTTCTATTAATAACTCCCCTAATTGGATACTAATATTCTCTCCATATTGACCTAATACATTGTCTTTTGTTATGACCCCACTCTTCCGTTGAGGTCTCCAGTTAGTATTATTTCATGACAATTTTTTTAGCCATTATCCTTCTTAGGTTATCTTTTATTCATTGCATATACTCCAATTATGGTAGTTTCAAATCCATATACAGGGTGATTTGTGAGGAACCCCCCATATTTGGATAATGTGTTCAGGGAACTAAAAGAAACAAAAAAAGTATAATAAACATTTGGTCAAATTTCAACTGTTACTGAGATATTGTGAAAATAGTTTTTAATCAGGTGGCCTTACATGCAGACAAAACAATACTAGATTATTATTATTATTATTATTGCCTTTGGGGATGGCTGAAATCGTTAGTTTATAAAACAAAAGTGAACACAAGAGAGGCACTGCTCGATAGAATAACTAACTGCGCAGCACTCATCAGAGATAATCACCGTGCGCTTCAACGTGCTACCGGTGCAATTCACAAACGAGCTGACGCATGCATTGAGGTGAACGGTAGTATTTTTGAGAATTCAATTAATTAGTTTGTATTTTATATTACGAAATAAACACTTTTCATTCTTAATGCATTACAATAAATTCACCTGATTAAAAACTATTTTCACAATATCTCAGTAACTGTTGAAATTTGACCATATGTTTATTATACTTGTTTTGTTTCTTTTAGTTCCCCGAACACATTATCTAAATATGGGGGGGTTCCTCACAAATCACCATGTAGACATATCGCTAGTGTTATAATTCTGTCAGACTAGCATTTGAAATTTTTGGGATAGTTCTTTTGGTTTTTGTTTAGATTGTTAGATTAGATAACACCTGATGCTACTCTTTTAGACCTATCTGTACCAGACCAAATGTGGAAGTAATCGGCCAGTTCTTCGTTTCCTTTTTCTTATTCTCTTTGGTTCGAGTAGAACTGCTACGCCAATCCTTTGCTGGTTTAATTCTTTTACTATTTCCACTGTTTCATTATTTATCCCCTCTATACTCCTAGTATGTAACTAGTCTGATAGTCAGTTTGCTTGCTAATCGTCGTCGCGAGTTATTACGCGTCCGTGTCTAAAGCTTACTGAAAGTCTTTTAGCGGTTTTGTGTCTTTTAAAAGTGAAGAGTTGCTGGCCCCTACGCCTCAATCCCCAATCTGAAGAACCAGTCTTTGTATTCAGGATTCGCTCCTTTATTCCAAAGGATCTGGATTTTAGGCGTCAGATACTCGTCCTTCGCCCTTTCTAGTTGGCTACAGTCTTTTACGACTACAGTCAGGTGTGCCTACGTGAAAATGAGGACTTGTTGGCAGAGGTACTAAGAAAAGCTCAGAAGTTTTTCGACATTTATAAGGGTGGTTATTCGACATCGAGACCATACCAACCTTTCGTTTAAAAATATATAAGTTTTAATTTGTTTTAGAATGGAAAATCATGGATTACAAACATCGCGGGATTTTATATAGCCGAAAATAATCCTAACGTATTAAGTGCCTGGATCTGTGGAGAATTTGTACCATTAATTGAAACAATTCCTGAAGATACAATCATTAACGGAGCTATGTTTGCTCTTAAGAAATTTATTGGGTATAAGTTTGATAACATTACCAGACCGGATTTAATCATGCGGTTCGTATCTCTCGCAAATTGTATGTATGTTGTAATCGACATCCACCTATGTTTTTAGGCATAACTGGTATTCAAATCCTCACTTCCGAGGAACGTATTCATTCCAAACAGTACAAGCCCGTAAGAAAGGAACTTCCCAAGAAATTGTCCTTGCACAACCACTTACCTCAAATAATGGCAAACTGACATTACTATTTGCTGGAGAAGCCACACACCCATATTATTATTCTACAGTACATGGGGCTATCGAGACAGGTTTTCGAGAAGCAGATAGACTAATTGAGTTATATAAATAAATTTACTTACTTAATTTCGTCCTCTTGTACCTTTTCAGGTGTCGAGGTCATAATAAATATTATTATAAATAATTCAGGGAGGCGGTACGGTAGTGAGTATTGACATGGCGTATCGCTCTGCAGAGTTAAGCATCGGTGCCCATGATCAGAACTCGGATGGGCCTTAATGGCCTGTTAAAAGCTGAATAATAGTAAATTATAAATAAATTAGCTGTACTGTAATTTAAAAAAATGTAATAACACAATCATTAATACCAATAAATATAATTATAATATTTAACTATTAATATACATTTTAGTCCTTCTAGAAATAATTAATTACACACAGAGTAGACAACCGAAATAATGAATATTTAGTAATATAAACTCCCAATATGTTGAAAAATGTTACCACTAATGACGCAGAAATTAGATGTATTAACTTTGCAAGAAACAAAAGTGACAGGAAATGAAATAATTAATATAACAAATGATGTTTCTCTTTCAAAAGCGGAGGGAGAAAACATATATTTTGGTGTTTGATTCATAACAAACGAAAAAACAAAGAAGATGGTAGGCTTTAAGGCAAAAGCTTTCAGGGATTGTAGAAATTGCAGAGGGGCGAATGCCAATAGTGATTACGTATTAGTCATAACCAAACTTAGACAAAAATTATCGGTATAAAGAACAGTCAAGAAAAAGAGGCAACAATATAGCATAGAGAGGTTCCAGGAAAAGAACGTAGAAAAACAGTTAGAAAAAGAAATAGGAAAAAGACTAGGAACACAAAGTCCAAAAAACCAGGCTACAAAAGAAGAATGGGAAAAAATTAAATGAGCTATGACGGTGACAGCAAGCCTCTGTTTAAGAAAGAGAAAATACAAGAGAAAGGATGAATTGAGGGACGAATTAGTTTGATAAATATTGTAAAAAAAATAAACTGTGACGAAAAAAGGAAAACAGTTAAGCGGATCCGTCGTCGAAAAAAAGAGAACAACTAGAAAATCAATTTAAAATGAAATACAAGACTTCTACTTCTTTGTGTGCCTTGCCCGGTACCCCGGACGTTAACGATCACTATGGCATAGAACTCTCCGTCGTTTCCAAGTCGGAATAACTTGCCGGTGTTCTTAATGAATAATGACTGACTATTCACGTATATTCTTTAGTCACGACATTTGTTTTCGCCCAATTTACTAATGAAAAGATAAAAAAACCTCTATCAAGAAATTAAGTATTCAAGATAAACCACAAATACTGAAACGATTTATTGCAGGAATGAGGAAGGACGAGTCCTTGGAGAAAGAGAAAAGAAAAGTTAAGTAGATGGGCTCAGTACTTCGAACAGTTGCTAAATGAACAATTCACATTTCGAGTCGAATACTTTCCTGTAACTCGTATATTCTGTACATTTTTCTATTAATGTGCGAATTGCTGTACCGTACTGAAGCTCCTTTGAAAACCTTCTTGCGCAACCGGTTGATAAGTAGAAGTCAAATTTATTGTTTAGGCGATTTGTTATAATTTTTGATAAATTTAGATAGAATTACTGATAATTTTTAAGTATTAACGTGAAGGTGTACTTAACCAGCTACGCCACGCGGGGGTTAGTTGCTGCGGGAAGTTTTATGTCAAAAGTCTAAATCAACTAACATAAGATGTACTGTTCGAACTTTGATTAGGTTTTACAAAATATTATTTAGAGTTACAAGTAAACACTTAGACAACTTTAGAGGCGAGTTCCAAGTACGTACAATCATTAAAATTAATAAAATGAAATAAAGTGTTTAAACCAAACTATTAGCAAGTGTTAAACTAAATTAAATACAAAAATGATTCTACATAAAAATCGCAGGAGACATCACTAGTATGAAGGATGGGACCTGACTTCTTGAGAATATGATTTTCCGATGACTACACCAATCATGATCCGCTCTGTTAAAGCAAATCCCTA